>BOPP01000037.1:6308370-6351621 GCA_017312745.1 Gryllus bimaculatus
GCCTGTCGCCCCAGCGAGAGGCGCCCAGATAAGGAAAAGTCTAGCAGATACATAACCAGTGCGCCACTAGCTTTCTAAGTGAACGCAGTTATATTAGAGAAAAGCCTATAACAGCTGCTGCTTTCATGTTCTTTCATAATTCAAATCAACCTAACAAAAGACAAACCTTAATACCTAAAACTCGATCGCATACGAAGTTACTTTCGAGGCTAGGAACTCAGACTAGCATGTAGTGCGAATTGCCCATGCTCACTGACACCCCGGAAGCCTGTTTACTTCAAGAAATGTTCATCCGCAAAGAATCAACAGGGCCAGCCGCACAGCAACGGCACATGGATCGATGCATTACATCTGCCTCCCCGTCAACCTGAACGCAGAATGCTATGGCCAAATTATACACACCAGCTTCGCTTCAAAAAAGAGCCAGCAACCATTCTCTGCTATCAATGTCAGAATAATTCTACAACATCATATTTACTTATTATTTTGTAAAAAAATAGATTGTAAATGTTTTGTTATAAATAAAAAAACCATTGATCTTTTAAATAGAACTAAATTTTTCTCACTAGCAGTAGATAGATCATAAAAAGAGGAATACAATGATGTATCAATTGTTAATGTTTTGACAGTAGTTTGACTAGAAAATAAAACTTTCTGATATGTGATCTTAAATTAAACCAACAAAATTTCCTCTAGTGGCCCTTGCAAATGTCGCTTTTGGGAATGTGACCTTAGCTTTGCAGCGCCGCCGTCAATAACACTGTGAACACCTTCCTCAAAGGCGACAGTTGCAAGGACTGCTACAGAAAATATTGTCTGTTTAATTTAAAATCACATGTCGCCAATAACAGAAATGATTTTTGTAATGTAGCTCATAATAGTAAATAAGCTTCACATAATTCTTCTTTAAAGTGATTTTGTCTGGAACAGCTCTTTCTGAGTATTTTTCGAGAAATTTATTCAATGAATCATACTTTAGTGTGTGGAGAGGAATGCCACAGTGCACAAATGTCTATATTAGATCAAGAGAAATTGTATTGCGCCTACCCTAGATTTTTTCCGAATTTTAAAAATAAATGTCAATGAAGAACTGACGATCTATCCCATGTCACGGCTCTTTGAATTTGAAAAGGATATTTTAATTTTGGGATGTACTCTACATGAAGCCCTGGGAATTTTCACACTTAAGAAAATGGCGCCATCAAGTTTGATTAATTTTGATGTTGGATAGTCTGAAGGACGTTTAAGAGAATGGCGTTGGTCCCATGTTGGCTAAAAACCCTAATTTTTCGAAAACTGAAACAATACAAAAATTTTTGGCAACTTCCTATAACTAAAATATTTAAGATGAAGATTTTTCCCGTAATAAAATATGTGCCTTAAGGATATATTTTGAAATAAACTTTTGAAATAATTTTGTTTTCGAAAATTGAGTATTTTCCGTGTAATTGTGCGAGAAATATGGGCAACTAGGGGACTCAACAATTCTTCGCTATTGCAATGTATTACACTTCACATTCTATTGGTCACGTGATTGCTAATTACGTTTTACGCTACGCTCTGCAATAATTTCAATAAACGAAATACTCTCTCGCAAGTGTGACTCTCGCTCTCGCTCACAACGAGTTTTTCTTTCTCTATGCCTGTCGTTTACTTTTCTCTCTTTATTGGGCCAAAAATGACAGGGAATTAGTCTGTTGTATCTTTTTATTTATAATAATTGAGACAATAATATTTATATCTCGTCTCCGAATGATTATAATTTCCCTAAAATATCCCCAAACATTTCCACACACATTTATGCTCCCAATTCTTTTCCCTTAACGAAAAAAATACCCATTTTGTGGACCAAATTCCCCAATCTGGCAACCCTGACGGACTAGAACTGAGGATGCAGTCATTTAGTCTGCTGCAACGAATGACAATCACAGTGATTACACTTCGATTAATTTATAATGGCGCCTCGAGTTCAAGTGACGCTGTTCGGCCACACACTCGAGCGGCTTGCATTGGTGCACGTCGTAAGCACAAGGCTGCGGCCACCAGCCCCGTTGAGAAGGACTTTCGCGAACGTTCAACGCTGTGGAGACGTTGACTCTTTTTTGTACTTGACCTAGAGGTGCCATTCTAAATAAATCGAAGTACAACAAAATCGATTTCAGAAAATCTTCCACTAACAGTGTACTTAACTGTGGCAAAAAGCAAACCTTTCCAATACAAAAACATTTATAACACAAAATTGCAAATGAAACCTGTTTGCTTGGTCAAATAACAAATCATTTCTATATTTAACGCTCTTTTAAAGTGAGGCGACGCCGCCTGCCTGTGAGAAGATACATTACGCCGACTTCTCTATGCTTTTGGACTACTAAGTTGATATGACGACCCAGCTCGAATCATTTGCATTATTGTTGGACGGTGAGACTTTGGTTGGCTTGTTTTGATTTTTTATTTTAAAAAATGATTTCATTATTCTTGTTCGACAAAGTTATGTATTTCAAGGGTTTTTATCTTACATAGTACACATAATTATTTAATATTTCATCATATATGTCCCATATTTGAAACTAATTACTAAGATTATGCAAGAAGTGCCTTTCACAAAAATACTTAAATATTTGAATTATATTTTTTTTGAATTGAGGAATGTTTGAACCTGTTCTAAAACTAATTAAGGAGGATGTAGTAGGTCTTTATAATATCTTTATTTTATTCTTGAAAATATATTTACTGATTTACCTAGAGTGTACAAACGAGTGGCATAGAAGGAAGGAAGAGAAACAGACGTTTGAAGAAAGTTTAAGAATCCAAGTCTTTAGAAGTTCTAAAGATGATTATTTTAAAATTTGATCATTTATGATATACAATGGAACTTTTAAAACTTCTCTTAATAATTTCTTTTGCAGTTCTTCCAGTTTCAAGTTGCTTTTAGCGAAACCTCATATTGGGCAGGCGTGGATCAGTGAAGGTCAAATGATGTTTTTTAATGTTATTAATGCTGAGTCTATTGATATTTTCTATTTTCTATTTATACATGGATACAATTTTAATATTTGTATATGTGTGCTATTTGCTATTGTTGTCATGTGTTTTTTTTCAGGCTAATTTATTATCTATTTGAAGACCGAGATATTTAAAAGGAGTATCATTTGAAAGCCATTTTGGTCGACTTGTATACGGATTTTTCTATTGGATTGTAGAATTTCTACTGTATTGTGACGTATTGTATTACTTTCTTTTGTCGTTTAACCCACCATTACTTGTCATAACCCTTTTCCTACCAAATAGACAACTGTAGGGAAACGACGAATGTTCCTTCCAGAATTTGTTTCTTCAGCGTTACATTAATTTCATTATTTTCTTTGTGCTGCAACGTCTTAACTCTTAACTTCATTTAACTCTTTTTGTAGTTGTTGGAAGCAATAACAAATAGCTTAATTATAAGAGTAGTGGTTTATAACTTTCGTATTTCTGGTGTAAGGTTTTTGTAAATTAGATTGCTAAAAAACAAACTTTTTCACCCATACCTTCACAAATGTTTGCCAGCCAGCTACACTATCAGAAAATTCATGATATCACTACTTTTATTTCTACTAGCACATTATTGGATGATACATTTTTGAAGTATCTTTCAATTTTACCCAATATCATAAACCTTGAAACATATATATTACCAAGCCAAAGGAAGAAAGAAAGAAAAAAAATAGTAAATTATTAACGTATTTTTTTTATTATCAACCAATGAACTGGAATCAAGTTGAAACAACCTTCTGTTAGAGTGGACTCATGAATAAAAAATACAAGAGGCAATATGCAAGGAAGAGAGATGGAAATCATTGTGCAAGCAAGATTACCAGAAGCTTGCATGTAGATGTTACAGACAGGCGATGTGTGGAGCAGTTGCACGTAAGCGTTTCACTGGCTTGGTTTATTACGTTAGTTCCACTACATACTCTCCAGCGAAAACTTCCATGCCGATTGTAATAACTCAAGAAACTATAATTTCGGCACATTGAATTTAAATATAAATGTTATTTAATTACTATTAAAGTAAAGTTTACAAGAAAGTGTGAAGAATATAAAATTAGTGAAGAACTATTACAACGTTGCAGATATTAAGAAGGTATTAAGAGTATGATATGCATGTGTATGATTGCAAATAGCCATAAGTTCTTCGTATATAACAATACCAATATATTTAAAGAACTTTTTTTCGATATTGCAGAGTGTTGATACTAAGGCATTTGGTGCTGGGGTGCTACAATTGTTTCAATGAAGTCTGGGCAACGCGTCCGAAGGAAATGCTAACAAATCACTGACATTGCTATTGAGAAATTTAATAATTCAAAAACATACTCTGTAACTTCAAGTATATGCGAAGAAAATGGTGTTACATCAACAAATACAAACAAACAGATGTGGTGGATTGTAAAGAAATTGTATTCCAAGTACATGATTTGAAACGCTAATTTGGTATTAGCAAGCAGCAGTTTAGTACTTTGCTAGATAATTTTACAGCAATGATGCAGTGCTGGGTGTTATGGGCGTAGGTGGTGTTGTGCTGCCGTCGTTTTCTGAAGTCACAAGTCAGAAATAAATCGCTGACAACCGATCCAAATTACGTTTTGTAAAATCCTAATCTCAGGCATATGTTGCACCAACTACGTGAAGTATCCGGTGTTGAATTGAATTGAATTAATGCCTTATTTTACTTGGCGAGACTCAGGCCATGAGTCCTGCTCTTCCGTCTGACCACGCAATTTCTCTACGCTCCTTTCACCAACTAGCAGAGAAAGGAGGTATTTCTTGGGCGAGAAATAGGCGATTTCAATTTAGCTCAGAGGCTTCATTTAGGCTTGAGGATCTTTTACATGCAAGTAAATCTACTAACATGGGACAGCCGGCTTTACTTCCCCTCCGAAGGAAGGCGTACGAAGGATTGTTTCGCCCTTAAAAATTCACGGCTTCGATCGGGTTTGAACCCGCCAACTTGGGTACTACAGTTCGTTACACCATCGCCGCGCGCAAGTGTTGCTTAGGTGTTTCTACAATACATTCATCTAATAACCAGGAAAAGGAATAATTTCTACCAGAAGTGTAAAATACGTAATTATATTCAGATCTCCCTCAAGCCCGATTTTCTCCGTCTGCGCAGATCCTCTCCATCCTCCCATGAAGCCTCGCTCTGCCCATCAATCCCGTCTCCGTTCTGCCAACTTCATCCCAACATGCTCGGTCCGAAAGACCTGTCCTGCTGAACTGCAGTGCACATTTCATAGTGATTTTAATTTTTTTTAAATTGGTTATATGCGAACAAAAATATTGAGATATAGCCAAAAGGTTCTACCCGAGTACAATAATAGAAAACTACCCCCATCCGAAAGGGAGCAGAATGTTTTAAAGAATTACTTTGATTCAAAATATCTAACTGATGTCCCTTCCAACCTTTTACAAATGAAAAACGAGTTGTTTAAATTTTAATATTTTAATAGGAATGTAATTCCAAATTTGTTAAATACAAATTAATTGCATTTTGAGCAGTTTTATGCTATAATAGAGTAAATTTTAATTTCGCAATTTTATTACAAATTCATTATTTTTTAACAAAATAATTTCGAAATATTTTTGTATGCTTAAGGTCGTGTATCTGAGAAATATTTATTACGTTAAATATTTATTACTACAAAAAATGACATTTGAATGAAAAAAAAATCACAAAATTTGATATTTGAATGAAATGTTAACGGAGAAGAGGACGATAAGAACCGAGTCCTGCTTCTGAAATTACTCCGTCACAGACACTTTCGTATGAGTAGCAATATTTTATTTTATACAATATTTTAGCACGAATTCATTGAGACTTACAAGTACGTACATAATTTTGAGATTGTTCTTATAATGAGAGTTGACATTGCTCTATTTGAAAAAAGAAAAAAAAACAATGTAAATGCATTTCTGAAAAAAATGCCAAAATTTATTAGCCAGGCCAAGTTACCAACCGAAACCTTCTCAAAAAATAAAAAAATTCCAGGGTTAGAGGCATCAGCGAAACCTTTCGGGAAATATGCATTTTATAGAAAAAAGTGAGTACGATTTTGTGTTTACAGACGGTCAGATTGATGAAAAAATGCAATGAGCAACATTATAAACGAGTGCATACGCTATTTTAATTAGATTTATATTGAACAGCATTATAAATGTATAAGTGAATCAAAGTTAATTTTCGGAAACAACTTTATTATGACAATCCGGGTATTTGACATCTGCACGAAAAAGTTGGGATTGTGTGTTCAGTTTACCGCTATCTTCCCACGAATCTCTAGTTGCAAATAGTTGAATGTGTGAAAACGCAAATACTTCGTCTGTGCCATATCATTTCTTAAACAATTACTAGTAACGAAAAAGGTCCTTTATTATGGGGTTTCGGTATCAAGGACCCTCACAATGTGTATTCTTCAAATATTGATTTTTTGCATAACTTTCAGTTAACTATGTATGCAAGAAAGAAATAATTGAGCACAATAACAATAAAACGTCTACAATTTTTGAACACAAATTTATACGGTTTTTGAATGCTTAAATTCGGCACTTTGAATGAAATAGTTTGCCATGTGAATAAAAATTTATTCTCATAAATATTCAACTAATAAATACAGAATTTTGTAAAATCTTGATAAATCTGTAACTATTAGTAATGAAACATGGAAACAAATATCAATTTCTACTGCAAGATGACTCTTCAATATACCTTACAGAAGCATGTTTTAGAAATCTATAATACTCAGTGCCAGCTGTGAGAATTTAATGAACACAAGGAATTAGTTTATGTGAAATGGGCATCATTTCATTTTTTCCTGAAACTATGATAACGATAGTGTTAATGTCTGCTAGGTCACACATTTATTATGTAAAAAAGGAAAACTAAATTCTCCTTGTAAATACTCACGTATTTTACTTCCTTTTTACTGCTTAGGAAGTACAGAGAAAGTATTGTAATTTTGAGGAAAAAACGGCAAACTTTCAACAGAAAAACTTTTATTGCGGGGTTCTAGTAACGAAAAAGTGGATTTCCTACTACTAAATTATTGAAAATAGAAATTTTTTTCTTTGATGAATTATGGTCAATATACATTTTTAAAATAAGATATTGATCAAATTTTCGAAAATGTGAGTATTTATTGCGTAATTGTGCATGAAGCACAGGAGTATTTCTACATTTTTAAAACTTTTTTTTTCTGAAAAAGAACATCAATTTTTTCTTTGCATTTTTTCTTGCATAAATTGAATTTCAATAAATAAAATGAATCGCAGAAAACATAAAAGTGCGATGCCACATTTTGTTTGTTATGAGTTAACAGGGCAAAACTGTTCTTAAAATATAATTCAACTTCCCATTAATAAAAGTTCGTTGTCAGTTCTTAAAAAACATCCTATGTACAATTAAAATTATGAGTAGTTTATCGTAATTTTACTGTTTTAAATTTATTTTTCCCGCGCTTTGTTTGACAAGTCTGTGAAATTCTTTTGATTACTTCTCTTTGTTGAACTTGACACAGAACCTGGTCGTTTTCTCACCTCACCGCTGCCCACGACACTCCGTCAACCACCTAAACAATGCAGCCCATTCTATTTCACAATGGTTTCAAGAAAATTCGATCACGAAACTTCCTACTAAATGCCAAGCTATCATCTTCACCTTGCAAAACCGTTCAGTTTCTTTCTCACCCATCACTATTAACATCATCACTTTCTCCTAGTTATCAAAAATAAAATACCTTCACTTTTAATTCTAAAACAATCCGGATTCCTACTTCAACACCATCATCTATAAACCAAACCAGAAAATAAATTTCATTCAACGTATTCTCCACCACCCTTCACTTTCTATCACTAAAAAACTATTTCTTTATTATATCAAATCCGTTATAACCAATGCCTCTTTCACATGGTCCTCAATCTCCCATTTACCTAATACAAATCTCAAAATTCTTGAAGAACCGCGTCATCCGTCTATCTTCCGTCCTATTTCTGGCACAAATTACAAAACCATCTAAATTCAACACAACATCCATCCACTTCCTCAATACACTTTTAATTTATCCCGCTACACGGTGCAACAGTGTATTAACGACTCGATCATTGGTATCCAACCTCACCAACACATCCCCAACCCTCCCCCCCACACACATCACTCCTGTAAAATCACCCCCTAGACATTCTCCAACTTCCTCCTTCCCTGATTTGAATGTCAGAAACATCAAAGAAAACACCATGGGAAACATCCTCAACTAAATAACCTTTTAAATCTTCCCCTAAACAACTACTTTTCTATCTAATTTCTACATCTCTCCTAACCATCAACAAAACAACATTTCTGCTCTTCCCACTCCCCTCTTTCCAATCCCTTCAACCTATTTCCCCCTCAACAAAATAACACGTCTAAACTTTGGAGCATCCCTTGACTTTCCCACCGCTAGCTCTTCTGGGGAACGGGAGGCAGCTTGCCACATTTAATTTAACGCTTTAAAGAGCCTTGATAATAGAGGACAACGACCCAGGCTGCCCACAATCGACTATAAACGCAGTCACTGAACCATTAGGAGACTTTGTTTGATGATTTGTCTAATGTCAAAAACCGTTAAAGTCTATTTGTGACGTTATATGAGGAGAAGTATTTTCTGTGAGTGTTTTCTTAAATTCTAGGATCGCTAACTCAACCCATATGAATGTTTAATTCTGAATTTGGATGAAAAAGAGTGATTGTTCTTCGATTAGTAATGAGAATTTGGATAAATGTTCTTAGATGTAAAAAAGTATGAAGATCATTTATCATTACATGTTCACACATAAATTAACGACTAATTCGAGTTAAAACTAGCATACTTGGATAATATTACAATACTGTAGTGTTAAATAATTACTAGGAGCGGATTTCGATGACCTAAAACATCAGCTCTTATAACTTTTTTTAATTGCCTCAAAAGCAAATAAAAATGATGTAAAAAATTGTATTAAAAACAACCCAGGCTGAGGTGAAAAACTCAGGCAGTAGTAACTGAGGCTTATTCCTTTCAAGGGAATTTAGCTTGTAAACTGATAGAGTGGTCTGTTGCCCGATTGTTAGGAAACTGCTCCGGCAATTGCCTAGTATGTTTTATTTGACATTTTCCAATCATGCAATTCTAATTTTGAATTGCCCATGTCCATTTGCTAAAAATTAACACATATGTATTCTACATAATTAAATTTACAAATCAATATTTCTTTGTGTGTGACTGAAAAATTCAGCTCAACCAGACGTATTAAAATTGTAGCCGCAAAAGGTAAAATATGAATACTAACAGGGCCTATTATGAAGTTAAACATCGTAATCAGATTATTAATGAAACACTTATCAAGCAAATAAACCAAAATATGTTTCAAGCACGTTATATTGCCCCCGTTATGTTATAAAACTCTCACTAGATGGAAAAAGATCAGAATCAGCAGGCGAGCAAGAGAAGAAAGCATGTCACACGCAGGCGCTTTACGGAAGCATGGCTCAGTATATCAGTTACAAAAACTATTTCTCAGCGAAAAGTTTAATACCGAGTTGTTATGCGTAATAGACACTTAAGTTATAACACTTTTCAATACAAGCTTTCATTACTATTTCCTGTTTTAACGCATTCTTTAAACTGTTCTTTCAGAAACGTGTAAAGGATCTAAAATTACATTCACAATACCATTAAGATGGGGGAAATAATAGAGATGGTATTAAGTTTCATGTGTGTTGCTTCAAGAACTAACACTTTATTTGAAACTATCCGCACCAATATTTCGCACAATGATTTGGCAACTGTGCAGTGTGATGGAGGTATTGGAGTGGGTGCGGTAGTGCTCCCGTCAGTTCCTGGAGGGCACGACGCAACCCTGGAGGCGCTAGCTCAGGCCCTTCACTCTGCTGGCAACGCCTCCATCATCCTCGCAGACACCCACCATTACCCCAAGCTACAAGCAGTCTTCAGAGGACGTCCACATACTCTTATTCTAACGTCTCGAAGTGTCATCACAAATATTTCACACACGTCTCTACAATGGCCAACATATATTGAGAAAGAACACTATTCAAACTCAACTAAACATAATTTAGTGTGCACAATTCAAACTTCTAAAGGACTTCTGTTTAGTGTATCATTCCCTATTAGTTGTTCGTGTATTGACAAGTTTCAGAAACAGAAGATAAGCTTGTGCTACAATTGGGTGAAAGATCCGGAACATTCTTTAACAAGAAATGTTAATAGATTTTATGATATCCTAAGAAACACTATTAACTGCCTAAATATTTTTTATTGTAAAAACCATCAAGATATTTTCAGTGATAAAACAAATCACGAGGTCATAGGTTATTTGCAACTTTTGAAAGACGTCCGTCATGCCATTTCCCCCAAAAAAATACTTAAACACGCCTCTCGTCAATTACCAATTAGATCATTCTGGATAAATAGACATGGTGAACGCATACAAGACGGTCCGGATCATCGGTTTGTAGAAGTACTCAGAGAAAAGATGACTTCTTTCAAAATTGAAAACATTGTGCCATTTGAACAAGTCTCCGATACACTTGGACATCTTCGAAATGAATCTGCAGATGTTGTATTCAATAACTATTATCTGACGTCTGAAAGGTATAAGTTCATAGATTACACAGCTACCATGAATACAGCACAATTGTGTATTACTATTCGCAGAGCAGATCCTATTTCATACACCGCTGTGCTTCTCATGCCGTTTAATCGTACCACGTGGTTCTCATTCATTGGAACCGTCTTCTTCGCAGTCATCACTTGGGATATACTTCGACGTTTCCAAGCTCAGAAAAGTATTGAACAATCGCCAAGAACGGATATTGCCAGATCTATTTTGGAAATTATACAAGTAATACTCACTGGATCCATAGAGTGCTGCACTAGAAATTTATCCCAAAGACTCGCCTTTGCAGCCATTCTCTTGTTTTTCTTGGTGAGCAACACATTCACTGGAAAACTTCTCGGATTTCTTTCATCACCTCCTCCCCGCAGAAATGCGCAAACACTTGAGGAAGCTAATCGAGTGACACATCGTCTTTATAGTTATTCAAATTTTCATCATCTTTTTGAAAACAAGGGCTCTGGGGAAGTGCTACTTAGTTTGGGAAGGAAACTTATCGCAGATTCCCCAAAACTCTTGGACAGGCGTCTTCGAAATATTCTGGATGATAAACATGAAGGATATTTAATGTCTGAAGTTCTCTTCTCGATTTACTCTCGGAAACCGGAGTACGTAGAAGACGGAGAACCGTTGTTTCATCAAATACCAGAATGTGTACTTACTCCTGGACACAGAGCATATGCAGTTAGAAAAAATTATCCCCATTATGATGTTCTAAACATTTTCTTTCTCAAAGTTGTGGGTGCCGGTCTTTTTGACATCTGGAGACGTACACAATTGTACACGATGTCAATGAATGGTATACTGATTCCAAAAGCACGGATTAAGAGACGTCCTAATCCGTTGAGTCTGAGCCAGCTCTCGGGTTCTTTTCTCCTACTTTCAATAGGATTGGGATGTGGGACTGTGGTATTTCTTGTTGAACTTTTCTTTAAACATTATTTTCAAACAGCAAGTATGTGTCATTTATAATATTTCTTTCGTCTAATTTAACAATTCTCAAAAATGAAAACACAATGAAGCATTGGTGAAAAATATGAAATCCAGAAATAAAAATCGTATAAAGCATAAAGTTATTGGTCATTAGTTTTACATAAAGCGCTTCATTGGGTGATTCATTATTTGCATATAATTTGAGAAATATCGCTCAAGATAATATTACGTTTTTCTCCGGCTTTCACCGAGATAAGGACATGGACTAATGACAGAAGTATCAAGACAGAATGTGAAATAAGCTAATGTTCAGAATAAAACCCGGCTTAGACAATGTGACTTTGAATTCGTTTCTAGGTTGTGGCAAAGGTAACCAATGAAGTCAAGAAATACGAAACTTAGTTCGAAGGCATTGTGAGAATTCACTCAATAGCAATATCTAAGTGAAGAAATGCAATGCTATTCCCAGCGACAAACTAAATTGTTTACTAGACTTAATATATTTATGCTCTAAAATCTTCCACGCAAGAGCCTAAAATAGGTTTTTAAAGGGCGAAAATAAACATTAAAATTTCAGGATGCGGCTGTATACAGGTGAGTTACAAACCTTTAGCACCGCCTGCAGTTTTTGAACGGTTGATGTAATTACAATGCACTTTTCAAGAAATTGCTTGAGATAATAAGGCTAGTTGAAACATTACTTATTTCTACTTAATCACTTGTATTTTACAAATACTGAGGTATTTTTTCAAAAAGAACTATAAACATTGTGTTAGTCTGTCATGACGAGCGTAAAAAGATATATCCAATGATATACATATGTTATATGATAGAAAAGAAATTATTCAGTACATTTAAATTTTTGCCGCTCGTGTGTAACAGATATTTTAAATGTAATAGTCTGCCTCTCAAGGCCACGCAGCGCTGCAGCTGCTACCGCGCGCTCGTGCAATGTAAGCTGACCGAAGTATTTGAAGATACGAAACTTATTCCAAATCTTCAAAAAAAAGTGTTGCAATGTTTTTCTTTAACCCTGCATTCTATTCATCTGAATTTACCAAGTTTTGTATTATTGAAGGATTTAAAATAAGGAATTGTCATAATTATGTGCAGAAATAAAATTGTTTGTTACTTCAAATCCTTTTAACGGGTGACATCCCACAATATAATAATGGGATCTTGAAACGAATAATTTCAAATCCTGGGGAATCCACTTATTTCCATTTGTATTAAGATTTCAACTTGTTCATCGGTTAGTCATAGTACATCATACACAGTCGATAAATAACTCTCCATTAAATTACCAATATTCTAATATTTGTTATATTTTTATCGTTTTATTGCGCAGGAAAATAAAACTTTGAGGTAGTATGTTCGTTAGATTGACCACGGTGAAGTAGCTTTCCCAAATATTTTGAATGAAAGTGAAATCCCTGTTCTTCAAGGCGGTAAGAAACAATTTGGCATTTACTAACCTTTATTGAATAAAATAAGGTTAAATTAGTTACATTAGGCTCTTATGGAAAAACTTTCGTGGACATAAATTTCGATTTATTGAAGGTGTTGTGCGGATAATGTACTTTTTCTTTTATTCAATACACAGAATTGTTTTAGGAATCAGATGATATTAAATGCAATATACTTCACCAGGTACTCTGAGCAGTAATTTATAAAAAAAACTTTCGCAAACGAAAGTACTGGCTCTTGCCCTAAGAGTTATTCTGTACAAATCATGCCATGCATTGGTTCCCTTAAGGCACGAGAGAAAACCACGACAAAAAATATATATTAAAAAAAATTTCGAATAATTTCTAAAAGGTTAATTGATAAACACAAGCTCTACTAAATAACAGCTTTCACCGCCTCCACCTCGACCTTGAACAAGAATGAGCTTCTCAAATATCGATTGCGGCATTGTTGAGCAAATTTCAATGAAGCTTCGCGGATTGCTTGAAAGAAATACATCAATACATTGAGATTACAAATTGTAGAAAAGTGAAAATGGGAGAAAATTTTAAAAAATCACATTTTCTATAGTAAATTATAATTAAAATGAAATTAATTATTTTTTTCACATCATTCATTCAATTTGTCTCGTGGCCCGTAGTTGGTGTGACACCTCTATATCCCTACACAGTACTTTAGCAACTCCGAGTGTGCGGATTTGAATGTGCGTTTTCGTCACTCACGACTAGACCACTTCCCGTGCAGCAATCCAGACCTATGCGGTGTCATTCGCCCCGTGTCGGTCTCCTGTTGGGGGAACTGATAATTTGTTTTCGGACCCGGTCACAGGCTCAAAGAAATTCCAAATAAAGTGTTTTGGCGCTTCTATGTTCGTATGTCGGGAATTAAACCAACGCCATCTGAATGGATCTACGTAGGTGACGTCGATTAAACTCTAGTACCCAAAGGTATTTTTCGCTTAATACGCCATAATTTTCTTTTACGACACTGATTAGTGGACATGTTTAAGTGAACAAGTGAATAGCGCGGCATATTTCGTTTCGATTTTTATCGGTATGCCTAAGACCATACTTTTTTAATTACAAAAATCTACGAACGGTATTGCCTTACTTGCAGAAGCAAAACAAAATGAAGCATTTGCTAATTGTATCAGAATACTCGACAAAACCTTGATCGAGATGGGGGTCATTTACCCCGAAGTACATTATTTATTACAAGCATATTGTCTTTTTAAAAACTTATACGACACAAATGTAAACTAATTCATTTTATATAACTATTTGGTTGAAAGAAATACATCAATACATTGAGATTACAAATTGTAGAAAAGTGAAAATGGGAGAAAATAAAAAAATAACATTTTATATGGTAAATTATAATTAAAATGAAATTAATTATTTTTTCATATCATTCATTCAATTTGTCTCGTGGCCCGTAGTTGGTGTGACACCTCTATATCCGTATACAGTACTTATTTTCTTTTACAGTATTCTTATTTTCTTTTTGATAATCAGTATAGTCTCTAATTGTATAGAAACAGTTATGCAACAGAAAATAATTTACTTTTAACTTAAATTTGTGAACCAACTTCAATTGTTTAATGTCATCTGGTAATGCGTCGTAAAGTAACGTACATGCATTGTATGTGGGTTTCTGATTGTAAGCTGTTGGTATTGTCACTTGATGAACGTAATTTTTACGACGTGTGTTGTGATTATAAACATCCGTATTGTATGAAAAATGTCCCCACCGTTAAGTAACTCAGTTTTGACAAATATTACAGATTCGCAAATAAAAAGGGAAGGCAGAGGTAAGATTCCAAGCTCAATGAAGAGAGACTTGCAGGGATCGCGCGAATGACATTTTTCATTATTCGAATAATTTTCTTTTGCATTCTAAAGGTCTGGGTACTATATAATGAGATTCCTCATAATATGTCATATCTCAGGCGGGAATGCACATTTGCAAAATACAAGCAACGGGCTGCAGGAAGATTTAATTAAGCTTAATTTAGATTTTAATTCTGTTATATGTACATTCCATTTGAGGTTTGACTGAATTGATATACCTAGAAAATTTGTTACCTTAAAATCACCTAATTGCATATTTTTCATTTTAAATAGAGCATGCAATTGCTGATTTGCAAACATTGAAACTATTTTTTCTTTGTTAACTATCAATTTTTTATTACAAAACCAATTTGAAACTTCTCAAATAGTACTATTTATTGTTTCTTTTTTGCAAAGAACAAACATTTTTTAAGAAAATGAAGTAATCAAAAGCTCGCTTTGTTGAAGATCTGTAGATGAAAAGTAAGATAGTCTTGAGCGCAGTAAGAGGTACGACTGTTGTTTCAAAAATAATGTCATCTCCACATAAATCGAATTCTGACAAGAAGATAGAATCTATATCACTTCTTATGTAAATACACGAACCTCCATAAGAAGGGCCCTTATTTGATTCCCTCGCTCATCAATACAATTCTGCAAGGTACAAACTAGGAATTTGAAGGGTGTTTAGATCTTTATGAGACAACCAAAAGCAAAAAAAAAAACATCTATTTAACCTGGATCATACTGTAATGCTGCCTCGATAAATTCAGCTTTACACGCACATCTAGTCCTCTTCCATCCTCTGGGACCTCTTTGAGTCCAATTATCTTATCCCCTGAACCTAGTCCTTGCCCCATTATTTATCTACACATGTAGTTCCTCTTTTCTCACGACCTGTCACTGCTGGGGCACGATACTTCCTTCGACCACGCTCTCTAGGTAAAAATGAGATCAATAAATAGCAACTACAGTTAAATACAGCAGAGAAACATCCGTATAGATAAATTCAAAAAATTCCAATGTGCAATCTCTTTGTAATAAAATTGAATTTATCTTGGCATCACGAGGCGCCACACTGTACTAAAATACCTAATTAAAATTATAAAAAAACGACAGAATAATTTTCATACTTGCATTATTGTAGAATAAATATGTATTCAGTTTCATGCAGTTCTTCCATAGACATCCACAATGTAATTACTAGATAGTAATTAGTAACAAAGATATGTATTCAAAAGGCATTGACGACACGCATACCTTGTCCTCAAGCCATAAAAAGCTAACCACACGTCATTCAAAAACAGATTACACATCATACTAATGATGCTCCGAATATATGCCTTTCTTAATTGTATTCGACTGATAATAAATGGAGTTGTGGAATACGCGTACCTCTTTTGTTCGAATAATTCATTTGTGTATCATTAAACAGTAAATTTAGTTCTTTAGGCTGGCAATTCCACGTGTGATGTGGATTTTCAAAATTTATTAAACAGCATAATTTTATCTTACAAACAGTAAAGTTATTCCTACTGACATTTTGTCTAAATAAGAACAATGCATTCTACAAAGACAGTCACAAGTTTTTTTTATTGATATTACTGTTCTGTGTTGGGGCGAACAGAATTGCCTTTTTGCTTTCACCTGACGGAGACATTTTAACGGACTCTATTTCATCTGTGGTTCAGTGCGTTGGTGCTGTAGACGTTGGTGCGGTTGTGCTGCGTTCTCTTTCTGCAGAATTTGATCCGTCGCTGCTGGCTCTGTCAAGGGTACTGCACGCTGAATCTATCGTTCCCCTCGTGATCGCAAGTCTCTCACTTTCACTGACGACTAATTTAAAACGACGGAATATGCTTATAATTTCGTGTGAAAATGTGAGTACAACAACATCTCAAAATGTATTAAACAGATCGACAAATTTAACACTGGAACTCTGCACACTTTCTAGTAAAAATAATATCGTTTGTACAGTTGGAATTTCTGGGAATGTTATAGATAGTGCATCGTTCCCAGATAACTGTCGGTTGTGTTTCAACAAAACAGAAAATCATAAAATAAATTTGTTTGATGATGGTTACAAACAGAAATTAAAAATCAAAAAAAATAATAGTTATGATAGAATAATAAAACATGCTACTCGTACACATCCCGTAAGAACTTTTTGGAAAACGAGGAACGGACAACGTATACTAGATGGTGCCGAGTATCTTTTTATGCAACTACTCATGGAGAAAATGTCTTTGTACACCTTTGAAAATCTCGTTGATTTTGAAAAACTGGACATTCCCAACACATTGGAATTTCTAAAAAATGGATCGGCGGATATGTTGTTTAATGGGTATTACTTGGCGTACCAGAGATATAAATATGCTGACTTCACAGCTGTCATCACGTCAGGACCTTTATGTATTTATGTCCGCAGAGCTGCACAGCTTTCGTACAGCGCAGTGCTTCTAATGCCTTTCGATCACCCAACCTGGTTCTGTTTTATAGGGTGCGTCTTCTTTGCAGTCATGGCTTGGGAAATAATTCGTCGGTACAGTGGTCAGAAATACAAACATGTACAACCACGCGAAAGCAATATTACAAAATCAATTTTGGATGTTGTGCAAGTGATTCTTACAGGATCTAATGCCAGCTGTCCTCGAAATGCGTCTCAACGATTTGCTTTTGCATCTATTCTCATGTTTTTCTTGGTGAGCAACGCTTTCACCGGAAAGCTTCTGTGTCTTCTTGCATCACCTCCACACCGCAGACAAGTGCAAACATTGGATGAAGTTAATCACATAATAGATCGCCTTTACACGACATCTTCCTACAAACATGTTTTTGAAAACAGACATTCCAACGATGTTCTTTCTAGTTTAAAAAGAAAACTTATTGAAGAAACTCCAGAAAAACTTATTCCGCGACTGCACACTCTTTTAAGCGATAAGCATGCAGGCTACGTAATGTTTGTTCCCAATTTCAGAGTTCTCTCTCGGCAAGCGGATTTCATACGTCACGGAAAATCTTTGTTTCATCTCGTTCAAGAATGTGTGTTCACTCCAGGATCCGCAGCATTTCCAGTTAGAAAAAATATGCCTCATTACGAAGTTTTGAACAGCTACGTTCTCAGAATCGTAGGAGCAGGCTTGTACGATCACTGGGAGCGAGCACAGTTTTACAAGATGGCGGCGCACGGAGCGTTGATTCCACAAGAACCGCGTAGGCGTAATCGTAAAGCCCTCAAACTGAATCAGCTATCAGGCCCTTTTTTCCTGCTCCCATTGGGGCTAACATGTGGATCAATTGTATTTATGGCTGAAATATTGATAAGTGTAATTTTGGTGCACGAAAAGGCATAAGAAAGTATTCTAGAGCCGATCCGGTGGCCGAGATCGCTAAGTCAATAGCGCCGTAGCGATCTCGGCCCGAAGGATCGTGGGTTCGAGTCCCGCCTCGTGCATGGTGGTATTGTGTGCGTCCTTTCACTCCCTATCATTATCATATCGTGTGATCCCCACAGTTACCATACCGTTAAAAGAAATTGTGGTCGCAACCTAGAAGTTGATGCGACTTTAAATAACAACAAACAAAAGTATTCTAGGATAATTTATAACTTTATTAGATGGCTATAGCAAATTTTTCACCTGAACTCATATAACAAAAGTTCTGATAGAGCCAAGAAAATTTATTTCAGAGAATAAATTAATGAAGTTACCGGATTCAAATAAGATTAAGTTGTTTGATATGATAAGCAATCTAACGACAAACTCCCTAAATAATCTGATGAATAATATTTTTTGTACGAACGTTGTTAATGGTATTTTCTTTCAACCGAGTATGAAACCAGACTGTATGCAATGGTGTAGAGAATGTGATGTGTGCCTTTTGCTATTTACTACAACAACAAAATCAACAACAACCACTTCCACTATCACTATCACTATCACTATCACTATCACTATCACTATCACTATCACTATCACTACCACACACCCAATTCATAATTTCACACTATTTACAACTTCACATACTATTTACATACTAACACTTTCACTACTTCACTCGCTAATTACTACAATATAGACTAGTCAAAGATGCACCGTTTTGTCTTGTATTATGTCCTTGACTTCATTTAATTGTCGATTACAATTAAATGAAGTTAATGTAGAGGCATAAGTGGCTATTCTTAGCTCAAATAAACTTGCATCAAATGGCCTTGAAAACTGTATTGATGCGCCGCCAAAACTGTTTCCTCGTATACTTTTTTGATCACCATATCTTGTATCTTTCATATTAAGCGTTATTCTTTTGCAGTTACATGAAGGTTACTATGCTTCATTTCTTTCGCCACATAATTCTGGTAACAGAAGGAATGCTAGTGAACTGAAACAAATACATTTTAAAGTTGTTACCCAGAGAATTATCTTTTTGCAGCTAAAGAAGAAGCCAGGGCCTCTGAAATGCAGGTATTAAGGCATGAGCGGTTTAGTGCCAACTCACGCAAACCCACTTCCTACAAATGTCGAAGAGTACTAACTTTTGGTCATCACTGAATGATTACTCCTCTCTCCTTTGCAGGAACAATATTTTATTAAAATAAACTGATCACAATTTTCTTGCCTGTTTTTGGCTACAGAGTACGCTGGAGGATTTTCAAGGCCGCAAGCAAAAATATTGTTAGGCCCCACTTTTTACTGTCAGCAATAACAATTTCGAGATATGACATTTTAACCATTTTACTATATTTACTCTTCTTCCTAAAAATTAATTAAACAATTTAAAAAATGCATTCAAAAAGTTATTTTATCAAACTTATAAATTTAAAAATTAATACAATCATCTATAATATAATAATGTGAGTATCAATCTAGTTGCCTTCCTTTTGGACGATTTTTACCATTGACCTCCCTCCTTTTTTAAATTTACATGGAATGTCTTCCTTTTTGTCCTGTTGAATTAAAACAATTACTGGCATAATTTTCAAGTAACTTGTTTCATTAAATAACTTCATGTCTTGAATATCTGCATTTCTACTCAAATAAATAGTCTGTGTAATGGATCATTAGGATTATTGTGATATAAAACTTATTTATGCTTATGGTTTGGCGCATAATAATGGTAGTTATCCAATTCAAAATTTTAATTTTTAATAAAGCAAAGTATAATATGCTTTTTAAATATTATTAACGGTTTGGAATTGTTTAGTACATTATCTATACATCGTGGAGTATAAAAAGGTAAATTGTCCTCCCTGTCATTTCAATGTCCTCCTTTTTTAAGTAAAATGTTCCCCATTGAGAAAAATATTCTTGGTAGCCCTGAATACAATACTACTATATTAATCATTATCAAAAACATACGTGACAAAACTGCCGTTTAAGCGGTGTTTTATTCACAAAATCAGAAATAGTACCATCGAAATATAAAACCTCAGAGCTTATCATTTTTACGGAACAGTTGATGAATTGAGTATCTCTTATCCCATTGTAACTCGATACTAGTTTTTAAATCTTTTAAGTTCACTAAAAATATCTCATTTGTATAATTTAAAATCATTAAAGTAAAAAATAAAATTCTAAAGGCAACCTCAACGCAACACTCATACCTCAATGTTTGTCTTCAAATATGTCAAACTTCGAGTATATCAAAAGAGACCATTTGAACCAGTCAAGACGGATTTTGTCATTCACTCGGCAAGTCCTAAACGTAATAGATGATAATGAAAATGCCGCTTCTAGAATATATTTTATTATAACTCCAACAGCTTGTTCATTGAATTCATTTAAATTATATTTTTATTAATTTTTTTTCATAATTTTTTAGCAAATATGCAATTGTTAAGGTAAAAAAAATTAGGTATTTCAATTCAGTCAAACCTTAATTGGAAGGACCATTTAAATAAATTGATCATTAAATTAAGTTTTTTATGCTACTCTTTCAGAATGTTTTCAAATTCCGTCAGCTTCCATACTGTTCGTTGTGTATATTTCGTGAATGTCCATTCTCGCCAGAGATATGGCTTAATATTCTGGGGAAATTTCTCTTATCTCTCAGACGTTTAGATTACTAAAAACATTACCTTGTCTCTTGATATATGAATCAGTAGATTTTGTCAAAAATGACTTACTTAAGGGTGGGAATATATTTTCAGGAAACGCTGATATGTATAACTACAACACTCGACAGAGGAATCATATTCATCAGGTGACTATTAACAGCTCACTACAAAAAAATCACATACAATATATGTACATCGTTCTACAACACCTTGCCAGATGACATTAAACGATTAAATTCGATACAAAAGTCTAAGTCCCAAGTAAAATCTTTTCTGCTGCACAATTGTTTCTATACAATTAGAGACTACCATACATCCAAAAGGAAAATAATATTAATTTTATCAACGACATTTAGTGCATTATTTACCATATGGATTGTAGAATTGTAAAGAACCTGCCACAAGTAATAATAAGTATAACATTTACAGTAATACTAAAAATAATAACGATAATAATAATGATAATAATAATGATAATAATAATGATAATAGTAATAATGACAATAATGATGATAATAATAATGATAATGATAATGATAATGATAATGATAATGATAATGATAATGATAATGATAATGATAATGATGTGTTTCTGTCTTACTTATTCTACACAGGAAAAAAGCAATCCAGTGATGACAATGAAATTTCACACACGCAAACTTCTATTTATCACAACTCATTTCGCTTTGATATTCACAAATTAAGTAGCGCCATTCATATTTCGTTTCAATTTTGTACTCCATTGCGTGCAACAGATATGGATTTTGTGGAGTTCCTCTTTTTGGGAGTGTCATTATACCCTATCTACTAATACAGAAATAAAACGTGTAAACATATTTTTGAATATCAGCAACGCTACACAATATTAACGACTGGAAATATAATTTTATTCCTTCTTTGTCAATAATGCATTTCACAGAAAAAATAATTCTTTCTTAATTATGGTATTTTTTTCTGTTGATGGTGACAGATTCGACGTGTTGCATTTAGACGATAGAGATATTAAATCTGACATTCTTACTTCTGTGGTGCAGTGTCTCGGTGCTGTGAATATTGGTGAGATTGGGATGCGGTTTCAACCCAAAGAAGGCAATTCGGCGTTGACAAGAACACATCACACGACGGCCCTCTTCGCGGTGATCGTCAGTGATCGTTGTATTGTCCCTAAAAAATGCAACGTATATAATATTGCTTCCGAAAAACTCACTGGATAATAAAATATTGAAATCGGCAGGTAATAAAGAGAAGTACGCAAATTACGAGCATGTGCTTTCTAGAAGAATGGTCCAATGGAGTTCGAGAACACATTTATCAGCAAAAACTTCTATACTGATTTATCACGCATTACGACACTTATAATTAAAGTTAACACTCCAGACTAACTCCAGTACCATTTTTTTACCCAGTTTTAACACATTGATTTAAATGTGTCATCAAGAAAGGGTGAAGAATTTAAAATATTAATCACAATACCATGACGATGGAGGAAATAATAGAGGTGATATTGCGTTTCGTGTGCGCTAATACTTTCTGTGAAGCTAACAGCATCAATATTTCGCTAAATGCTTTCCCGTCGCTACACCGGTCTGGCGCTATTAGAGTTGGTCCGGTGGCGCTGCCATCGGCGGGAGATCACAATGCACCGCTGGAGGCGCTAATTCGTGTCCTGCACTCTGCTGCCAAAGCTCCCTTCGTCCTCGCAGACACCCAGCACTACCCCGAGATAGAAGCGGCCTTTAAAGCACAACTACATACTCTTATTATAACGTTTCATAATGTCATCACCAATATTTCCCAAACCTTTCTCAAATATTTACTAGGCTGTCCGGGTGACGCCGCGTCCATGGCGAAGGTGCCAACGTTTCGATATCCATTCTGCGACCTTCCTCAGGGGGTAATGCCTGAGGAAGGTCGCAGAATGGCGACCGAAACGTCGGCACCTTCGCCATGAACGCGGCGTCACCCTGACAGCCTAGTAAATACTGGCTCCGGCCGCGGAAGCCTACGTTCTCACTTTCTCTAATACCCGCGAGATATTGCGAAAAAACCCAATTCATACTCATCTGAAACAAATATACTTTTCACAATTAAATCTACACAACATCATCTGTTTAGATTATCATTTCCCACTAGATGTTCCTATCTTGAGAATTTTCAAAAGAAGAATGAAAACTTGTGCCACAATTGTGCAAAACGTGAACCAGAACATTATTTCACAGTGACTATAGATGTAATTTACGATAGCCAAAGTAAAAATATTAATTACTTAATTATATTTATTGCTACAAATTATTCACATGTTTTTATGAAACAACAAATCATGAGATCACAAGTTATTTGCGAATTTTGGAAGACTTATGTAATACAATTCCCAAACAAAGAACACTGAAACACGCCTCTCGCCGTATTAGAATTAAATCATTTTGGATAAATAAAGATGGTGAACGCATACTAGATGGACCTAATCATCGATTTCTGGAATTACTCATGGAAAAGATGTCTTTTATCAAACTAGAAAATATAGTCTCATTTGAGCATGAAGCCGATACCATGGGTTATCTACGAAATAGATCTGCAGATATCGTTTTCAACAAGTATTTTCTAACATCTGAGAGGTATAGGTTCATTGATTTCACAGACACAATTACAACAGGTCAACTATGCATTGTTATCCGCAGGGCAGAACCAATTTCGTTCACCTCTGTGCTTCTCATGCCGTTTCATCGTACAACTTGTTTCTCATTCATTGGGACAGTCGTCTTCACGGTCATCACCTGGGACATGATTCGACGTTTCCACGCACAGCAACAAACAATGTCCTCGAAGGGATATTACAAAATCAATTTTTGAAATTATACAAGTAATTCTCACAGGATCTATAGAACGCTGCCCTCGAAATGTATCGCAAAGCCTCGTCTTCATAGCTTCCTCTTGTTTTTCTTGGTGACCAACACATTCACCGGAAAACTTCTTAGCTTCCTTTCATCCCCTCCTCCTGGCACAAACGCGCAAACACTTGAAGCCAATCGCGTGACACAGCGTCTTTATACTTATTCAAATTTTCATCATATTTTTGAAAACAAGTACTCTAGTGATGTTATTCGTAGTTTCGGCCGAAAACTTATCCAAGAATCTATTAAAAACATGAACACACGCCTTCATGGCATTGTGAATGACAAGCATGCAGGATATCTTATGTCGGAAGTTGCCTTCCCAGTTTACTCTCGGAAACCGGATTTCGTACAAAACGGGGAATCTTTGATTAATAAAGTACCTGAATGTGTACTTACTCCAGGTCACATCGCATATTCTGTTAGAAAGAATAAGCCTTATTACGATGTTCTGAACAATTTCGTCCTCAGAGTTCTGGGGACCGGGCTTTTTGACTTGTGGCCTCGTGCACAATTTTACAAAATATCAATGAATGGAGTATTGATTCCGCACGTACCAATTAAGAGACACCCGGCACCTCTGAGTATAAATCAGCTGTTAGGATCTTTTCTCCTGCTTTTATTGGGATTGAGTTGTGTGGCTGTGGTGTTTGTTGCTGAAATTCTTCTGAAAGTAGTTTTCAAAAGTGCACGAACATATCCTCTATAAGAAATAATTTTGACTAATACCTTTACCATTATCTCAATAAGTTTCGTTAAAATTGTTTATGTATAAAAATACTTTGTGAATATCCTTATTTCTCAATATTTGTATTACTTTTAAGGTATTACTTTTATGGCATTAGTCATTTGAAAGAATTATCGCGCGATCTAAAAGGTTACAAAAAATTTCTTCTTTGTAAATATACGATTAGAAAGAAAATTCAATGTCGTGGTTGTGTTAGTCTGTTTTTTACTGGTTTGTGTTAAGGTATTGTCCTACTCTCTTGTTAAATCTACTATTTTGATTGTTTTTATTGCTTCTACTTTTAATGTAAATTGTATGGTTTGGTTATAAATAATGAACTATTAAAAAATATTGTGAGTCTATGAAAAGTCTAATCTTTTATTAATAATGTACCGCTAACAAACCATCTGAAAAAATAATGTCTAATTTATTTAATGAATTTTGTTCTAATTGTTGAAGAACGGCATGAAGAGACTATTAAGGTTTCTCCAATATTTATTTAACGTCAAACCGTTAACACTGCGTGTGATATAATCTGGGGAGAAGTGCATGTTTTCTTGAATTCTATAATCTCTACCTCAACTCAACCAGAAGAATTCTGAAAGCAGATGAAAATTAGCATTTTTGGTAGAATAGGTAAGAAAATATTCGCTCTCCTGTAATAAAAATATTTGTAAAGGCGCATCAATTATAGATTTTTGTTATTATGCTTCACGAGGCCTTTTGTGAGGGAATGTACTTCCGTGCACGAGAAAACGGAGAACAATAATTGCAACAACTATATTTCCCAATGAACTCTAGAAAACGTGAACAGTTAATGAAGTTACATTAATGTTCAGAACCAAACCAAGGAGCTTGCTGAGCATTCGCTCAAAGGATCAGGAAAACTAGCCGAAAAACCTAATCGAGATGGGGACCATTGACCCACAAGCTAAGATACAATACTTGTTATAGGATGTTTAATATTATAGAGACCAAATCCTAATTAATACACAAGTATCATTGTCAAAATTTAAGATTAATTTGCTTTTAGCTTCTCGAGACAGTTTCCAATTGCAGAGAAACAGTTATGTAGCAGAAAATATTTTTTCTTGGGACTCAAGCGTATTGTGTGTTGATTTTAATTGTTTCTTGTACAACACCCGGCATGGGCTTGCTTGGTTCTTGGTCTCTTGTTTCTGGACAAACTTAAGCGAAAAGTACGCTATCAGTGTTATGGCTTGTACATAGTTAAGAATCAAAAAATACCGTGAGTGGATATCTAAGGTAAACCTACGTCTACAAAATGACATGTAGAACATCATAAGGCTTTTGTCTGCTGAAGCTAAGAGTGTGAGAGGCAGACAGTCCAAAGTGCTCTTAGCACTTAGAAGACTCGACATTTACTACTCTCTCTCTCATATATATATATATCTATATTAATATTATATTATATTATATATATATATATACTTTATTAGTTGGCAAAGTTTCCAAGTGGAATATGGAGTATTGGTAAATGCACAAAAGGCCACGGACAGCTTAGAATATGTAGACATATTGAAAGAAATGTTGAAACATATTGAAATATATAATTCAGGATAAGAAATGTAAAGTTAATAACATTATGTGTAATTCTTAAAGCAAACAATTGTGATAAAATGGGCAAACAAAGAAATGGCGGAAGCAATAAGACCGAGCGTGCTAACCTCTGATAAAATGCCTGCCTTGAAGTACAGACCGAAAATCATCGTTCATGAAATTCCCGGAAATGCGAATAAGGATGAGTTTATGGATTTGTTATACATGGAGAACGTTAAAGAAACATCTTTAAATAATGAAGTTAAAGAAATGAAAGTACTGTGTAAAGTGGGTAAGGATGAAGACGTTATGAATATTATAAAAAGAAATGGAATTTCCTTTTAAAATGACTGATTTTTCAAACAAATAATCGGACAATAAACTTCTAGTTTGCGAATGTATAAAACCTACAAAGGAAAAAAGTTATTTCTGAACACGTCAAGGTATTTAAGATACGTATTTCAAATATAAGTATTTAAATACTGACCAACCCTTCTCATTACAAATCGCACAATCTTTGGTGCAAAAACTAAATATTTTCAAGCAAATAACATATTTGACGATTACAACTGCTATTCATACAGGTAATTCATGTTCCAACAATAAGATGTAATATCAAAATTGAACTCCCGAATCACTGTAACATTCCAACCTGATATTCCCTGCAAGTTAGCAATATTTCAAATAGGTATTAAATAATTTCTAAAATATTAATGCGTACATTTATAATAAAAGGTAAATGTAAGGAACAAACAAAACCAATATTAAGTACCTGTCTACCCAAGGAAAAATATACTACAATTTGGGGTCTATTTTATTTTCCTTTGTATATTTTATTTTTTTATGCTTTTAGAGATCAAATATTTTTTTTTAATTTCCAATTTGTAGTAATAGGCAAAACTCAGGGTTTTACTTCAAACATCATCCAACAAATTGATATATTTTGATAATTCATTTTTTAAATTAATCACAATTGAATTATCTAGTGAATGAACTAGAATGTGAAAACGTAGAGACAGGATTAGTTTATTTGGGGGAAAAGTGTTGTTAAATTTTGTCTGGGCATTTCAGTTCATAAAATTTAAAATTTTAGTGACAGATTAACTATTCATTTACTAGATAATTTCATGGATAACATGCTTTGAAAAATAGTTATATTATTATTAATATTATAATTAATCTGAAGTTCACTCACTAAGGGCTTAACGTTGACACTCGCTTCTAAAAAAGTATTTTCTCAAAAACTAAGAATCGTAGTAAGATACGGTTTAAAACATTTAAAAGAAAATTAAACAGAACATACAACCCAATGAAAATGAAAAAACATGAAAGTTCATGATTTTTCATCACAGAAGACAGCTATCTTAAATAATATACAAATTCTGATTTACGAAGTTTCCAACTATGTGGAATAGACCACGAAGATCAGTGATATCGCAGTAGGCATTTATTTTTGCCACCCATTTAAATAAAAAATACAAATATTTTCAAATAATTAAACATGACCTTAAATTGATGTTATTTGTGAAGAACATATTTCTTTAAAAAAATACATTTTCACAATTGTACTTATAACACTTATATTACTTATAGGAAGACGCAGAAAACGAAGCGAAGTCAATTCGAGCGGACTCTTCTATTTGCCCCGAAATTACAGAAAAATACTATTTTCTAAAATTCAACATGACTTTATTTGAACATATGCTTTTTATGTACACATTTCATGAAGAAAAAAATTATATCTTCACTAATGTAGTTGTAGGAACACGCCAATTTTTTTAAATTTCATTTAAATTGTCGCAAAACTACAATTTTTTATAAACACGAGACCATCATTCTCTTAAGCGTCCTTTATGCTATATAGTTAAAGTTCCCAATTTAATAGAAAAATATTGTCTGATTTTTAAGAAAGCTGTTTAAAAAAAATAAAATTTCCCTATGTTTTACAAAAAATTTCGTGTGTTCGAAAAACTTCATTAAAAGTAATTTAATGCACATTAACTCACCAATTCAGTAGTGTTAACATATTGCTGGAAATGTGCATATTCAGGGCGTGAGAGATATTTAAAAAAATACATTAGAGTAACTTTTGATACAAATTACCTCGAAATGAACTTTATGTCATATTAAAGAATGCAATTAGCACTATCCGTTCTAAAAGTTTAAAGAAAAAAATTGGAGCCGTTTTTGAGAAAATCTTGTTTTTTTATTAAATTGCACAGGTTGCTCGCAATAGTGGGCGAAAACTATTATTTTTTTAAAATATAGAGATGACCTTAATAAAAAACTAACTGTGAAAAACAATTTTAATTTCAAGGAAAAAAGCTTTATCTTCAATATAGTAGTTGTAGGAAGCCGCCAAAAAAATGCAGTATTTTGCAATATTTGAAAATTCAAAGGTATCAGGGAAAATCAGATCAATGCCGCATTGATAAGAGTATTTTACTCTATTCTTACAAGAAATTTAAGGAACAACTTTTGAGCCGGTTTTGAGAAAATTTTGAAATGCCCTGGGGCTTCGTGTAAATAGGAGTTTGTGGCCCGTCCAAATAGCCCAGACCAAAGGAAAAAAACTAATACGAGAAAGTCTGTGTCATTCTGTAGCACTACTAGTATCAACAATGGAATCGACACTGCAAAATGGGGTTTGGGTCTGTGTATGTTGGATGTTGGATGTTGTTAGTTCTATGAGGGAGCTGAACTAACTTTGATCTAAAAGTAGATTGTGGTTTGTCTAAGAACGCTCCTTTCTCTCAATATTCATTGTCAGCTCCATCGTTCTCTTCCATCTTGTATTTCTCTGTTTTGAAAATGATATTTGGAATTACTTCATTAGTCAGTTGATCAGGATCTGGAGGAATAATGGACATTCTAAAATAATTTTCTTCAATGTATCCATTTTTACTATCTTCTAACAAGCGGCAATTTCATGAATAGTTAACATCTTTCCATGAAACATTGATTTGTTTCTGATTGAAAGATCACCAGTTTTTTTGATCACTAATGATTTCTAATAGTGTTTCACTACGTATAGTAAATTAATAAAATAACAAATAAAGTGTGAAAATGACGTTAAAGAAGTATACATAATTAAACTAATACCTACGGTATAAACTTGCCCAGCATTATGCATTTATGCTCCACGTAAAATAAGTTATGTTCCTTGTATGACAGCACGGAGTAATGCGGATAAGCTAACTACATCCGGCCAATGTCCCAAAAATGAGTCGCAATACATTACGCCCTCTGCAACTCATAACTCAAACAAGAATCATTTTAGATGGACAAAGTTTACATAAAGTGAAATTAAACATATAAATTAAATTAAAAATGAGGGTAGTGATATTTCCTTGCTTCCTATCTTCCCTCCTTCATTCCTTCCTATCTTCCCTCGTTCTTTCATCTTTCCTTTCTTTCATTTTCCCCTCCTTCCTTTCGTTCATTTTCCCCTCCTTCCTTTCGTTCATTTTCCCCTCCTTCCTTTCTTTCATTTCCTCTCCTCCCTTCTTTCATTTTCCCCTCCTTCCTTTCTTTCATTTTCCCCTCCTTCCTTTATTTCATTTTCTCCTCCTCGTTTCTTTCATTTTCCCCTCCTCCTTTCTTCATACCTTCCTTCCTTTCTTCATTTTAAATGGACGAAGTTTACATATAGTAAAATTCAAGATATTATTTAAATTAAAAAAACGTTTCGAAGTGAGACTTCAGTTGGTAATGGATTAGACATTTTTATTTCAAAAACTTCTTTAATAGCATTCTTATTTTAAGAGGTTTGGCTAAGAACAAATCTTAAATGTGTAGATGCTGGAGTGGGGTGATAAAAAATGTAACATTTTTTAATGTTCGAAAAGTCTCAAGTCTTAAACAAATTCGGACCTTTAATATACTTTTCTATAGATTAGCCATTATTGTTACAATACATAACCTCTTCGATCAAAAATTAAAAAAAAAGATTGTTAGGATTTCATGATTCATTTCGTTATATCCGTTTATCTCGCATTGCTTACTTAAATTATGTCATATACATCATGCTACTAAAATGATTTTAACTATCGTTCACCATGTAATTGATAAACAAAGAATAATATTAACTAAACTTGGTAGAATATAGTTCTGAAAATATTCTACAAACCATTTATAATGTGTTTCTTTGCTCTCATTCCTTTTCGTAAACTACTGAGACAGACTAATGCAAATTACACCGAAAATGTGTAAATGATGATGTGTTGTTTGACATTCTTCCGGCAAGCACTACTATAATTTCCACTCATGATTATTTGTTTAAAACGTATGTACATTTATTTTAATAAAGTTAAATTCTCAAAGATATAATTCTCCTCATGAAAGTCAAAAAAATCAGGTTTATTTCACGTATTGCATTTTAATCCATGAAAGAAAAAATATAAACAATATATGGACTTTGTATTAGGTGAAATGCGGCATATAAATTATTAATGACACCTCATATCAACCGAACAACCTTAAGTTTACAGCATGAAATGTTTCCACCAGAAAGATCTGGTCGGATAAAAAAAAGATTTCAATCATCAGGTTTGCAACGGAAAGTAGCATGTTGCACGCAGTTGCTTCCTGAGAGCATGTTTCAATACATCAGTTTAAAAAAATATTTCTGAGCGGAAACTTCAATTGTGATTTGCCATGAATTTCGACACATAAGTTCTAACATTTTCCATACTAACAGAAGAAACTAAACTTTTTTACGTTTTTAATACATTCATTAAAATTTTCCTTCAAGAAAGTGTGAAAGATTAAAAATTACATTCAAAATACAATTAAGATGGATGAAAAAATAGAAGCGATGTTGAGTTTCATATGTATGACTTCAAGTCCTCTTACTTTATTTGAATCTAACAGTATCAATATTTCCCTAGATGCTGTTGCGTCTGTACAGTGTTCCGGTGCTGCGACCGTTGGTGTAGTGGGGTTGCTGTTGTCTCCAGGAGGGCACAGCCCAACGCAGGAGGCGCTAACTCAGGGCCTCCACTCAGCTAACATGGCCCCCATCGTCCTTGCAGACACCCAGCATTACCCCGAAATAGACGCGGTCTTCAAAGGACGTCCATATACTCTTATTATAACTTATCCAAAGGTCGTCACAAATATTTCTCAAGCATTTTTCAAATCCCCAAAAGATACCGTGAAAGAACGCTACTTAAACTCAACTATTAAAAGTACACTTTTTACAATTCAAACTTCCCAAGATTTTTTGTTTACTGTTTCATCTCCCTCTAGTTGTTTGTGTGTTGAAAATTTACAAAAGCAGGATGTTAACTTGTGCCACAATTGTACGCAATGTGAAACAGAACATTATTTCACAAAGAATATTCATAGAATTGATGATGGCCAAGGAAAAAATGTAAGTTGTTCAAATATTTTAATTGATGAAAATTGGCAAGGTGTGTTTAATTATGCAAAAGATCCCGAGGCCATAACAAGTTACATGCGAATTTTCAAAGACGTATGTATTAACATGACCAAACAAAGAATCATGAAATTTGCTACTCACTTTCTTATTAACAAATCGTTTTGGATAAATCGAAATAATGAACGCATACTAGACGGACCTGATTATCGTTTTCTGGAATTACTCATGGAAAAGATGACTTCTTTGAAAATCGAAAATATTGTGCCACTAGAAAATGATCGCGATCCCATGGGATTTCTACTAAATGGTTCCGGTGATGTCATTTTCAGCAATTATTTTGTGACGTCTGAGAGATACGAGTTCGTTGATTTCACAGCTATCATCAGCACAGCACGGCTGTGTATTATTATCTGCAGAGCAGATCTCATTTCATACACCTATGTGCTTCTGATGCCGTTTCATCGTACAACTTGGTTCTCATTCATTGGGACAGTCGTCTTCACGGTCATCACCTGGGACATGATTCGACGTTTCCAGCAACATACAAATAAACAATTTCCTCGAAGAGATATTACAAAATCAATTTTTGAAATTATACAAGTAATTCTCACAGGATCTATAGAACGCTGCCCTCGAAATGTACCGCAAAGACTCGCCTACACAGCTATCCTCTTGTTTTTCTTGGTGACCAACACATTCACCGGAAAACTTCTTAGCTTCCTTTCATCCCCTCCTCCTGGCACAAACGCGCAAACACTTGAGGAAGCCAATCGCGTGACACAGCGTCTTTATACTTATTCAAATTTTCATCATCTTTTTGAAAACAAGTACTCTGATGATGTTCTTCGTAGTTTTGGAAGGAAACTTATCAAAGAATCTTCCAAAAAAATGGAGAGACGCCTTCACAAAATTGTGGATGATGAACATGCAGGATATCTCATGTCTGAAAATGTGTTCTCGGTTTACTCTCGGAAACCAGATTTCGTACAAAACGGGGAATCCTTGTTTCATCAAGTACCTGAATGTGTACTTACTCCAGGTTACATTGCATTTCCAGTTAGAAAGAATATGCCCCATTACGACACCCTGAACAATTTCATTCTCAGAGTTCACGGAACCGGTCTTTTTGATATGTGGAGGCGCGCTCAATTATACAAAATGTCGATGAATGGTGTATTGATTCCACATACACCAATTAAGAGACACCCCAAAGCACTGAGCCTCGATCAGCTATCTGGATCTTTTGTCCTGCTTTCATTGGGTTTGGGATGTGGTATTGTGGTTTTCACTGTTGAATTTTTTCTCAATACCGCATGTATATCTTCAATGAGAAATAATTTTGACAAACCTGACAATAAGAAATTAAGAAAAATCGATAATCAACACTTTCAGTAAGGTGTGAAAATTGTCAAATTCAAAAAAACAATCCGTATGTGTCTTAAAGCGAGATGTAATTAGTTTGATATGTGAGACTTCAAGTGGTGTTACTGTAACGAATATTGCATCACCTGCCGGATTCGCTGCGCGCGGATAGCGTCATCTGCCGGCGCCCCTCCCCTTCCCCTCGGACTGGACGGTTCCGGACTATTCGCGAGTCGCGGGGAAACGCGGAGAATGTGCCGGGTGTATCGAGATGAGCGCCGGCCAGGTATAAATGCGCCGCTGCCGGCGGCCGCGAGTGAGTAGTACCAGTCAGTCAGTAGCAGTCAGTAAGAAGTTAGTCAATGTACGTTAGTGTGTCAGTAAGTCAGTGTATGTAATCAGTGCATAAGCAGTCAGTCCGTCAGTTTCCGAAGTGGAATCTATGCTGTGTGCATTGCGGTGAACAGTGGTGCAGTGGATCCTGGTGTACGCAGTAAAGTGTGGTCTGCGCTAGGAATTGTGGTCTTCGCAGGGCATTGTGGTCAGTGCAGTGGATCATGGACAGTGCATCGGATTTGGTGATACTGTAGAAGAGAACAGTGTAAATAAATAGTGTGTTAGAAGTGAACTGTGTAAATAAATAATCAAGAGAACGGAGTCGTGTGTAAGAAAAATCATTAAGTGAAGAACACAAGGACTGTGTAATACCTGTAAATAGTGTTAGTAGATTTTAGTGTATAATTCTTTACGAATTAACGTAATTGTGTAAATAACAGTGAGTTGGTTTTAATTCACCACATAGAAACGTTACAATACGTTATATAAGTATAGGAGTATTGTCCTAGAGGAGTGGACGTTTTTCTCCAGCTTTCATTGAGATCAAAATGGGTTGATTCGCATTTATTATATAAAAAAGAAAAATTAAAATACATAGGTTCAGTAGAGTAAAATGCAAATAAAATAAAAGATAATATAATAAAACAGTAAAATGCTTATCTGTTCAAAGTTGGATCTTTCAATAATGTCATATTCATGTTTTTAATGAGAGTAGATTCAGGTCTTTTCACGTCGAAACTAAGGGAATTTTCAATGTTGCACTAGCTGCATGTAGGTTGTTCAATTTGTGATAATGTATTTGCTTTAAAAAATTAACGTGTTTCATGTGTTTCAGATGTAAGTTTAAATGATAAAAAATTACGATGGATTGAAATCTTATTTTCAGACATTCATAAGTCAATAAACTGGATTGCATTCAGCTTTAGTTGTTTAATTAAGTTCATTCTTTTATTTAAAAAGGTTTGGTAGGTGATTATGGAATAATCAATCAAAAAGAGGAAGCTCACTTCAATGTAATCACTATTGTTCCTCGACTATGACTATGACTCTCGAAATAACTGTAGCCGCTGCTTGCACCACAGGCGCTTTTTTGGATTGGTTCGGACCAGTGAGTAGGGCTCTTGTGCTTCGTATCCGACTTGAGCCAATGAGCTTTAGGCTCCAGTTTGCATCACAATATGTGTTGCTCAAAACTGTCAAGTGGGTTTTTCACCACTTTTCGATCTCAATGCTTGGAGTGTCCCCTAAGTCAATTATTTTGCACAACTTTAATTTCTCTATTTTTGTAGCTGCAGTATTTATTCAAATTGGACATGCATTAGTAAAATATAGTAATATTATAGATTTAAATAATAACAATAATAATTCAATTTTAAACGAAGATTTTCGTTTAATAAACGGTTATATATTTATATGTATGTGTATTATTTATCAAAATGTATGTATCTAGGTACGCCTAAATATTTTTAGGAACATGTATACACAGATGAACAAAAACATATAGGTATATTAGTACATTTTTATTATGTGGGCTTGATCTGCAACAGCCAGAATGCTACTCAATAAAACCACACAAAAGTAGCACGCACACTGATAAAAAAATAAAATGCTCTCATAACTGTATTCAATTTAAAAAATTAATAACTAACGTTTAAGGGAATACTGTGATAACAAAATATAGTACACAAGCACACTTACAGACAGTTCTAAACAAACTGTGATGGTCCAGACACACTCGTCAGAGACAGTATTTAATAGAGAAGAAATGAGACATATTTGCAAAGACAAGTAACGGGTTCGGGAGCGTAGTGATTATTATTATTATTATTATTATTATTATTATTATTATTATTATTATTATTATTATTATTATTTCTTTATTTATTTACTGATTTATTTATATATTATGCGGGAGCTGACGAACTGTTTAAATGCAATCAGAGGTGCGTAAATAAATGACGAAGAGATATATAAGCCGACAATAAACAAACATGCATTACACTTTTCCAAGAAATTCAAGAGAAATCCTAATTTTTTGTAGTTAGACAAGTGAACACTACGTACCAAAAGCAGTGATCTCAACGTTATATCCGGATGCACAACTGCGATGATTTCATATGCTGAAAATCGTGACAAACGTTTTTCGTTAGGTTGGCTGCGGTGAACGTCAACCTACAGAATTTCTTACGAGTTAAATGTGTATTGTGTGCTGTCAGTGATGCGTACAACCGTCTCTGTCAACAAAAATGCAAAATTATTTAGTATCATTCTGTTGTAAAGAGAGATCGGAAAAGAGAGATCGGTAGTGTAGATATTTGGAAAGATTTTAAAATGAAACCCATTAAACTTTGGATTGGATTAGATTAGCAGGTCAACAGGCTGGCACGCTTATAAATAGGTGCTGTAGAGCGCAGTTACAGGGAAGCGACCAACGGTGCTGGTCGTACAAAATTTATCTTTTACTTGAACGCGTAGGTCTTGGAGAAGTTTCACTTGGGAGTTAGGAAACCACGTGGGACAGAACGACTAATCTCGAGTAGATTTGCGGATATTAAAAGACAAAATATCCTGTCAGAATATCCTGTCAAAATATCCTGAAAAACGTTCGCTAGTGGCACAAACTCGTACGAGCCTGGTATGGGGTTGCGAAAGTTACGTTCACACACTTGGAAGTGACGCTTGGTTCAGGGTCGGGAGGTGGATGCAATATAGATTGAAAGACGCGAACGGTAATGCCATCTATGTGCTTTGCGGTGATAAGGAAAATTAGATTCATATCGTTTTAAACTGCTGTGCCACCGAAACATGGAGACGAAAATGGATGGAAATAAGGAACTGCTACTTCCAACAGAAACGTAACGCTGTGCAGAACATTAAGTGATAAAAGGTTTCACTTCATGAAAGAATAGTTCTTCTTTCTTTAAATCTATAAATCTAATTTTCATGAAATAATAGATCTGTAATTTCAGATCTATTACCGTCAAAAATCAAATCAGTAATTTTATATATTTGGAAATAGCAACATTTATCATTGAATTTAGATAAGGTATATATTTTAAAATTTTAACAGAGGCTGTGAAACATACCAATTGTGACAATCTTGCAAACTTTGGTTTTGTTAGCATGGTTTTATTTTCATTTGATTTCTATTTTATTTATTGAAAATAATTAAAACTAGTTAAAACTACATTGTACAACTACAACTTACTAGTTAAAAAATACTGTACTTATGTAATTTTTTAAAGTCATTCTCTTTATTATCGAAATATTTTAGTGTTCTGCATATAATTAAATATAAAACTTGTTCCGCCTACCATGACAAAAATTATTCAATTGCATTTACTCATATATCTTCCCACTTATTTTTATATTATTCATAATTTAAATATTTCGGGTGTATAACTTGACGCTCAAAGTAACTCATTAACTTATTTTCAAATTAAATATAAGAAATAATGATAATAATGCAGCAAAATTGTAGAATAAAACCATGTTAAAAACAATTTTTAAAACCTTACATTGCTAGACACAATTATTCAATACTTAAACATGTACTGGCTAAGATGTATTCATATTTTTCTCAAGTTAAGAAATGTGTACATACATTCTGTATATAATTGTTATTTGTAAAGCTGCAAACGTTCATGTAAATGCAATTTTTTGGAGCTGATATCTTTCAGGAACTAGAAATATGTCCAAGAGCAAAAAATTAGTCTGAGATACAAAACCATTTTACATATAATGCATATTTTTGTGTATTCTAGAAATTTGGAGCATTTAGTTCTGCTAATTAAATATTGTTCAATTTTCTGGATGCAATAACATTCATTTTGCAGTAAAAACTTTTAGTTAATGCATAGCATAAAGTTTCATGGTTGAGGTTAGCAGAGAGAACTCTTGGCAACGACCAGAAATGTAAAATTCTTAGGAATCAAGGTTTCTTTTAATGAGTTAATTATGAAATGCGAAGATGATTCAGAATACATTCACTTTGTCCTAATCTTCAAGAAAATGTATTTAGAATAAATGTGTTGAAATACAAACGTGTGCCCAACACATGATGTCAAAAGATCATTTTCAAAATATGAAGCAATGCTATAGAATAGCTTTGCTAGAAAAAACTTTAAGCACAAGAAATAAGTTTTGATTTGGTTGTCACTATTAAAATTATATTTTCTAATATTTTTCAGTCTTTTCCTAATGTGGGACACCCCCACTTAAATAAATCTAAATTTATTTCTTAATTTTGTTCAATGAAGGTTTATAAAATTTCAGAAATTCTGTTTCCCACATCAAGTGTAACTGAAACTGTATTTACAAAATTAGTTGCCAAAGAAGAAGCCAAATTTGTATTTACAATATTGGAGCAATTAAGGAGAAACATAATATGTTTTGACGACTTTAAATAATTATTTGAGTATGTCAGAACACAATTGTTTTTACAAAAAAAAGTATTCAGAATTGCATAGTTGGAATTTAAAATTTGGAGCTACACCTAAGAAAATATAAAATTTCCGATCTTTAATGATTTGAGTTGTACCCTACGGGTTTGAGTTCGATTTGAGCTATAATTTACGGAGCAATTTTGATTGTTCTTATTTTACACATTTAAAATACTACTGTCACTTTCAGAATTTACTAGGTATTAACAAATGTTTATATTGGCAAAGTTTGTAATGTGAATCCTATGAAACAATGTTCTAAGATTTAATCGGTTTCTGTCTCCCGAAGACGCTCTTGGTTTCTGATTCAAGCTCTGACTTGCAATGACTTGATTTTTGCATTTCGAGCATGGTTTTCGAACTTCACTGACTCGCACTAGCATGAACTTGCAGTTTATTTTCGGCACTACAATCGTGCTTAGAACTCACGAGCATATCTTCACTTGTTCTCCGACCGGTATTTTGACTGCGGTCACGCCTGGTTCGGGAATCGAACTCAGCCGATCGCCACATTCACGCGACATCGCCGACGCCACAGTGTGCCTGAGTGCTTGCTTCGTCATCAAATATCCGGACTGGGTGAACGAGAGAGGACCTATGCGTGCCGTTGGCTGCACCGCCAGGGGCCGCTGTGACTGTTTGTTTATACTGTTATCTCTTATTAAAGGAACAATTCTTTTTACTTTCTTGCATATATTTTTTCCTACTACAGTCATAATATCGCCGAATTTACGATTTCTGGAGTATATCTGGGTATATTAATAGAGCCACTGTATGTGTATGTGTGTATGTATGTATGTATGTATGTATGTATATATTTTAATACAATGTATTTCCTGGAATTTCTTCTTAAATTTGAAAAGTTTTAATCGAAAAACTCTGCAAAATAACAAGCCATTATCCCGAAGGCAGAGGTTCATGCTCTTTTTAGAGGATCAGGATGGACACACTCAAGTCGGCAAAACCGTGCGCCTAGTGCACTTCATTCAAATTGAGCGACAAGTTCTTTACAAGAGATCTTACACTTCTCTCGGTTTTCTTGGAGCAATGAAAACATCCTCACTCCTACAAAATCTTACAGTTCATATTAACAAGATTTTCAGTGTAGCTGAAATTTGATGAATATAATACAAATATAAATGTAGCTGGATAGATATTAGAATGTAGAGAAATTATGAATATTTGCAGCTTTAGAAAAATAAGGGTTTTGAACGAAAATGAGACCCACGTCATTCGCAAACGTTGGAGCTAATTGTTTGTTTTGAAAATCTCCCAAGGGGCTTCATTAAAAGGAAAAGGAATACCTAAAATTTCAAATGATTAAACATTCATTCAATTTTATAAATTATTTTAAAAAATTGTATTACATAACTATTATAAAAGTATTACATAACTCTTATTAAAGGCGAGAAAGTATCTGCTGTTTTAGTACTACTAGTTTATTAAAGAATAAAATATTACTATTTTGATTGTTGTCAGTTATATCATTGTTCTTAATTTAAAAAACAGGTCTAAATAATTAGTAACTTGGATACTAAATAAATCAAAATTCTCAAATTGTTCAAATATCTAAATAAAAATAATAAATATAAAAAGTAAATATTATTGTTATTACTACTATTATTATAATAATTGTTGGTGATATTCAGTTTTATAATTGTGGTAGTTAATAGTTTCGTCTTTTAGTTTCCTGTTTTCTTATAAATGATAAATAAATCAGCACAGTGATGAGGATGTAATTTCACACACGCAAACATCTATTTATCACAACGCGTTTCACTTTGACTCTCAGAAAATTAGTAGCGCCACACATGATTGCTTTTACTGTGAACTCCGTTGCGTGTGACAATACTGAAGTTTCTCAGGTTGCCTCTTTATAAGTTCAATATATTTTTGTTTCATTAGACCGTATAATTCGCATCCACACGGCATTAAAACGCGTAAAAAAATGTTTTTGAATTTCAGTATCGCTAAAGAGTACCAACAACTGAAATATTATTTTTAATATCATCTTTAACAATTATGCAATTCAGAGGAACGGTAACAATTTGTTTCTTAATCAAATTTTTCTCTGTTGATGGCAACAGATTCGATGGACTGCATTCAGACGATGGAGAGATTTTATCCGACGTTCTGGCTTCTATGGTGCAGTGTCTTAGTTCTGTGAAGATTGGTGAGCTGGTGATGCGGTTACATTCCACGGAAGACAATTCGGTGGCGGAGGTGGTGATGAGCACGCTGCACACCAGAGCGCTCACCTCACTGGTGCTCATTGGTGGCCTGCACACGCTCGCGAGCCCCGTCGTGGATCAACGCAATTCGCTTATCATCGCAATCGAAAATAGTGGCGCTGGGCCTAACTCAAAGTCTGTAAATCGGTCCACAAATCTCACACATGAATGCTACGTGCACTTGACTAAAAGCTCAACGACTTGTCAAACTAAAACTTTTGGAAATTATCTCTATAGCGTGATACTTTGCATTAATAACTGGTCGCGTTCCAAAAATGGAATGTACCAAAAAATATTTATGTGCAATAGTGGTAATATATCGGGACAAAGAAATTTTCCTTCGAGGAATCTGGACATACTCTTTGATAGTTTAAACGGAGTAAATATTTCTCTCATAGATTTCGCTGGAAACGAAAAATATATTGATTTTGTCACCTGTTTTCTGCCGAGAACTTTGGTCACAAATCAGAAAAACCCAATTACAAGTAAAAGAATATTGAAACATGCTACGCGTCAAATTCCAATCCTCTCATTTTGGAAAACTATAAACGGAGAACACATTATAGATGGTCCTGATTTTCGTTTCATGCAGCTGATTATGGAGAAGATGTCTTCATTTACATTTGAAAATCTTCTGCAATTTGAAAGTCTCAATACATCCGTTAGCACGATATTCCTAAGCAATGGATCGGCAGATGTGTCATTTAATGCACATTATTTGAGTGTGAGTGCGAATGCATTCCTTGATTATACAGCTGCCTATACTAATGGACGTTTATGTATGTTAATGCGCAGAGCAGGGCAAGTTCCATTCACCACAGTCCTTATTTTTCCGTTTGATCATTCAACCTGGTTTTTCTTCTACGTTACTGTTCTTTCCTCCATTGCCATCTGGGATATCATTTGTCGTTTTCAAATACAAAAGAACAAACAAATACAATTGGGCCGAAGCGATATTATGAGATCTACTTTGGATGTAGTGCAAGTAATTCTGGCAGGTGGCAACGAACGTAATCCACGAACCGCATCCCAAAAGTTCGCGTCTATTGCTATTCTCTTGTATTTCTTGGTGAGCAGCTCGTACACCGGAAAACTATTCAGCTTTCTTGCTTGGCCGCCTCTTCGCAGACAAATACAAACACTTGATGAAGCTGATAACGTGATAGATCGTGTTTATGGCATAATTAACTACGAAAAAATTTTTAATCACAATAACTCTACGGCTGCTCTTCGAAGTTTGGGGAAGAAACTAGTTGTAGAAAATCCTGCAAGCATGAACAGACGTCTTCACAGTCTTCTAAATGATAAACATGGAGCTTTTATGATATCTGATGTCGCATACATGGTTTCCTCTCAACAAGCTGAATTTGTACGCGACGGGGAATCTTTGTTTCATCTTATTCCAGAATGTATAATCACTCCAGGCCACGCAGGATTTGTACTGAAAAAGAAATCATCTCAGTTCGATGTTCTGAACAGCTACGTTCTTCGAGTTTTGGCAGGCGGTCTTTATAATCAGTGGCAGCGCGCACAATTTCACAGAATGGCGTCGAACCGTGTACTGATACCACATGCACCCATTAAGCGCCACCCGGAACCTCTGAGAGTGAATCATCTGTCGGGGCTCTTTCTCCTGCTGTCTTTGGCATTGGGATGTGGCTCAATTGTATTTATAGTTGAGATGTTGCTACATATTATTTCAAAATGTAGCAAGAGACGCAACAACCTGTATTATGGAAATAACGCTTTTAATTTTACAGGTATTTTGCGCGGTGGCTGCAAAGGCAACCGTCGTTAAAAATATTTGTAATTGTACAATATCATGATGTATAACACTGTCTTTTCTGCACTTATTTGAAAAATACTTGACGGATAACACAGTCTAGTACATATTTTTTTAATTTCTTGGTTGTTATTAATTCCTCAAGGGTTGCATGAAGGCTGTTTCTAGCAATTACAGTCCTGTTTCGAAAAAATATTCCCAACATGTATTAGAGTAGGGTTGTCTGCAGAAAATTGGGGCTTCGCATGGCGAAAAATGAACTTGCAAAATGATTTGCCCACGAATATGAACTTAAGGGAACACCATTTGATCAACTGGAGCCAGAACTGTTTTATGCCAAGTGTGTAATGTATATACGCATGTGTAAAGTACAACAAACAAAATATGTTTTATGGAACGAGTTTGTATTCCTGTCAATGAACGCATTTGACTGATGGGGCAGTTTTACTGGAAGAGTACTTCAAGAGTTTTCCGCAAAAGGTAGTGTTGTGGAAGAGCATTGTAGAAAGTATGTCAAACGTACCCTATGAACAAATGGAAAATTGTTTTGTCATATCGGTGTTAGTGTCATAATCCAATAACAGCCACTGCTGCTGCTTCATGTCTTCTACTTCTTATGTTATTTACTACTCAAATACGCCATACGCCAGCCTTCATAGTGATCAGCGGTGCGTGTACGTGAATACTCTGCACTCATAAATACATTGAAATGAAATGTAGAAAATAATTTTCATAGGACCTTTTGAATTATCAAAAAATAGTGTTCTACTCGCTTCATGTGGTTATGGGTTTCACAAATAAATGCTGAAGTGTTAATAGATTATTGTATTACCTAACAGTTACCAATAAAACGAGAAAGTAATTCTGTTTTAACACTACTAATTCCCTGGAACATTACATAATGTTCCCTTCCTTTAAAGTATATACGAGAAAGTAAAGAAATCTGAATTTTTATTACATAAAATAGTTTGTTCAATTGGGGTTTTTGGATTTAAACATCTTTCCCTTAACAGTATATTTAGGTTCCATGATAAAATAATAATTTTCCATTATTTAATTATTATTATTACAGTACATAAATAATTGATTAGAATATTGTAATAATATTTACTTTTAACTCGTGTTCATAAATAAATTTTCATGCCATATGTCTATAAATGGATGTCCGATGTTCAATATCTCAAGGATATTTTCACTTTCTCGTGTAGTACTATAAACCGACTATATAGAAATAGAAGAATAGAAAACTAACGTAATGCTAGACAAAGTAAATGAACAGATAACAGATATAAACGTTTTTAATTTCTGAAGGTAACGACAAAAATTGTTTCTCGAAAACTCAAAAATATTTTGTTGGGAAAATTAGAACCAAATTGCGTATTTTCAACAACGTCGTAACGATATTTTCTCAAAAACGGCTCCAAAGTTTTCAACGCAAGTTTGCATGTTGACAAAGTTTTACTCTTCTTTGATGTTCTTAAAGACACATTTCCTTTCCGCTATAAATAAATAAATAAATAAATAAATAAATAAATAAATAAATAAATAAATAAATAAATAAATAAA
>BOPP01000037.1:6352735-6378291 GCA_017312745.1 Gryllus bimaculatus
CCCGAGAGAGATTTAAAAGTCAAAAATAACAAGATCAATGTCAAATAGCGAATCCACAAAAACTTTTCTAACCTTGAAAAACTAAAATTAAAAAAAATAAAAAATTAAAATTTTTTTTCCACAAACTAAACCGAATATAAAAAATTTTTTAAAAAAAACCATTGGGAAGGGGCTAAAAACCAAAAACCTCAAAAACACTGGTTTTACCGTAAAAAAATTTTTTAGGAATTCCTTCAAGTAAAAAAATATGTCTGGGAATTTGGGGCTTACTCTTTAATTTTACCTCATTTTCTTTGGCTGTCAATACCTCGCGTCGGCACAAACGGTTCCCGTGAGGGAAGTTGTTTTTTCAGTTTCTTCTCCATCCCTTCAGTAGGCCTTGTAACGGAGCGTGTGTCAATCTCCATCTAGTCGCTCGCTTTGCTGCCAAGCAGGCCGCCTATTCCCCGTTGCAGGTGGGATGCGACTTCCAGCTTGCCTCCCCTTCGAAAAAACAGAACGTTTCGTTCCCGCTCCTTCTCGCCAGCGAATTTTGCGGGGAAGGGAGGCAAGCCGGCGAGAATAAGAAAACAAAATTATATGCCTTGCATGTTGCTTATGCACACGAAAAACAAACCCCTCGCGCCATTCGTGGTTCTCATATTTTTGCAGCTGAGGGAAGGGTGAGGGAGTGCGCGTTTGGCGAGGGCGTATTGCGCGGGATGAGAAGGAGGCTGGAGGGGGAGCGGGGAGAGGGAGAGGGGAGTGGGTGGGAGGGGAGGGCGGGGCGGCGCAAACGGGCAAGGGAGGCGGGGACGCAGAGGGAAACGGTGGCACAGAGGGCGGCAGCGGAGAAGGGACCACACTCGCCCGAGGGGAAACGCTCCCGCATAGGGTCGCCAAATATTAAGGCGAACTCGTTTTACTAGAAGGCAAGCAGCATACACGCAATTTTCTGAAAATACGGCCATGGTGGTGGTGGCGGAAGAGCTCCTAGAGAAGCATGGGGACAATATTGACGTGTCGTCGTCAGAACAATCTGACCACGAAATCAGATTTGTTACACTCTTTTCTTGATCGATTAATTGATAATTTTTCATTTTCGGGCCCATCAATAGCATTAGTGATTATTCCCATAAGTGTAGTGCGCGATTTTATTACGGGAGATTGTAATGTTCTTCCCCCACTAGTTGGTACGCTCCAGCGGTCACCTTCTTTACAGCATGCAGTTATTTCCCATCCAGTTATCTCCCACCAGTGGGGCACAGTGGGGATACGCTTTGGTCTCCCTGTGTGCATGTGACAGTGTAGTGCCTGTAAGTGTGATTGTAAGTAAGGGGGGAGAATAGGATAAGGAAGAGGAAGGAAAGATCGGGTACGGTCCGTGGTCCGTTTGATAGGGTACTGATCAGGCATTCGCCTGGTGTTGACCAATGAAACCCGAGAATATTACCCATCAGAGCAGCCGGCCGATAGAATTCTCCTCCTGATAGCAGCTGTCTCGACCTTGCTGTCTAGCTAGTGTCAAAATTCCTGACACTGCCGGTCCACCCTTTCAGAGGCACTGCAGCAGCGTCAGTTAATACGCTGCGCCATCTTAGCCGGGGCTCTTTTATTGGTAACAAATCAAATTTCCGTAATGTGTTGGAATTAGAGAACTGGTGTAGAGGTGATAATCGCCAAAGAAAAAGGAATAAAAAGTGTAAATAAAAATGAAAAATGTTAGAACTGAAATTGAAGTAAACATTAGAAAGCAGGAAAATTGTTTGGATAAAACCACACCTTTAATCCAATCCTACATATGCACATCACGAAATAAAATATAAAATTGGTAGGTGTGAAATGGACAGAATCATCTTAGATTGACAAGAACGACTTTTATTTATTGTAACCGTACGCACATCCCCAGTGCAATAAAGTTTTTCAAATAAACATTTTTGTCTAGAAAAATAATGTTTCGTAAATAAGTCGGTACAAGAAGAAACAAGTAATAATGTGAACGGGGAATCGAATTCTATATTAACGTTGAATAACAAGACAATTTTCGAATTAGAAAACAAGAATTAGGAAAATAAACAATTTTAAGAATCAACCAGTTGCAATTCGAAAGAAGGGTCCAAAATTTTAGAGGAAAAACGTAAAGAGGCAGAAGGATACTTACTCGGAAGAACAATTGAATATTGGCAACTGATGTAAGTAGCTTTCAAAACAAGTTGGGATTTCGGCAAAGCAGGTGACCCAGAAAAACTTTGGAGAACGCGGCGAATTTAAAAACAAAATTTTCAGAACCACGAAAAAAATTCAAATCAGAATAAATTTAAAAAATGTTCCAAAAGATCTCGGTGACAGAGGAAAATGATCGTTGTTGTTCTGTTGAAAAAACAATTAAAAGACTAAACTGATTGAGTAGAAAACAGCGAGATGACCGATTCCGAGCCGACAACACGTGCTAGCATGTACTGGCAAGTTTGAGTGTGTTTGGGAGAGTGAAATTCATCAGGAAGAAAGTGTATTGGGAGCATGCGCTGACCATAATAGTTAAATAGATGGGAGCTAGGCATTTGGTAGGTTGCGTAGAAAGGCATTGGATGTGTTGAAATATGGAGACGGTGAGCGTAGATGATGGGACTCTATGGTGAAATGGTGGTGAATGGTGATGGGATCCCGTACCTTCACATTAAACATTTTATTTTCGTAAATGTGATAAATCTCTGGAAAATTACCAATGGAACTAACAAATACTTTTAAAATTTACAGTGATGACTAGGAGATGGACATGTTAGTCCATTCACAAAAGGTAGAAATTTGCCAAAAATACAATAAAATTGCAAAGTTTAAATGTATTTATATTTTCAATCATTTAGATTTTACTTTTCAATCGAGTTTACTTGAAATTTTATCTGGACTTTCGTAATGGCCACTACAGAATCAAGAAGTTAATTTCAGTTCCCCAAAAATAACGAACTTGTTACTTGAGTGTGTTTTGACGTGTCGTTTTATACAAGTCACTTTATGAAATCATATTACATGTACTCAATAAAAAATGTGGTATGATATGAGTTGAAACTTCTTATACTTTCCCAAAGGTATGAAAAAATAGAAAACTGTATGTACAGAGTAAGAAAGAAACGCAGCTTTGTTTGAATAATTTTGTGTCCACCGTATTGATTTTTCAATGCCATTAGAGAGTATATCTGACTCTGAAAATAAAATGTTCTGATGGACTACAAGATATTTTGAAGTGTCACATGAAGGCAAAGATAATATCAATGAGTGCTCATAAAATTGTCCGGTTACAGTGAATGGTCATTGAAATTTCACCTGCTCAATAATTAATATTTGCTTCAATCTGTCTTCATATGATATTTTACGATATAATTCGTAACCAATGTATTACTTCCCTTTTGGCGCTGACATATAATTTTCAATTAGGCCAGTTATTTCGTCCATTAAAACCTCCTATTACGAATTGTGTAAATACCTAAATACTGCTATTAAACTGTTTGAAAATTCAAGAAAATAATGTGTGGACAGGCATAAATAAGATATTTTCCACAATAATTGTGTTTATAATATAGTTAATGTTAATTATTAAAAATACTTCTAAACAAACTTCTTTTTACCTATCCATATGGATTTACACAAAATTTCTTCGTTAACCACTGTTTATAAAAATAATGCAGTAAAAAATTCTTATTAACCGAGCAGGTAAACTTAAACATATCCCGTGAGTATGAATGAATGTCCTGAGATGTAATCTTCGTGATTCCAATATTCTCTATGAGAGATATATCTACCTTAGAATTATATTTACTTCATTAATGAAATAACACTACTTATTCAAGAAATAGTATTGGCGATTGAATCTATTTTACGGAACATGCAATTTTCATCTGATAATGTATCGATCACCATGACACCGGAACTCCTAAAGGAAGGTCACTCACTTCATTATTTGCAGAACGCGTCATGCAAACGTAAGAAGAATTATTATTATCTACTTTAAAGTAGTTTATTCAATTACTTTATAATGTTAAGCTTTATTGCAGGCATACATTTATCTCCTCCTTAATTCAAAAATATTCTTGTAGTTCAATGAAATAGCACATTAAATCTTCGAATTCCACAACAATACTACTCCTCTTCCAACCCACATGTCCATCATGTACTGCTAAAAATCCTCCCAAACAATTCCACTTACATATCAAATGTTATCTTAGTCAGCGAAAAATTCATCACGAACCGAATAAGCTCCCGCAATGAAAAAACATTTGCAAAAGGTTATAAAACTCCTTCCCTTCTCCCTCCCTCCCTCTCTTTCTCTCTCTCGCACGCTTCCAATTCGAATCAGCCGTTTCTGGGGTTACGAGCTGTCAGCAAAGTCGCGACGACAGTTTCTTCCCCAGTTCTTCTCCTCCAGTTCACTCGACGACGGAGTAGTTTATGGCTCGTGAGCGCAGCGAGACCGCGATTCGGGGCGTGTTCCATTGCTTGCGTTTGCTCCCTCTTGCCCCACCCCCACTGCCTTCGGCGTAATCGGTGACTTGGTCGGATGAGCTGGACAAGACAAGCGCCATCTCGTCGGCAGTCCGCGCGGTTAGCCGCACCACAAAACGCCTCGAAATGATCCCGGGCGGTTTCTCATTTTCACCCCTCGAGGTTCCCTCAGTCTCCTTGCCCTGCCTCGGCCCTGCCGGGGACGGCCGAGACGTCGGTTTGACTGCGTGCTGCGTTCGGAGAGAGGAAGGAAGCGGTGTCATTTCGTTAGCGAAAATCCGACTGACTCGACGCGTGGACGACGACGCTGGTTTTTGGGGGGGGAGGGGAAACAAGAGAGGGTGAGATCGAGAAGAAACTGTGGCTGGCGGAGAGGGGCGGCGCGGCTTGAAGGGAGCAAACGAATTTCAGAAGATGGAAAAAGAAGAGAGCTAGAACACAGGCGAAAAAAGAGAACAGTATAAAAAAGGTAGATAATAAAAAAAGATACCTGACAACAGGAATATTTTGAATATGCGACGATTTGCACGAGATGAGACAATAGGCACGAGAAAAGATATGTTATTTGCCTAGTATCGTCAGGATCAGTCCTTCTAAAGCAAGTATTTTCTTTCTCTTTTCGGCTGCACCTAGCAGTATTTTCAGCTATTAGGGTATTGTTGAAATACTATTGAGGTAAAAAATTTTAATGAAAGAACAAAGTTCATTTTAAGTACAGAGATAAGGGAATTTCGAAGAGTTGAAAAATGGATAGTGCTTTGGATGCTATCAGGGTCACGACAGATAGTTCCAAAGGAGTGATATTAATGCGAAAATTTTTAAACCACTAGTACTTATAATCATGTGACAGCCAATCATTAATATTGTAGTAACGGTAGCAAACCTGCAATAATTATGTCAAAAAACTGAATTTCCGCCATTTGAAAACTCGTTCTGTACATTCATGTTAATAATGTAATAAATGATATTGTTATTACTATTATTACTATTATTGTTATTATTATTATTATCATCATTATTTTCTGCTTAGAAACTCATCCGATGTTGTTTAAATCGAATGGAATATATCCAACATTTTCTTGGAACATTCAGCAAATCGATAAAAGGCATGAGTTATTATAAATATTAAAATTAAAAATCAACAAAAAAACTTGAATAAATATTGTTTTCCGCAACATATTTCAGAGAGGGGCAGACGCGGCAAGAGGATGTAGGCTAAAGTCTTCACACGAAATCAACGTAAGGGAGGTTGGGACGCCGGCGGGCGCGCCCCGAGCTCAGCACCGATGCAAGCGCGGTGTCGGGGGCAGAGCAAAAGGGATGGAGCGAAGGGGGGGATGGAGGGGGCGGTGGCAGTGACGAGGGAGAGAGTGTGCCGCGCGGGGCGCTGCAGAGAGAGTAAAGTTAACTAGATTGCACTATTTCGCGGGAAGGCGCGAGACGCGGCGCGGTGCGGCGGCCCTCGCGCCCCCAGTCGCACTGTGCGGGGTCGGCCGCGACTTCCTGCAGTAACAACATCGGCGCCGCCCCCACGCTGCCCCTCACTGCCCATCAACACAGAGCCCGCCACGCTTCCACTACACTGAGCCCGTTACCTCGTGGTCGCACGACACCGCATCCTCACACGACAACGCCGCCGACCCCCACGACCACGGCCGCCGCCCGCAGGACCACGCGCGCCACCGACGCCCCGCGCCCACGACACCCCCGCCCCCACGCACCCGCCGCCCACGACATCATCGTCTCCACGTCACCCCATCAATCACCACCTAGCATGACATCCGTTCCATTATCTCTTCCGACTTCACGACAACCGCCATACACGACTGTCGTCTCACAACATCCGCTGACCACGTCACGCCGTCTCACCACATGCCGCCGTTCCCCGACACAACGGCGCGTCAGGATCCGCCAGCGTGCCTCAGGCCGCCGTCTCCACACCCTCCATTCTCTCCGCCATACGTCACCGCCCTCCCTGCCGTCCCACGACGCCCTGCCAGCCCACCACACCCATGACATCCTGCCACTCACGTCACCCTACCGCCGACACGCCGCCACCATCCCTACGACATCGCGCTCCTAGAGACCTGCCAACCTGCTCGTCGCTTCCATTCACCGACTATGCCTGACAGTAGCCGTCACACAGCTCGCACAATACTCTCCCCTTCCACATCACAACGCGCGAGCCACGCCAGACTCGCCCGACACACCCTCTGACGTTTCTTCGTGCTCAAACTGTGACTATCGAGCTCTCTGCCACCAGAAATGCTGCTAATCCCGTTTTATCCGCATCCCTACACCTCCTCCACACCCTCGATTCTCCTTCATCCGCGATAAGGCGCTGGCTCCGTCCTCGCGCCACCCTCGTGTCCTCAACGCCGTTCCCTTCCCGTCCCCTCGCAGCAGCGTTCGTCGCCGAAGCGGGGGGCGCCGGGCCGCTAACGGCGCGCGTCAGTATTAAGATACATCGAAAGCTAATATTTGAGAACGCCCCTTCAGTATGCGCGAGGGAGTATACAGTTTGGATGGATCGGAAAGGAAACAACGTGGGTGGAAAGCGGGCCTGTCACTTCCTGCAACGGACACGACAGGGTGTGTGATGTAAATACAGCTTTTTTAAATCATATTTTGCCTCTCAATTTGTTCCTTTCCTTGCTGTGTTTGATTAGAAAGTCATATTTTGTTGATGTCCTACATTATTACTGTTCCTCACTGTACTATCATGTAGGGACGAAAAGCATTGCAATCACCTCGATCTCGAAAATGATCTCGAATGTCAGTTGTAAAATCCATATTTAAGGTTCTTTTCAGCTGAAATTTCGCACACACATCAATATTAAGGTCGGTGAGTGTCGTTTTAAAAATGGTTAATATAGATGCAAGTTAAGAGGAGATACAGTCAATATTGTTCACGAAAATCGATTTCAATATTTATATACAGGTGTAGATGGATAGATGTCACGCATAACTGTTAGAATAGACGCTTTTGAGCTGAAACTTAATAAACACGCCACAAGTAAGTTCAAGTTGGGTCGATCGGAAGGTCCTTAAAATAATTTAATTTTTGGGTGTACTTTACTCAAAGCTCCAATGACATTTCCAACATTTTCTTTAAAATGACTTACAATTTTGTCTTGATATTCTTGGCTGGAGAACAAAAAAGTGTTTTGAGTTGCTCAAACGTTAAACTTTAAATACCTTAAACTTTAAATGACGTTGCTCATTTAAAACCTTAAGGTATTTTGTTTATAAAAACGATTAAGCTTTCTACTCAACCAAATTTCGTTTTATTTGCAATAAATGGAAGGTTGTGGGTTCTACACGTGTTATCACGTTTTTGTAGAACAAACACTTTATTTTAAGAATATTTTAAAATTAATAGTGTACTGAGCATTATCCGTTAAGAAATTAAAAAAATAGAAATTTAGCCGTTTTTGAGAAAATGTTTTAATATTGCCCATATTTCACTCAAAATTGTGCGATACCTACAAATACTTTAATTAACGTTAAGTTCCTTTTTTAGAAAGTACTAATTATTGAAAAAAGGTTAATATAAACGAAATATATCTTCAATATTGTATTAGTATGAGGAGATTCAAAAATTTCTGACTGTTGCAATTTTCGAAAATTTAGATTTAACAATAAAAATCGGACGTATGTTAGTCGTTAAAGTCTGTTAGACGCTAGTGTCATCGTCCAGGGACAGATGGACAGAGAGACGGACGTTTTGAGAAAAAAACACTTTTCGATATCAGGGGACCCCCAAACGTGCATTTCTATTAAAACCTTGAAATCGATTTTTCGCAGCACAACATTCGGCGAACATCGTATACGTTCATACGGCGTGCGTTAGTCCGTATATACAGCACGTACGTATACAAGGAAGTAAAACGAATTAATTGTAATCGCAATTGATGTGTAACGACGATAGCCGAAGATTCATGTGTAACCGTAGCGCGCTAACTTATGAAACGTTCCTCGTATTGTAAAACAGACAATTGAGACACACTAAATCCAATACAAAACTTCAACCTTCCAAACCTGTAACACTTTCTTCCTCACAAGGTCCTTGCTACCCCTTGTGTCATCGCCCCATTGTCATTGGCTGTGACTAGGACGTGTGCCTGTGCACCACCAACTCAGTCCAACAGGAAACGACTACGATTTCTGCGGCCGTTAAAAGAAACGACCGAAACGCAGTGCGCACCCTGGAAACATTTTGCGCTCCTCTTAATAGCTCTGTTTACGTCACACGCATCGAAGTCATGTGACCCGCCGTCGGAGAGCGTGGCCGAAATCCATCGCCCAGTCGTGGGGTGAAAGTTACCCCAAATTGTAAATTGCCGAAACAGCCGTGGCCTAGGGCACTAAAGTTTTGGCAGACAAATTAGAAGCTAACGTAATATTTTACGCTTGGAGTAACTTAACGTGGCACAATGGAAGACTATTAGCAGAAACAAGATAAACCATACCAATCACAGCTGTTCGTAAATATTAAGCTCTGGATTTTGAAGGATGTGTGGTTTATCTTGTTACTGTGTATGTATATCTAGTTCACATTTATGAAGGGTTTGTGGCAGTAACAGCATGAGACACACTTTGACCAAAATCGGGATACGAACATTTACGAACAGCGGGGAACTTACTGTGGGTCGTATGGCTTACCGTATTACTGGCTCAAGTCGCCAGATCGGCGACACAAAGGAAAGCCTTCATTACCAAAGCGCTCAGTGGCGAGACATCCGGTCATGGACGATGCGTCGATGACCAAGCAAAATTATAAAAATTATGCGTTTTCAATATTTTACAGAATTTTACAGTTTACAATGTTAATAAAATTCTTTATATATTACAGTGGAAATAATATGAAAAAAAGGAGTCTCCAATATTGGCGCAGGAACTGAGAGCTCTCCGCTGCTCTTGGTGATTCATCAGGCCGCTTCGTGACGTACGAGACGTTTGTATTACTCGTACTTTGCGAGGCGATAAGCGCTCCAGACATTGCTGCGGTCGGAGAATCTCTGCTGTCGCCAGACATACGTACATACACGCGCCAGTAGGACGAATGAACTTGTGAATGAAACTGTGAACTGATTTTGTGCGTATTCTGTTTCTTGAGTGCTTTTACTGGGATTGTTAGTTTTTTTTAGTTTTTTAGCTGTCATACACTGTTAAGGAACTTGAAGATATTGCGGTGTTGCCATAAATCTATTTTTCACTTACATTTGAATAGAAGCTTTTGATTGATTCTATTTTTCGATTTCATCTTAAAACGAATACTTTCCAGTGGATTTGTTAACTTGCATACATTTTTGAATCACTTAAATTTTAAAAATAATTTATTATTTTTCACAGAATTGATACATTTCAAAACAAATCTCTTAAAAATGATTTTTTTCAAAGAAGGAAATTTTGATTATTTTATAAGAAACTTTTCCGCTTAACTAAATTAATATACACAAAACACGTTTCAACAGCATTCACAGAAAATATTTTTTTCTGCTTTAAATGAACGTATGTACTTGGCGAGACAGCTCGTGATTGAGCTCAAGCGTACCAGCGACTGCTTTAAATACAATACAAAATTATTAAATATAAATACAACGAAAGCGAATATGCAGCTGATACCTTGAATTGAGAAAGAGCTTCTGGAATCCATATAAAAGAAAGATGATTTCTACAATAGTCAATAAAATAATTGCCACTACCAAAGGAAGACTCGATTCTTACATATTTAGTATTGTAGAATTAATACAAGAAATACAAGCATTCATATTTATCTTGTACTGTCATTAATGCCAAAAACAACGGTGATTAAACAGCTTTCAAAGGTCGTGTAGAATATTATAAAAGTAGTATCTTTCTCTCGGATGCATTGAAGAGTTCACAAAACCCCTGTCGACTGTTGGTCGTCGTGATAGACAACTTCCTACTGTATGTCTCTCAGCATGTTTCTGTTTTAAGCCAAGCGACTCGGCTCGTGGGTAGAAATATTTCGTCTAGTGATTGTTTGGATACAACCCTCGACATTTCGCGCGAGAAAACATCTTTTATGTATATGAGGAATGGTGAATAGGCAGCGACTGCTCCGTTGACTTTGGTGAATTTTGAATATTTTGCGTGAAAATTGTTTCTTGCAGAATAATCAATAATCATAATGAACAACAACAGAATACCAAACAAATTTTAAAATAACTATTTCATTTCACATTCCTTTGATTGAATGAATTTTATTTTCGCCATCAAACCAAATATTTGTAAAGCAATTTCAATAGTGATATGTGATTTAAAAAAAGGGGCAAAACTGTGTAATTTTAGTGATTTAAAACATGGTTCACGATATTGCCACATCTTTCTCCCTTCTCCCGACGCTTCAGAATACTGGACTCGGGCACTGGGCAAAACTAGGGAAGGCTAATGCAAAAATGCAATGCCTCGCCACTGCATGCGGTGAACCTGAAGAAATAGAGAAATTTACACTCTTTGCATTTTTTCATAATTAGCGACTCTCTTTCATAATTTATCGACTCTCTTTTATAGTTTCAACCAACGTTTTGTACGCTTGACGTCGCGTGTCTCACGTTAAATGCATACATTAAACGCTTTGTTTTCGGCCCAGAAGCTGCAAACTATGTACAACCCAGTTTATTTACGCATCTGACATGCAATGTCTATATTTTGTATATAATTTTTGCATTAACTCATCCCTAATTGCTTATAATTCATGTATTAATATAATTTATTTCGATAATTCTAATTTTAGTTCTGAGGATGATCGCTACGTGATCGAAACGATCATTATCATATAAATTGTTGATCCCAGACATATTTTATTTACCATACTTAAATTGCGAAATCAGTTTCGTTTTCATAGCTGATCACGAAAACGTTTGTATCAACAAGGTTATAGAGATTTTCATTAGTCATATGTGCTCATATTAGTGAATACTTAAATCAATGTACCTTTAAATGGTCTTAACAAGAAATAAAGTTAATGTGTTTAATTCATTAAATTAAACTTTTAAATACATTTTATTATTTCTTTAAATGCATTTAATACAATTTTAAAACGGATATCCCTTTGCTTAACATTCTTCAATGTGCCTCTGGTTTAGAAATTTCCTCATTCAGGTCATTAATACAAGTTTCTCTGAACGTAGAAACATCGAGGCATTCTAATACAACGAAAAGAACATTATTACAAAAGAATTCATGAATCAAGATTTCTATATCGAAAGCGACAGCAAAAAGGACGTTACAACGACGTTCCAACGACGTTAGAAACCACACAATTTCATCCATTTTCCTCTCCTAAAAATATAGAAGAAACGCCTTCATTGAAAGAAAGTATTATATTACTGTAACGCAAACTTGGGAAGCGACCGCACAGTAGTTTGTCTTCTTCAGAGCTCTCCCAATGGCTGCTAGCGACATTCACAGCATGAAGCGCTGCTCGGCGCCCCGCTGCTTCGCCTTCATTGTGTTACAGAGTTGTCCGCCTCCGCTCGACTGTTCCACTCCGCCCTCGCCCACTCCCCCTCCCTCCTCCCCTCTCCTCTCCCCACCCCCACCCACTTCCACCCGCCAAAAGAGTCTTCGCTGCAGATATCGCTCCAGCTCTCGAGATGGCACGACGAGGCAATTAGCCCTAAAGAACGCCGTCCTAACTTCCAGAATCGGAAAGCTTTCAAACAAACCAAGTGGAAGTAAGGAACCGATGCTCTGGATGGATTTCGTAGTTTTATTTCACGAAAATTTCTTTCAAAGAGAACGAACAAACATGGACGAACGAAAAGCTCGCTCTCGAAGTTTTTCAAGAAAAATAACATTTACTTCATTCTCGTACGCATCATCTGCAGAATTCTTAAAAAAAACTTCCGGAGTGTGAATTTCTGTGAATATTGTTTTGCTAATGAAAGTTTCGGCAGAGACGGAAAACAACGCGCAAATGAACAAAGCTCTGATCTGCTTGAGCGAATCTCTTCTTCAACAAGGTTTACTTCTTTAGCAAATGGAGTGCAACGCAAATTGTTATTGTATATTCTTCCGCCTGGTCCCAAACCGCAGCCTTGAGGCACGCCTAGAGTTCACGTTATTAACCGTTAAGAAAGAACCCGCCAACTGAATTCTAATGTGTCTACAGGGGAATGTGGGAACTTTAAAGGAAAAGTTAATTGAAAAGGATTTCCTCCAGAAGTCACGACCGCGAAAAATTACACAAGCTCGTTCCGTGTATTTCCCGAGCAAGCCCACGTGCAGCCGGGTGCATGTAATCAGCAGCGACGGGCCCTCCGGGTGTTGGTGAGGGAGGGTGGAGGTGGGGTGGGGTGAGGTGGGGCGGAGAGCCGCGAGGACGGAGGGTGGATCTCGCCACGTGCCCTGTTAGTAGCGCCGGCGCAGAGCTCGATATTGTTTGCGGAATTGCGAGAAAGGGCGCGCCAGGTCGAGTGTTGTCAAGTGGATAAAAGTACGCTTGCGTGGACACGTTGTACAGATTTTATGTTTTATTTACGGCGGCGGCGGAGGAGGAGAGGTTTTCGTGTGCCATGTTGGTGGGTCGAGTAATCGCTACACGTTTGCGTTTGAGCTATCCGTGCGTTTGTTTTAGGGGAGGAAAATTAACAAAATCTTTATCTGCGTAATTCGCATACATAAAATAAAATTCAGAAAGACAGACGTATTGTGATTCTCTTGTTTTACGTTTAGTAAACAAAGAAAACACGAATGTAGAGAAATTATTTTGTCACAGAGAAATACAACGAAATGTATCCCTTGGCTATGTCGATACTTCCGATGATTCGCAGTTCCGTAAGTCTTTAAAATAGAATGGCGATTTTTATGTAAATTTTGACAGCTGCTATGATTAATGAGTCAAATGTAGTAAAGTTATTTAAAGCTTTCAGTATTTTATACCTATAATTAGTTGCAATGCAATATGCTTTTATTTTAGAAATAGTATGAACCGAAATAATTTTGCACGTTGACTGTTTTCTCTGATCACTATTCATTTAAAAGCTACTAATTTTAAATCATTTATGATAAAGTAAAGAATAGGGGTGCTGAAAGTTTGAGCGCTTTACCGCATGGCCTAAAAAACTTCACGTATCTGCAACAATGTGTTCGAAAAGTATAATGCACATTTCTCTTTCCTTCAAAACACATATGAAGTTAACAAATTCATTAGTATATCAGACATTTCAGTCTCCATTATTTCATTACAATCTCATTTATTAAACATAAAACGTTATTACAACAATTTAGACATCAAAAGAGATGAATTACTTTATGGTTTGATGTACAGTACTAAATTGGAATACAATAAGCAATACTTTTAATATTACCTTTCAAAATTCACTATTCTCTTTAATTCAATGAACTTACGTTTGCATAACAGCCGTCTGAATCATCTCAGCGCGCTGTCAATGCAAAAATAGCGAACAACTGCAAAGCGAGTCTTCGTCATTTAAAACACAAAAGAAGAAAAAAAAGCATCGAAATCGCGCCGCGGCGAAATCCAACTGCGGCGGGACGGCACTCAGCGGCAGCCAGGAGCGCGCCGACGGCAGCGCTCCAACGGCATTCTTACGCGACTCATAATTCGAGTTCCTTTCCGCTATTTAGAGAGAGTAATGGAAGCGCGCGGCGCCCGAGATTCCTTGTATCTCGCCTCAGCCGGCAAATCCCTCGCGATCAATCCCGCGCGGACGCCTCGACGAGCAGCCACCCTCCCCTCCCCCGCCCGGTGCCGCACCCCCCACGACCACACCGCTCCTTCCCACGCGCCGTCTCCTCTGCAGTTGCCGCACTCGCTCCTCTCCGCCACCCGCACCACGCCTCCGCTCCTCCTTCGACACGCGGCTCCTAACCCCAACGCCACTCCTCCACCCCCCAGACGCGGCTCCTCCTCCCTAATGTCGTGCTTCACTCCCCCCAACGACGCTCCTCACCCCCCAACGACACTCCTTCACCCCCCCCACCAACGACACTCCTCATCCCGCCTCTCCCCCTCCAACGACGCTCCTCACCCCCCAACGCCGCGTCCTCACTTCCCGCCTCTCTCCCCCCCAACGTCGCTCTCCACCCTCCGCTTCCGCTCACGTCACTCTGCTATTGTCCCCTGTCCAACACTGCTCCCCCGCTACGTCCCCGCCGCTCCTCCCCTCGCGCAATCTCCCCGCCGGTTCTATCTCACCGTCACCACCGCCCACGTCACGTCCCTGACGCTTCCCCCCTCGCGTCCTGCCAGTATCGTCCTCACTTCCTCTCAGTCACTACCGCCCGCGCCACGTTCCTGCCGCTCCAACCTCTCCCTACTCGGCGCATCTCACCGCCACTTCCACCCTCACCGCTCCCGCCATCGTCCCCTTTCCACCGCTCCCACCTTCGCCGCCTCCGTATTTCCGGCCATCATTCTCGCCAAGTCGACGCTTCCACTCGCCACCTCGTCCTCACCCCTGCTGCCTCTCCTCAACACTAGGTCGACGCCGCGTCCCTCCTTCAAGGTCTCAATCGCCACAATTCCTCCGGCCTTCGTACCCATTCCACCCTTGTTCCACCTCTTATTCTAGCTTCTGGACATGCCTCGGCCTCCAACGCCACCACCTCCGTTGCCGATACGTCTGTCACCGTCCCCCACCGCCTTGCCTCAACCTGCCCCAGGCTCTCCCTTTTTTGAGCACCCCATACATCTGCAAGCGCACACGGCAAGCCAGGGTGTGGTCATTCCTTCTGCCGCCATCGTCTCCAAAGCTGCCCTTGCAGGAACCCCGTTGATATGACTGCCAACTCCATGCTGTCTATCCCCTAGTGTTACTGCCCCTTAGGCTTCCCCTACACCTGTAAGCGCCGTTGGCAAGCCAGGCTGGTGCGGCACTTGGAGTATATGGTCGTTTGCTTCGTTGGTATCCGCTCCTATCGCCATCGACTCCACAACTGCACTTGCAGCTTCGGCCGTTGGTGCCTATCCCGCTTCCGATCCCACCACAGCTCCTTAATATATAGAACACCTCATCCAGCGAGCTGTCAGGATTTATGCTCCGTTGTTACTCGTACTCAAACCCTTGACATGTTTTGTTTCTGCGAATCTCACGATTATCCTCACACCGATTTCCGCCCTTTTTACAGTTCTAGTAACAATCTAGACGCGCTCTAGGCACAGTGTACACACGCCCTAACCACTCTGCAGAAAAGCTTGACATGCGATGTAGTCACATTCATTATGCATATTCATACACTGTACTCACTGTCAAGTTCCGGGCTCGTTCCAGACGTTCTCGACATAGACCACGTCCACTTCACATTTACACACGCCTCTTTCTAGCGTAAAAAACATCGTTATAATCAAGGTACTCTTCTTATTAGTTGTATTTTTCAACAATAATCTTTTCAGTCTCTTCCTCTCTGTGTTTCGTCACACATCATATGAAGCTTCTTCGTATCACTCTGCGTAATCGTGAAGCCATTCCTGTCATTAGCACATCTTACACTTTTCTTAGGGTGTTCTGACTTCCACAAAATCTCTTTTTCACTTTAGACTTCGCTTCATGTTCTGCTGAAAATCCCACTCAAACCATCCACATCGTCCTGTTCTTTGTAACCACCTACAACACTGCTACATTCCTGCCTGCCCATTCTTTATCAATTTTTTGACGTCATTGCTAGCAATCTCACTACGTTTTCCTATATGAAACCCCCCTCCCCACTGTATCGCTTGTGTTGTTCCTCTACCCCACCCAAATTCGCTGCTCATCCGCTCTCCAGCTTTCAGCTCATCTCTTTAACATAGCGCCGGCAATTACGCGCTGATTCCTCATTCAACCACCCTCCGCACCTCCGCCGTCACCTCCTTGGCAGCACCGAAGACGTTCTCCCCACCCCGTCACCACCTCTACTACCTACGTCGTTTCCATCTCCACTCCTACAATCAGTCTCACACCCTCCACCCCGTCCACCGCTGCCTGAGCCGCCGCATTCACAGCCCCCGCCTTCGCCCCCGTCACTTCCACCGCCTCCTCCTCGGCTACCACCCTCCTACCGCTACCGCCTCCTCTTCCGCTACCGCAACCATTACCTCCACCACTTCCGTCACCTTCCCTATCACCACCTCTTCCGCCGCCTCCCAAACCATCCCCCATTTTCTCCTTCTCCTCTCCCGCCCCCTGCCCCATCACATCCTTGCCAATATTTCTTCCCTCCCTCCATCTCACCATCTTGCCCATCTCGTCCCTACCTCTTCCGCTACTGCAACCACCTCCTCCCCCACCACTTCCCCACTCCTCCCCCACCACTTCCCCCATTCCTTCCCACCACTTCCTCCTCCTCTCCCGATCATCACCATCTCACCATCCTCAGCCATCACCAACTTTCTCCTTCCCTCTACTTTCCCCATCTGTACTTTCCCGTCTCCACTACCGCCTCCTTTCGCGCGTCGCCCCCTCCGCAAATCCCTCAACCCTCCTGCCACCTCCCCAGCCATCTCCCGCACCGCATCCAGCGGCATTTCGTTCACCTTTCCCACCACCGTCTTCCTCGCCCCTGCCGCTCGGAAGCGCGTTAGGACTGGGGGAGAAAATGCGTTGTTTGATTTCATAACACTCTATTGCCTGGAAGCTCGCCGCCGCGAACCGCCAGCCGGAGCGCCGGGCTTCAAAGAGGTATTTTCGCGTTCTAAGAAACCTCGCTCTGACGAGATTAAATTTCCCGTCCTCCTCGAGGGAGGAAACACCAGGCGGGGAGGGCGAGGAATAGGCGACAGAGATTGTGCACGGATGAAGGTAGGAGGAGCATAAAGACAAGAGGAGATGGGACAGACGGCACTGTACATAAATGAGCGGAAACAATTATCATCAATCAACATCTGTCTTCAAATCATAAGCACAATTGAGGATTAACCCTCAAGATTGTCTCAAGTAAAAGCAACAGAATTTTAAAAATCATTGAAAATTATTTGTTTCATGGAAATTTAATCTTGCTTCTGGGGAAATCTATTTTACATAGAAATCTCTAACTAAATACTTTTAATTTCCTCCTTCGAAAAATCTTAATATCATCACTTCATAAAATTTCCTATTTATCTGTGACAAAACAATGCTTCATACATATTTTCTTTATATGGTTCACTTACAGACACATTTCTTCCTGAATTGCTTCTGGTGAATTGTGATGAGTTTGCAAGAACTGCAATGAACAACCATTCTTTATTTTTTCAGTTACACCTCAAAAGGAAGAACATTTTTTGCAACTAAAGTGAGATTAGGAATAACAGATCACTGCGACAAAATGAAATCAAATATATTATGTAAGTCCCTATTCATTGGAGTTGTAGATGCGACTTAAATTAATTAACTAATGAACTGAATACTTAAAATGAATTTGCTGAATAATTCATTATAGAGTACGTAGAACATCATACATGGAAGCTGATTAGTACAATAACGTGGAAAAAGTTTTGTCAGAGCAAAAATACAGAGAGTAAAATTTCACTTTTAGTGGACTCGTTTTCTGATGAAAAGAACAAAAAAAGTCTATTAAAAGAAATAGAAAAGAGAACATAGAAAATATCCAAATCCGTGTGTGGAGTTACATGATTATAGAAATGCTACAAATGATTATTTTAATTTGAAGTGATCAGAATTGAATTTACCATTCGTGAAAATATTATTCCAAACGTAGGTAAATAAAATAAGTTCAAACATTTATTAAGCAAAAATGCTGCAACTCTGAAGAAAAATGACTGAAATTGCATATTCTGAACCATTCTTCATTAGAAAGCTCATTGACGCTCAACATAGCCAGATACAGCATCTCATTGGATGTTTAGGTTTGATACAAAAAATTCAAGGATCAAATTTTTAAAATTTACACAATTATCAATCGACTGTTAAAACACAAGTATACTATTATTAACTTTATCACCACTAAGTTGAGAGAAGTGTTGAGAATATAACACCCTTGGAGCTGTGTTATGTGATGCAAAGGTTTTCTTCCATCTCATACCGATATTTCTCTCTAAAATTCTAAAACATTAAATGATCTTAACAAGAAATGTAGTTCATTATATATTGTGTCTTTCAACTCCATTACGATCAGGATTTTATTGTCGCTTCACTTACCATTGAGCAAAAATGCTGAGATGCCCCCTTGTTTTGTTTCTTGACATACATGTAGCTTCCCCACGTGCACATTTTGAAGAGTTGTCCTTTTGCTAGTTGGGAATGTGAGTTGTTATTTATTTTCCTTATAAAATCAAAGCTGTAGTTCGTTTACCGATGCAAATAAGTTTTTAGTTACTGAAGAACAAAAATTTCTGGTGTTTAATGTTGCTAGCCCTGCTTTATTAGGACTTTTAATCCTCATTTATCTGTACGTAGTAAAAAGGTGAATTAGGGAATCTGGTGTCTAAGAACAATTCGTGGATGATACTTCCACCCCATTCACTAAATACATTTTTTAAACTTTTTTTTTGCCAAAACATCACATCTAATCACAGTCTCAGTGTCTAAACTCTTCATTCGCAATTGGTCTTCCGCTCTGCGTGGCTCTATTTGAAAAAGAAATTTAAAAAACTATTGGAGCCGTTTTTTCAAGATATCTAGTTCATGAATGTTTGAAACATTATACCGATTTACTTCAAAATTGCGGTAGAAGTATTTATATTTTAAAAAATATGGACATTAAATAATTTAAACATCTAATACTTAGTATTAAATTGCATTAAAAGGACGTCTTCAACTGAAATATTGACCTATATAGCGCGTTGAACAAAAAACCTTTTGTAATTAAACAAATGTCAAATACTTTAATGAATATCGGATTTATAATTCGATTATAAGTGCGTTTTGTTCTACGGGCAAAATATTTGAAGCAGACTCGTGAAAACGTTGAAAATGCCCTATGATCATCATGAACTACTCCGAAAAATATAATTTATATCAAATTCGTCAGACGATTCCGCCCAATTTCAATGGATTTTGGAGCATCCATTGAAATTGGATGGAGCATCCATTGAAATTGGATGGTAGGATCACGAATGTACGAACCAATTTACGGGCGGACGAATAGGTGTTTCGAAAAGAAATTAAAAAAAAACATTGTTATCAGTTCATTAAAACTTGTATTTCCGTCGTATCTCTACATAGATTCCGCATTACATAACTTTCTCTATTCATTCTACTCTCTATAATCTTCTCTATACCACTTACGAGAAAGAAATTCAGCCCGCAGTTATATTTATGTTAATAGTGCTATTTGTGATGTAATTTTGTATTTTTATGTGGTATTTCTAGCAAGTTACATAAATCTCAATAGATTTCAAAGCACGTTTTCAATTTCCGAGAACTGGGTACACTGAAAGCTAGAGATCGGAAACTACCAAGAATTCTCCGTAACTCTCCGTAACCCACGTCACACGACAGGCGGAGCTCGGCGCGCCAACTGCAGGCAAGCAAAGGCGATCCCGTGCTCTCGGTAATTATAAATAACAAGCTCGCAGGTCGTTAATATTTAACGAAACTTCCAGGTACGTCATCAGATTCGCGTCCCGCGCCACGTCGCCGTCTTAATTAAGACACACAGATGGCAAAGTACTTCTTTGTCGGGGGAGACGGCCAGCCTCCTCTGGAGGGCGTGGGGGGGGGGGTTTTCCGACGACGACATCGAGAAAGAAACGAGACGCCTCTCCTTATAGATATTCGCGTCGAGCCCCAATTATATTTCCTCTCTCTTGAAGGCGGCAAATGCTACGCCGGAAGGAAGTGAATAGTTTGCGAGATGTAACACGAAGTGGGTGGGAAGAAAAGATTCAAACTTCGGTCTTTAAGGAAGAAGATGGATCTCGCTGAGGTCTATTCTTAGTCACTTTGACATCTGTTAACATAAGGATTTTTTTCTTCAAGCGATTTTTTAACTTCAGAGGAGCTTTTATTGCCTTTTTGCGAATAATTATATGATAAAATGTATCAGTCATTTGGCTCCATATCATTAAATTTTGTCGTCTTGATCTCGGCAATTTTTCATTTCATTTTGTCCCTTGGCATTTTCCGATATTTAGCAATAATATGATTTTTTGAAGGTCGCGGAACTACCCAGTTTTTACATATTACAGTATAAAAACATTTTTTATTTAACGGAAATATGCAGGTACGTTTTCAGAAAGGAGAACTGTAACTAGGTACACAATGAAGAAATAGCTGTGCGTTTTACTGCTACCTTAAGACATTTAAAGAAAGAAATATGGGAGCTTGAATTGTGTTCAGTTATCGAACATTAACCAAAAGAACAAATAATAGTGTATAAAATCATGGTAGTAATAAAAACTACGAAACTTGCAATACAATAAAATCACAAACTGCTGAGAAGAAATGTAATACTTTGAAAAAGAAGACAAGACAGAATGAGATCTAACAGATCTGTTTATTTATCGCAAAAAACCTTTTCGTTTACTATAATTTATTTATTACTGCTATTACCGAAAGAAACCACAAGCATGACACAACCGCACACAACAGCGGACGTCACGAGATAATGCCACTCGAGGGCATTTGAGATCACAATGAGCTATTAAGCATAATCTGGAACGGCGACGGCGGCGCCTGTGCGGCAGTTTGCAGAACTAAAGCATTTATTGGCGCTCCAGGCTTGGCGCTAAAAGCATCACAAGCCGCACGCTGGTCCTAAGCGTGTGCAAACGCACCAACAGCCAAAAGAAATTAACAGTTTTTTAATGCTTTGTGTGGATTTGGATGTTACGAGATAATGCCAGTTATTTGCACCTGTTGGAAATGAATAAATGTCATTATTTACCTATAAAAACAATGAGATTCATTTATTTTCGGAAAGCATTGGTGAAATAAATATGATGGTGATTCATTTGCTAACTTATTTAAAACATATACACTAGAGCTAATGCAGAGTACGCTATGTAATACAAATGCCGATTACCGTTTACACTTTTTTTAAAAAATTGAAATAAATTAATATCCATATTCCAATAAAAATTGACTCTCGACAACTATTATTCATTAAAAATGACAATTCTAGAAACTCTAAATAAGCTTAAACTATAAATTTTTAATTACATCAATTTGTACATTTAAAATAGTCTTCAAAATTTTGCGATTGGATCAAATATCGTCACGCGATGTTGCATTGGAATGTTTGAATATTTGTAATTAGCGAATGATGTTTTCAATTTTTATCTCTTACATTTAAAAATGAATACGCGTTGAATATTTAATTTTCATACTATATTATATAATGTATTTTGTTGTACTTGAATTAATGAAGGTAAGTAGAACTGAAGTTCCACTATCCAAATGTAAAGAGCACCTTAGAAAAAACATGTTACTTTAAGAGAGTAAATATATTTCTGACAAGAGCGACTTCCCTTACCTGATTTAAAATGGCGACCGATTAAATTTGGGATGGATTAGAGAAATTTTGTCTAATATAATTTTGGTATTACCCCCCCCCAAAAAAAAAGGTTTCATAATTTTTATTACCAAAACAATTTTTAAAATGCATTACCATAAAAAATTGCTAAATTTCTGATCAGTTAAAATAATTGGTTTAAAAATGAAAATAGCCCTTATGGGTTCATCTTTGAATAGGAAGAACGGGAACTGTGACTTACAGACCGAAACTGCGAGTAATAACACGTTCTAACATTCCTTCTAACTAATATTCTAACATTCCATAACAGAAAGATGTGAGTGTGCGATTAAATTGCACAGACTATCAAATAATATGCTTAAAGCTGTATAATTTCGCACGTGTTAATTTACCCCTGTTACGAAATGGGTGAACATAGTAAATCAAAACATCAATTGAAGACCAAGAAGTTGTAATTTTGTAATTAGAAGACTAATAATCATAACGCAGGTCTCAAATCGAATTTAAGAGCCTAGAAAATACCGTTTCCAAGTCATGCAAGATGGTAGAGGATGTTATAAATTGCATTCTGAATATTACACATTGTTCCTTCTAAATGTTTCTTCAGTCTGTTTGATGTATATGGATCTAGTTACAACCAGCATAGTCACCTTACAGGAATTTGAATCAATGGTGTCTTACAAGTGAGATACTTCCTTACAGAATAAAAAAAACACAAAGTAAACTTAAGAAATGGATATTTCTTACTGAAAGAAGAAAGAAAATTCATAACAATAACAGTCCAAAAACTTCGTATTGCTTAATTAAAGTGAAATCAGACTTACTACTTGAACAATCTTTTCACGTGTCACAGGAAATGTTAAAATGACTTTCACTCGATTGAATATATGTGTTTTCAGAGAGTTCTGAGCAATAAAAAAAGGATGATGTAGTATGTTCTGTCTTGCTGGTTCTCACAATGCATTCACGGTGAGTTTGTTCATCAAAATAAATTGCATGCAAGTTCTATTTATTTCCTGGTAAAGTGTGACTTATGTGAATAAAAAGTTTAATGGAAAAGGGGAAGCTCGGAATGGCTCATAAATGTAGTTTCCCGTCTAGTTTTAGGCTATGCACATGTCGAATACACCACAGATCTATATTGATTAGTGTTTGGCGGGCGTATAGGAGGGACGCATAGGAGGCAACAGTTTCCTTCAGAAATATTTTGATTTGACAATCTGCGGTTTGGATATTATTGTTGATGCAAGCGACGCGGTTCTCCAAGCATTATCACCCGCCAATCCATACACCTATAACGAATGCACGAGAGTTCATTTGTGCTCGTACATACGGTAGAGTGGAAACCACAAAAAACAACCATGACACAAACATCACAAGTTCATTGCATTATGATTGATATACTTTGATGTACATAATATTCAAAACCACGAAAAACGACAGACAGACGAACCTATCCGGTCAGACTAACAAACTAATTCCGATTAGGTTTTTCTGTTAATTTTCCCTGGATCCACTGAGCCAATGTCGAGAAAGACTCTTGTTTTGTTCCTGGGCATTAATGTAGCTTCACTATCTGCGCAAATTTCCTTGAGCTCTATGAAGCGTGTGTGGGAAATACAGTTTATTCAAATATGGTTCTCTACGAACTCGCGGAAGTAAGTCGATTCTTTCACGCGATGCACAGTAAGGAATAAGAGACGAAATGGATAGTTCTTTTTTCTTCTCTCTGTTACAAGGGAGGGAATTCTAATTATCAAATCTTATCAAAAACGCCCTTTGATACCTGCATTCATAATTCAGTATAACAGCTAGTGTAGCGATTCCCCAGCGTAAAAGCGTGGCCAGAACTGCACTCGTTGCAACTTCTGCTCCATAGTACGTCGCACGCAGTTATAACGATTTAAAAAGCATTGGTTTCGGCAAATTAATTAATTTAAATTATTGAGAAAACAGGTGTATTTCATTATTTTGGTGCATCTAAAGTGGGTTATATGTGTTTAAATATTACTAAAACTTAACCTATTAGCGCATAACATTATTTTGTGTGTATAGTGTTTTGTCATCGCATTCGCGTCCGTGCGCGCAGTGACTGTTTTTTGCATCTATGGTAGTGTGCTTGTTTGTTATGTTTCTAAATAATACTACTGCTTACCAATCACCATTTACTTTACATCACAGTCTCCCTCAGACTCAACGTCAGGCATATAGCAGCTAAGCACGTGTTCAGAAGAAGATTCCAACCGCCTACGCGTGAATACACCCTGGTCAGGAGCGCATACTGCTTTAGCGATCTCGGCTTAATCGGCATCCTGTTATACCAAAACTTGCTTATTTGCGTATTTTAGAATGCATCTGTCTATTGCAGAAATTACATTCACAATTCAATTAATTGAGAATAAAATAAACGTTGGAGTTGATTGCCTCATTTAGGAGGTAATGGTAATATATGGCATTAAGTGATAGTGCTTGCTAATGAAAGCTGTTTTAAAAGGAACCTCAAATAAATAAATAAATGAATGAATAAATAAATAAATAAAATAAATGCTGTGTGCTGTCGTGCATTGCGTCCCTCGCCAGCCCACTGTGTGCCACAGCCCCACGCCACATTGTCGCTCTCGCAGCGTCTGCCTCGCGCAGGCAGGCGAGCAACCGAGGGAGCGAGACGGAGAAATTGGCTGCCACAGCACTTAAGCTCGTTATGGAATTCCCTCTCTCCGTCGCCCGTCCAATGGAGAGTCATTTCGCTGCTAGCGCCAGCGCCAATGAGTCCGAAACACAACGCACAATACCGCATCGCACCCTCGGACGAGCGGGGAGAGGCGGAAGGAAAAATTCCACCTGGGCGTGTTAGCGGTAAAAGGGGAGGCCTACCGAGAGACAGAAATGGGGAGGGGGCGATGAACTGGCATGGCAGGAGAGCGATATGGATGACGGTGAGATGGTGTGTGCTGTAGGGGTTAGTAAAAGTTCGAAATGAACTGGGAAGAGGAATTAAATAGGTGTGGTCTGTCGCGTAGCGAATGGTGAAGGTAGAGAACAGAAAAATAACGAAATCGTAAAAGACGTAGCAAATGATAGAACATATTATGGTAAAATTGCATTTACTATCATTCGCTCCATCATTCTCATCGTCTGTGACGAAATCGTTCTTGTGACATTGTTGTCACTTCTTTGACACTGTTCCAGACGCGGAGGCGGTGATGTCAGCATAGATTTGCATACAATTCAAGCAAATCCAACGATAATTATAACAACAGTAACAACAGCATTGATAAAGACAACTGCAACGGAAAAAAATGCAATGAAAGGAATTGCGTGATATCGTCCAAGTCCAAACTAGAAGAGCCATTAAGAAAGTCAGGTAAAAACCATTTATGAATGTAGGCTGGATACTACATACCAAAGATAAGATATGATTAAGCAGAGAATGGAGCGGTTGGTTTAGAGTGTTGATGATTTTAAGCAACATAGATGAAAGTTTTAATAAGGAACCGTATGAAAACTGCTGGTCACTAGTTCATCCATACAATTGCCTATTAAATTAATGAGGCTATTTTGAAATAAAGTAGGAACAGAGAAATGACGAGCGCAAATGAGACTTACAAGAATGATAGATTTCGAGACGGCAAAAGCGGTAGAGATGTAGAGTATTTACGGAAGACGGGAGCGGGGCGGGGCGGGGGCAATGG
>BOPP01000037.1:6384904-6397071 GCA_017312745.1 Gryllus bimaculatus
ATATCCAGACCGATATACTCCTTCGTTGCCTTCGATGTTGTGGATTCCGCTGCACTTGCTGTTAGGAGGATATTCTGCGCTAAAACATATCAGTAGCTGTTTGTGTATGTGACCCGCAATTACAAACTCTAGTATTGGCTCGCCTTCCCCAACAGTCATACTAACCAAACAGTGTCTCCTATTACGTAAATTAATTACCATTTGTCACCGCAATGTCAATTGAAACTTTTCCACCATTACCATAATCAGAAATGATTCTCCATATTAGTCTCCCCCTTCCATATCTTCCACCGAAACAGGGTCTCCAATTTTTATAACATTTGCCGACTATTTTGACTATTTTCTAACACCCTTCTCCCTCACTCCCACTCTCAACAGGCATTTACTTTAGCTCTAAATATTCCATTACCGCATCTATTTTTTTCGTCTCATGTATCAGACATGTATTCTGCGCGAAAGCGATCGCTATGCCCATACGTTTCCTTCATCGGTCACCACCCCAGCTGTTCCTATACAACACGCGAGTGCGCGGTACCGGCTACAAAAAGTTCAACGAATGGTATCCCCCCCTTAGCACCTGAACTGCCTCCCGCCCTCTCGCCCTCCTAAAGCTGTGCAGAGCCGCTCTGAAGCCTTGCCACTTGTCGCGCCAGCCACCATCGCCGACCCCGTGCCGATCGCCGTCACCTCCCTAGCAATACCGTCGTTACTACCACCACCTGAAATAACTGTAACGCCACGCCCACGCCGTAGACTATCACCGCCACCATCTGTCAGTAATAACCTTCGAATAATTGACAACGTCTGTGTAAACAGGTTTGTAATGTAACGTGTATACAGGTAATGTACTGTACATACATGTAACGTGTATACAGGTAATGTACTGTAGATACATGTAACGTGTAATGAACTGTGTATTCAGGTTTGTAATGTAAGTAATAATACAAGTTCTTGTAATCCATATCCGCCTTTTAACCATCAACGTAACTTTCACCATTGAAATGTGTACAAATTGAATAAAAATGTTGCAAGATATTCGTATCGTAACAACTTATTACGATACTCGAGGGCTAATGGCCATAATTGTGAAATTGTAGAAAAAGTCCGTTTTCAGACTAGTATACATCAACACTATTTAATTAATACGCTTTCAATTTTACAATAATAACAGTAATTAATGAGGGCTCAATTATGCATAAGTGTGTAGAGGAAAAACAATTCGGGCTCGAGAACACTTTTTCAAAAACAGCTACAGCATTTCGATTAGTGTGACACGTATAAAATGCGATGCATAGAATTAAGGCCACCGTTTGTCAAAATAAACCGCAAACGTTCTTTAGTCAAATGACTGGATTCAACGGCTACGTTATGGTCTTCGGCCCGCGCGATAACCATAAAACATCCGTGAGATAACTGATACAAAAATTTTCCAAGCATTTTAAAGAATCATTTTATTTGTTTTTATTTAACTCTCTTTATAATGTAGTTATTATTTTAGTGTTCCTACTTACGAGTAATTACGAATATTCAACATGAGACCCTAATTTGTCTTAGCATTTTGTCAAATAATACCAGCGACTGTCACACGTTAATGTCGGCCCTCCCAGAAACATTTATATACTTTATATATATACAGCTGGCAGTGAAAATACAACCATAAATTTGTTCCTAACTAGAGTAACGACTCCGTTAAGTTCTAGTACCGGCGACCCTCAAAACTCCCACACTCCTGCCGCATCGGCAGCCCGCAGCTCTCTACCGCCCAGCGGGCAGTATTCGACTACGAGCTTCGTAATCTTGCCGCGAGGTAGCAGCACTGTGCAGAGCAGATGGTCTGAGCGGACTGCGACGCCTACAGCGCAGTCGGTGGCGAGCGGTTGAAACATGCGGCTCATCGTCGCGACCTTACACGTCACTTCTCAACGGAGCACAACGCGCGGCGGCTGGCTGCAGGTTGTACAGCTACGCAGGTTCAGAATGGGGGAAGGGTCTTCCGCATTCCGAAGCGTTCTTCTTCCACGCAACGGAGAAAGAGGTGCCTGCGGCAGCGGCGATCAAACACCTACGCACTCTCCGGTCCCACAGTACTCGAAGGAAAAGCTCCACTAACCACAGAACATAAGTTTTTCGTTTTATTTCTACTCGTTTGGCGCAACTCTCTTTCGAGGCTTCTAACAAAGTAAAGTACACTTCTCAGGGTTTCATTTTTTTCTCTCTCTAGAACCAAATGGACACACGGGAACCTGAGCAATTCACTAAATAGAAACAATTATTTTTAGAATTTTTAAATATTATTTTACATGTGTTTAATTCAGGTTAATTTTGAAAGAAAGGAAGATAGTTATAGTATAGCATTACTGAAAGTTATTTGACCTTTCATTTACAAGTTTCAACGTTATCTCTTGAACTCGTACTTGGATGCTAGAAACAAATGTAAATTTTGTAGGTTAATACACGAAGGGTAGCTGTTGGAAACGCACTTGATCAGTAATCATTCTAATTGTTTTATGATATACCCGAAATTATAAATAACAATAATAACAAAATATTATAATAGGAATAAATAATAATAGTAATAAAAAATAACAATAACAATAATAGAGCAGAAAAAAACTAATTTAAAAACTATTGATAGTCATGCAATTCACGTTTAGCAGGCTCTATTACGTAACGAATACGATAATGAACGTCGCTGCAACGAAAGAAGTCGATTACATTTGGTATACTTACTCAACATTTTGTTAAAATACAAACAATTTCTACATTTTTAAGTCGTTTTCCTACTTCTGTTCCTAACTTATTCAATATTCACTAGTTTCGTCATTACGAAACAAAGTTGTTTATAAATGCTAGCCGATGTATTGTGAACAAGCGAATGTCGAAAGCGCATTTTTATCTGTTGATCATTAAAAATAAAATACTTTTCTCTATTATATGAAAAGGTGGATTGTGTGTATTGTTGTCCGCACATGATGTAGATCATTTTTTAATATCCATTAAAAAACAATTGCCAAGACAACTGTCTTATTACCGTACTTAATGCATGGAAATACTAGAATAACGCAGAGAAAGTACTTCATTCATGAAAATACTTAAGCAGTAAGCAGACGTATCCCTTAGTAACTCTTCAGCATTGATGATCATATGAATATACACTGCTATTTCCCGAGATGAAACACATTATCAAAACATTAAATTCACACTTTTTTTCTTCAAATATTAAAAGTTATGAACCATTGTAGAAAAAATGTTCATATTTCTTGAGAGGAGTGTTTTTTAACAGACGTTTTTCTTAGTAACTCTTCCGCATTGATGACCATATGAATATACACTGCTATTTCTCGATATGAAAGATATTATCAAACCATTAAATGCACAAGTTTTTTTTCAAATATTATAATTTATATACCATTGAAGAAAAATGTTGATATTTCATGAGAGGAGTGTTTTTATTCGTGGACTCGACTCATTTAAAATAAATTAATCTCCACTGTCAAATAAAGTACCCACTACGCGCCTTTAATAAGAAAATAACTACTGTGTGTAAATGTGAGAGTGAGTAGCATTGAGAGAGTGTGAGTATGAGTGAGAGAGAATGAGTGTGACAGTGTGAGTATGAGTTGCAGGATATGAGTGGGAGTGGGAGAGAGTGTGAGTGCGAGTAAGAGAAGATGAATGGGAGTGAAAGTGTGATTATGCGAGAGGCAATGAGTGTGAGTGCGATTAGGAAAATGTGAAACTGAGTGAGAAAGAATGAATGAATGTGATAGTATGAGTATGAGTGAGAAAGAATGAGTGTGATCGTGTGAGTAGGAGTGCGAGTCTGAGTACGAGTGAGAGAGAGTGGTAGTGAGAGAGTGTGTGTGTGAATAAGCATGAGAATGAATGAGAGTGAGAGTGTGTGAATGTGAGTGTGAGTGTGAGAGTGTGAGTATGAGTATGAGTGAGAAAGTGAATGCGAGTGGGAGTGGATGAGTGAAAGTATGAAAGAGTGTGAGTATGAGTGACAGAATGAGTGACATTGAGAGACTTAGTATGAGTGAGAGATTGAGTGGAAGTGAAAGACTTAGTTTGTATGAGAGATAATCAATGGGAGTAAGAGATCGTGAGTATGAGTGAGTGAGCGAGAATAAACGTGAGTGTGAGGGAGATTTAGGGGTAATAGGTGAGGAGTGAGAGAGAATTAGTGTAAGAGGGAGAGAGTGGAAGAGTGGGAGTGAGTGAATGGGAGTAAGTAAGTGAATGGGAGTAAGTAAGTGAGTGGGAGTGCGTGAGTGAAAGAATGAATGAGTGGGCGTAAGTGAGTGGGAGTGAGTGGGAGTGAGTGAGTGAGTGGGAGTGAGTGAGTGAGTGAGTGTGTGAGTGTGAGCGTGTGTGTGTGTTTAATGGTACACAGAGTTATATTATACACGGAATGATGTAGTTATCATTTGAAATCATTGACTTCAGGTAAATAATATTTAAAAAGATAATTACAATGAATTCAATAATATTTTTATATAACGTTGTTGCACGGCATTTTTATTTCACGTGCGCTAGCTAGTCTACAAAACAGCCAAATATGACTTTCTAAGAAACGGTACGTGTAAAATATTATATATATATATATATATATATATTATTTATATATATATATATATTATATATATATATATATATATATATATATATATAATATATAGTATATAGTATATTATATAATTATATATATATATATATAATTAATAAATATATTTTATAAAATTATATTATTAATATATATATATATATATATATATAATATATATATATAATATATATATATATAATATATATATATATATAATGAATATGTTATGAATTCATCATTCTCGCATATTGTTGAACACCTTGTGATATAAGAAAACTCATTTCATTAGGCCAAGAAGAAGATTGATATCTTCAAACAATGGGTGATATCGGAAATAAATAATTTGATGAAACAAAAACTATGTTACATTCAACAATAATTATCGTTGCTTCACATGTCCGCGCAAATTATATCTGTCGAGTGGGAGTGAGTGGGGGTATATAATTTTAGCCTAGACACTTCTCCGTTTGTGAGCAATTATGTCAATCCCATTCCGTGTATCTTTTTAGAGAGCATTAAACTGAATACAAGTGTACGAAGAATCATTTAAAGGTACAACACGTTTTAAGAATTTTAGTATGAAGAGTATTTTAACGTCTGTTATGATGTTTATATTATTGAAAGTTTCTTCACCTTAATAAAACAGTTTTTATAACTATTAATAATTTTTTGGAATAAATGTATAACGTAAATTTTTATAAAAAACTCAGTCTGCTTTATGACGGTCAAACAACATACAATAAAACAAGAAATTTAGTATTTACAGAAGCGGACTAAACTTGTAGGTCACACAACAACTACTACTAGCACTTTTGAAGACTATGGTCTTTTTTTCCTGTAACTAACAATTGTATATTATATTTTATAGTTTAGCTTCTGCTCATGAGACTTAATGTTAAAGCAACAGCTCTTTATGCTGAGTTTGTATTAACCTGTATACAGGAATGTGTCACAAATGGTAAATCGATGCAGTTAGATAAAATTATTGGCAAAAATGAACGCACTCTTTTTGTGAGTGAGCATAACAGTGACACATAACCGCAAGACAGCTGTTCAAAAAATAAAAATTGTTAATCTAATGACCAATGTGTTTTCTAGAAAGATGCCAATTACTAAAGAAAAGTTTTCCAAAAGAGCCAAGAAACAAGTTCGAGTAATAAAATTATTTACTTATTGAAATAAAATTTATTAGAAATCAAAACGTCAATGAATACTTATACTTATTTCTTGATGATAACAACAATTATGTTTTAAACTCCATAATTTATAAATTGAATTTAAATTTTCAAACATAAAGATATGCCGGAGAATAAGAGAGCACGGGCAGATCTGTATTAAATCTTATTTGTGTATATTTTCAAAAAGAAATATTAAATGATGTAGAGTAGATTATTAATCTGCTCTACACAATTGTTAGTAAAAAAATTACTTTTTGCATGTGCGGTTACATAGAAAAAGGAAAATTAAAAATGTCTGCAAGACAATGGTGCATAGGCGAGTATTTAAGATATTTTGATGATGCGAATAATAAAGTACTTTAAGTATCCAGTTTTGTACTGTATCAAAATATAAATGAACTATTATTTCAGATAAATAATTAGTAGTATTTCAAATGGAAAGCAGTGTAGGGTTGCATGGCCGGCATCAATGCATTTGTTTTCCTGTCCGATATCATCAATGGCAGTGTGATCGTGGATGAAGAGACCCAGCACAAGAATTGTTTGGAAAACAGCTTTCATTGCACCATTGATCTCAGAAAACTATCATTCAATGAGGAAATCCTTAAGAAAAGAAATGGCTTAGAAATGTGCAACAACATCGAGCATTAACTTTCTGCTTCAACACCTCTTCGTACATTTTTGTAACGACAACTTCAATGAATGCACAATGACCCTCCGATATAATTCACAAACTCGAACAAGAAGTATAATAAATAATGAAGACGTGTATAATGAAAATAAGTATTTAATCTTACTATTTTTTGTTTTTCTAGATAGAACGTGAATTCAGAGACAGTTTTCTTTCTAGTCTCCTGAAATGTCTTCAAAAAAGACATTCTTTACCCACTTGAATTTGAGATGTTCGTACCAAATCATGTATTAATATAAACAATATAAATTCACTTTTCAATTACCTCCATCATACAAGTTCGTACCAAAGTTCATCTTTGAGCGAATATTTCGTATCAACAGCTGGGTATTTAACCTTGCCAAGGCAGGGCCAACATCTCTCGATAGGTCAAGCGCTATCTATATGAAGTGCACTTGCGTCACCGCGGGGGAAGATCGGTTCTTGAGAGTGTGTTCTGCTTTATATACAAGCTTAGATATCGTAATTGCTATAGTAGCTCACAGAAACGTAACTAGTGACATCTAAGGCCGCGCCAGTTGTAAAAACTGTCTGATCAACATGTATCGCACGTGAGTAGTTGTTTTGTAATATTTTTGGCATCTGCTACATTCACAATTGCATGCATTGCGAGTGTTGTTTATTTCTTCCTTAGTGATCCTCTTCTAGAATATAGTTTCAGACTAAAGAATGAGATGCTTTTTATTATTTGAGAAAATTAGCATTTCAAGAAATTGTTTATTTGAACGTTCCAAAAATGATAATTCCGAGAACCCTAAATTATCAGTAAATGATTTCTCACTAACATTTCGGAGACTTGTGAAGATTTAAAATTTATTTATGATCTTCTTACAACAAAACAGAATCAATTTTCTGAAAACCTACGAAAACTTGTGACAAGTTTGTTATATCGCGTAAAAGCAAACTTATTCTTAAACCAGAAACTTAGTAATTTACTATCTCTAAATGAACCAAACAACTGCTTGATCAGAGAGACACCTTTGATTCCAAAAGCTCAGAATCTCACTAAAATGTTTATAAGCGAGTGAAGATGAGGAAGAGTATGGATTAATCACAAAAGCAGGGTGAGTTTCGCCCACGCACAATTATGGCATTAACTGCATACACCTTCAGTCGGTTTGTGTACCTGCACTGATAACTGCATTACGTAGCAGTAATAGAGTACGTTTCTTAACAAGTTCAGATGAAGGTTTTAGTGTAAACTGCGTAAGTGACCGTACATTCAAACGCCTGTAGTAAGTAATAATGCTCGCCAGGATCTGCCTACAGGCGAAATTTTCTCCGGGCATATGAATTCTCGTAAATAGCAAAGGAGTAGAAATTACATAACAGACAAATTAATCATTTTTTGCCATATAACACAACGTAACAGGCAGTAATAATGGAATAAGAGTAATTTGTAAGAATAAACTACAAAAATTAGAATGGTTTCACTAATGTGAGGGAAACAAACGAAAAACAAAAATAGCTGTGAACAAGCCAAATAAAATCAACGAAAGGTTTGAGGGATTATTCACCAAGTAATACCAGCATTGATTATGATTCAAATGACTTTTTACCGGTGTGTGTGTGTGTGCGTGTGTGTGTATTATAAAAGAAAAATTGTGCTTTCCTATAATAAACACATTCAACTGAACCATCATGCATTGATCTATGTTAAAAATAATTGAAGGCTGGCAAACAATGTTAAGTATACTTGCATACCGCGGGCACACTTTGGCATCACATCGTGTTCCTGTTTCTCAGTGTAGAAGAACAAGTGTCTGGAAGAAAACGCATTATGCCTCGCGACATTGCGACAATGTTATCAAGGGCGTGAGCAATGTCATAAGCTTACTACTGTTGCTCTGAATTGGAGCTCGAGCCCTCAACGGACATTCTCTCACAGTAGGCATATCTGCATAAACCCCACACAACGACAGTTTGCGACGTGAAAAGTGTAGAATTTATGTGTTTTTCAGTAACTTTCAGTGCGTGACGGCAGCAATTTTTTTACAACAAAAATAAATAGTGAATACTTATTTACAGAAAAAAATGACACCTGATTTCCACCAACGTCTGTTGAAATGTCCCTTGTAAGACGAGATTTTTCCTAGAATAGAGAGGCTACACAGTATTATTAATTATTTATTTTACATTATTGCTAAACTCAAAAATAAGAATTCACAACACAAGATTAAAACAAGCAAATTATTTGCCACAGAAACGCAAAAGGTAGAATTTAAAAAGAAAATGAACAAAAAATATGTAATAAGTAATTGTGAATGTGCTAAACCATAATTCAAATATCAATTCCATGAAAGAAATCATAGCGAACGAGTTATCGTACGAAGCAACCATCCGTCGTGATAATTTGAGCTTTGCGCTAACATTCCTCGCCTCAGCTTGCACGTGTACAGCCTGTGCCTTTCTGAATTTGGAGGGGAAATGCGACCGGTGTCGGGGGGCGTGACCCGTGCCCACCGGATAGCCGGGTTTCCCAAGTGGGCAACGAACTAATGCGGGCACATTTTGAGAGGCCTGTATTAGAAGTTAATGATGTCAACTGGAAAGCGTTAATGATTTATGATAAAGCTAATACTGTCGTAATAGATACTAATAAAAAAACATACGTAATGGAAAACATGCGGAAGCCCGACAACCAGACCACAGATTCTGCAACAAACTAATTTTATTCCCAGAATGTTTTCGTATTTCCGAGTGTGTGAGGTCAAAACAAATTACTTCGTAAGTAAAAAGTTCTTTCCAACTAATTGCACTGAGGCGACGGTCTAAAACAAAAGTTCTTGACCTGACTGATTTTCTTTTTAGTTTTCATGATGTAAATTTATGGTGGTTTCAGGATAGGACTCTCCGTATTGTTTTATCTGGCGCTGACGACGTCTTCTAGGGTAGTTGCCGGTCGATATACGACTACATCTCTCCCAGATAATCCCAGCGAACAGGAAACAACACCTCTGGTAAGACAACCACAGCACCATCTGTCATAAATCAGCATTAATATTTCGTTTGTTACTTCCCTCCTAAGTGTTATTTAAACGTACATCAATTGTCAACAGGATTTAGATGTTTTTATCGATTTCGCAAATATCAAGAAATTTCATACAAAATAATTTAGAGCATTAGTAACCACAAATGCATTAATTTATAAAATACAATTGTTATATTAACGACAGGCGAGCTGCTCCAAACAATTACATACGCAAAAAGTTCGGAGAATTAAAAGTTTTAATCAAACTGGCTTTTATGTCTGGTGATTCAGTACATTGTTTTCTATCCGCACAAAATGATAGGGGGCATCCTTTTCACCTTAACAATATTATAGTCGTTTTTTAGAAATTTTTGCCTAGGTAAAAGGTCTGAAAAATTGTCATGATTTAATTCAACATTACAAAACACTTGCGAATATGTTAAAACAATACCCGATTTAATTTAAAAAGCTAGTATTAAGTAATATATTTCATTAAGAAAATAAATTATCTTCGACAAGAGTGGTGTAGAATAGGTTCGAACAAAATCTGAACATTTGCACATTTCAAAAATTCAGAAGATTTAATGACCATTACGCTCATGGATTATAAGCCAATAGGTTTCACAATTCGTTATTCATCAACCAACTGGAACTGTCATTTATCACTATGAGGTTATTTTTGTTATTCTCTCCCCCCTTACTTGATTAAAGGAATCTATCTCCGATGTATTCGTTCTTTTCTTTCGTTATGTATTATTTTGGGTGCTGCGTTTAAATTCAAGCTGCTTTTAGTACAGACAGAATATTCCAAACAAACCGCAGCAGTAATGCGAATGAACGAAGGCGAGTTACCACAACAAGAAGTCATACACATTACAGGAGCAGTGAATACTTCCTCTCGGTAGCCATATTTACACAGATCATTTGTAAATATTAAATATATGAATCGACATCATCCTCAACAGTTGCAAGTTTTGTAGATAGTGAAGTTCCATGGAGTAACAGATTTGAAAAATGGGTATTTAATTACCGTGTGTTTAGATAAATGAATTTTAACTAGTTCTTTACATATACTGTATTCGGTTATTCCAAATATCTAAGTACTACAGTTGAAATAGAAAATTTGTTGAAATGTTATGACAAATTAAATATATAATATTAGTTTTAATTAATGTCGTTAGTCTTGTAAATCTCACTAGTGCTTGGAAATTTCTCAGACAAAACTCACTGGGAACTCGTAAATTTTTCTCGAGAATTTTCAAAACACTCATGAAATTACATAAGAAAATCGTTTACCATATTCTTAAATTGTCTTCCAATGTAGCACAAAATAAAATACAAAACTCTGAAGCTATTTTTTTATTTAAAAAGGTATCTTTGGAAATATTCAAAATATTTTCCTTAAGTCGAAAATTTCGCACGTTATTAATACTTATAACTGATATGATAAAGTCTTAGGCATGTTGTAGTTCTAAAAATAAGCCTACAAATGATACAAGCCTAGAATCATAAAGAGGCTAGAAAATGTAGTATGTACCGATATCAACCATATAGAAAATCGGATGTATGCTGAACAAAATGAGAAATAGTCATTTTTTGCACACGATAATTATAAAGTAATATTATTGTTGCATTAAATCGTTCATAAAATAGTATTTTGTGGCACAGCCCATTCCCCCACCCCGTTCTCCCAGCATGAATTAGTAATACCATCATCTATGTTTCCAACAGCAAAACTGCTTTTGAAATTTATTTCCAAAATTAATGTTGCAAATTTTGCAATTTTGCAAATTTGCAATGTTGTTACAAAAACGTAGCGTATGAAAGTTGTTTACAACAACCTCTCTTTTTCAAAACATCTACTTCTGTAATATTATAAACAAGTGTCGTATAACACCGTCTCTAATGTTCGCAGCCAGATACGGCCGCAAGTATGCCACGCGACACAGAGTGCGCCACCGAAGAGAGCGGATCCGTCGCCATCGCCGACGCCTTCCATCAGGTGGCGAGGGCGTTCCTGCGCGTGCAGGAGGCCCTGCGCCTGCAGGAGCAGCAGGCCGAGCGCAGCACGCAGGAAGCCCTGCGCCTGCACGAACAGCGCGCAGCGACCGCCCTGCGCGAGGCCGTGCGCCAGATGGAGCACCAACTGCAGGACCGCGACGGCGCCGACCGCGCGCTGCGACACACCGTCCAGCAGACGCTGCGCCTGCAGGAGCAGGAGGCCGAGCGCAGGATGCAGGAGGCCTTGCGCCAGCACGAGCACAGGGCTACGACGGCGCTGCAAGACACGTTGCGCCAGATGGAGCACCAGCTGCAGGAACGGGACGAAACCGTCCGCGCTTTGCGACGCAGCCTGAACGAGCGAATACATCGGGTGGAGGAGAGGCTGGGAGAGCTTATGGCCCAGCCCAAAAACCCGGACAGGGATGCACAGGCACAGCAACAGTCGTCGATACATCAGCTGGAAAAAAGGTTGATAAATCTTGAAGCGACCGTGAAAACAGTATTGGAACAGCTGCAATTAGGAACTCCAATGAGACAGATGGCGGAGTCACCATCTGCTGGGGAACCCCATGCCTCTCCTTACCCTTTCATTGCATCCACCCCCTTATCTTCCTCTTCTTTTATTTCCTCCACCTCCGAATTTTCCTCTTCTTTCATTTCCTCCACCCCCGAATCCTCATCTTCTTTCATTTCCTCCACCCCCGAATCCTCATC
>BOPP01000037.1:6397176-6409804 GCA_017312745.1 Gryllus bimaculatus
CTCAACCACCAGTCGATAGTGCGTTGGGATCATCGGCGACGGAAATGTCTGAAGCCGTTGACGAAGACCGCGAGAAGAAATGGGTGGAACTGCGTATGCGCAAAGTCAGGGCGAGGAGGGACAGAGCACGCGCAAAACCTTCCCTTGAGGGGGAAGCCTTGTGCGCGGCGGCCTTCGATGGAAGAGTGGAAGACGTTCGTCGACTGTTAGACTCCGGTGCTGACGTTAATTACACAAGCACTCACGGAACCACTCCCTTGATAGCGGCGTTTTATCTCCCGTTCCAGTGGCACAACGCGAACCCAGACGTGTTGTCGCTGCTCGTGGAAAGAGGCGCCGACGTGAACGCCATCGATTCGAACGGGTGGTCCGCGTTGCACTACGCGGCCGAATACGACGCCAACGGAAGCTGTGTTGCTGTGCTCCTGGGCGCGGGGGCCAACGTCAACGCCAGGGACGACGACGGGGCAACGCCTCTGCACCGGGTGCTTGGTTTGTGGTACTTGTGGTCAGAGGATGAGACGACCGCACGCGCGTTACTGGCGGCCGGCGCCAAGAAAAGCCTGAGATGTTGGGGTGGATGGTGGACGAACATGACTCCGTTCGACGTTGCTGAATCTGTCTCCGCGGACGCCGCCTCCTCCCGAGAACTTCTCCACCTCCTCCGCCCGTGACGTAACTCTGTCCCTCTGCGCGCGCGACGGCGGAGGTAAATTGTTCAAAGTATTGGTCACCCCGACCAGAAAATGAATTCTGGTTTCGTGGAATACATCCAGCTGTTCTTACCACTAAGCTACCTGGCCGATGATTGCGTTGAACAGATTCTTGGGTATGTGACCCTTCTTTAACATCACCTTTTTAGTCTCATCGCCACCCACGAGATCAGGGTACAGACGACATAAGGTGTCTAGCTAAGCATCACCAGTAAAAACATTCATGCGAGGAACAACTTCATTCCATTGCCGCAGTGAGTCGTGACTAATGGATAAAACTGGATGCTATTCAAGTTTGAATTCAGATAACAATACTTTAGAAAAAACATGAAAACTAGAAGGTATGGACTATTAACTTACTTGACTATAGACTTACAGACTGAAACAGCCATAAATGTTAGAATAAGTGGAGCCAGAAGAGAATTATAAATGATGAGTACAGATATGCGTAATTCAGAAAATAGTTCGGAAATAATTACTTCAGATAGGCCACCAAACATTTGTTACTCCATTTTGGAAGCCATCTTTCAGACAGGCACGCAAGTAGTCATAATATTCTTCACCCACCATCGCACTCCGGGCTCAAACACAACCAGTACTCGGCGAAAGAATGTCCTATAGATATTGTTGGTGATTTCAATACTCCTCTTGCACACTAGAAAGACGGCATGCGCGGGAAGATAGAACAGCCAATAGGAAGCAATTCTGCTGGAGATAGCGATTTGGATCAGGGCAGGGGCTTGAAATTATTGTAGATAATCTTAACTGTTGTATCGCCGAAATTCTTACTGTTTCGGTAATTTTAACACATTGTCTAGATAAAACAAAAAATACGCGAAAACAACTAATACTTTAGAAAATTAGACTTTTAATTCACTTTAGGTACAATTGTGAATACATTAGATGAAGTTTCTTCTTACATAAGTCAAATCGGAGTGAATGTCTTCGATTTCACAAGACATGCCTGTTCATAATCAGGTACGCATTTCAATTGATTCAAAGCCAATTCAACTGTGTTTAAGATTTCCATTTGGATCCTGTCTAACCGATCTAATCCCTGGAATGACCAAACAGATTTCGATGGAATTTTCATAGAAAAGTGAACTGTTTTATTGGAAGTATTTTAGGCAACAATATTTCAAATTATTATTTTCTATTATATAAAGAAGAATGATTGTTTTCTTGTTTTGAAACAAATCTACATTTTTACTTCCTTCTTAATGATGTTTTTTAATTCACATTGATCAATTACATTTCTTTCTATAGCGCAATTACGCGTAGAATAATAATTGCTATAGTTATTACTGAGAAATTCACCTGGAGTATGCAACAATGTATATGTACATGTTTACATCTGCTTATAGCGATGACAGTCGCGGGTCGAAGCAACAATGATTGTACGGGTGCGGGTGAGGGTGGTAGTGGAGGGAGAGCGCTATCGAAGTGGAGCGAGGCATCGAATGCCAATGAGAGCTAAGTCATAGTAGATCTAACCGAGTGGAACAGGGCAGAAGGATACCAGGCGTGGCTCAACAGGCCAGGTCAGACCAGACAAGGACGACATGGAATAGGGTAGGAAAGCATTATAAAGAGAATGCACTTTTTCTCTCTGTCAAACAGTTGCTTGTGATTAATAAAAACCCGGCTAACGCGGTACGAAACGAAAGAGTGAAAATTAAACACAGAGGAAAATCGAATAAGGACTTCACACAGAAATCGTTCTAATCAAGTTATTACATTTTTCCTTTTTTCATTTTAGTGTCGACTTATCGTAAATTAAAAATTGTGGGACGTATTACAGAGAGAAGTGCCCGATTTCTCTAGCTCTTGGATCTCTGTTCATATCCAGGCGAGGGCGAGAAAATGGTAAGAAAATATTCGTTCCCATGTAAAAATCTATTGGCAATGACAAACCGGCTACAAATTTCGGCTATTTTCTCTTATCAATCCCATCCCTGACAGAACAGACTGCCCTCTTTCGAGAACTTGGAGAAAAAATATTATTTTAAATAATTATATTCTCTATCAAGCTTAGGAAAACGTGCATATATAGAGAAGAACATTTATTACAGATATTGTAGTGCACGTATGTCTAGAAGCAAAATATGGTGACACTCAGCATTTGCTCGAAAGATCAGGGAAACTAGCCAAAAAAACTGATAGAATTCGAAATGATTCAAAAGAAATATAGGAATTCTATGCAAAGAAAATTGCACAAAAGTTTTAATAATTAAAGAATATTCTTGACGGAAATACAAAAAAGAGAATGGAGGTTTTAGTATGTTTGTAGAAGTAAACTAGAAATTTCAGAATAATGCATACTTTTTCATTAACTTTTTGTATGACATTGCATATATTGCCGTTTATACTTGTGTAATACGTTAAAATATAAAAAACCTCCATTTTCTGCTTATTCCATGCACTGTAAACGTCTGATAAAATGCAGACTGTATAAAATAGTAGCGTTTGAACTTATGCAAACTGTTAATTAACGTTTTGGAAGTACAGATATTTTCATCTTCAATAAGCAAACTTTGACAGAGGAATTAAAAACATGAACTGTTCATATTTTTTACAAATTCGTCAATGGGAGGGTTAATGTATCATAAAACTTGTTTTCTTTAAAACTATTTTAATAAATCTACATTGTATTTTCTTGTTCAAGTACTTGCAATATTATGTTAAGATAGTTGTGCACTTATGAGCCCTTGTCTTAAAAAAAAATGAGAAAATTTATTTTTTCAAGATCAGCAACACAAAATTTCCTGTTTCTTTAAACCTAGGCAATGGAGAAAACAAAATTCCCCGAAATATCAATTTCAATAGAAATAATTTTAGTGGTTGACGGCTTATATGTCAGACCTTTTTGTTTTTAAAATTTAAATTGGCAGTTTGAATCTGGTCTAGAAATATTTACACTTTTCTGTCAACTATTTCCTACTGTCTTCTATATTTTAGTAAAATTGTTTTGCTGATCAACTGAGAATACATAAAAAAATTAAAACAAATGTTTTATATTTATCACTTAATAATCCCATTTCGTATGTGTATAAAATTAAGTATAGTATGTGATTAGAAATCTCTGAAATATCTTCAGATATCAACTTAACACAACTACTTTCTTTTATCAACCTCACAAATGCTTAGTGCATGAAAACGCATTCAATGCATCATAGAGTAGTAGTAGTAGATTAACCCTATAACTTCGATAACCTCGACCTTGGTACTGCACTCCAGGCATTACACGCGTTTTGAGTATCAATTCTGACAACCTCTAATTTTGAAGGATTATTGTTTACAAAATTATTCATAAGTAAAAACAATTGCACTTCAGATTGAATTTTTTGTATCCATAAATACGATAACCCTTACAATTTGTATTTCTTTGAGAACTCCAGAGTATTCTAAATTAACAGGAAAACCATAAATACTCAATACATTGGTAAATCTATTACCACAATTAATAAAAAGTTTCTCTATTCTTAATGGAGTGTATCCATTTCATTCAAATTTCAAATATTAGCAGAATAAATTAAGGAAGATATGTACAAGAAATAAATGCGTTGTATTTCCATTAATGGATAATAGTATATTAGAACGGAATCTAATCAGGACGAATTTTATATTTTCCAAATGCCGCTTGCATAATTTACTGACACATTATGTTATTAACATACAGTCAATGGATGAACCTTGCTTCATAGAGTAAACATTTTCTTCTGAAGTTCAAATTTTTTTTTCTTTATTAGATAGAAAGCTTTAATTAACGTCGTTGCATTAAACTCCGAGGCTTTAATGTGACATGAAGATAAAAAAATTCTCCGTGAGTCAAGAAATCACATTAAGTTTACAAATGTTTTCCTGCCCATTCATCTCTGGGCATCGACACGTACCCGTTCACCCACTCGGGCACTTTTGAGAACCAGGAAAACATTCTTGAGATGATGAGGTTAATGCTCTTTAAAAAATACGCACGTAGGTCGCACGATGTTTTACTTCCACTTTTTTACAACGATCTGGAAATTGAAGAAACAGGTTCGGCAAGCTTACGCGTTTCAGAAGGAAATATGTTTCCAGGAATTATATTTTTAAAAATTAGTCGGTGATAATGTCGATCTACAACAATTTTTTCCGTATTGCACGCACTTAAAATATTCAAGATGCGTGTTGAAATTTTCAGTTTAATCATGCAAAAAGCTATTTCAACCAACTTTTAAGAAAATATTTACTGACTTGTTGGTCGTGTACTGTTCAGGACAACAACTTTTCCAGCGATACCTAGTGTGTCATCCTCGATCGAACAGTTCTGAAACTCTAAAAGAGAAGGGAATGCCTAGCATAGAAAACATAGTGTCTCACAAAAAATTATATTGTCCGACTCAGCGTTTTCACGGCATTAACTATTTTCCTTTCACGTCAATTTGACATCATGTGCAATGAGATTCAAAATTCGAATGCTCGGCTAAAATTATTACTCTTTCAAAAGTTTCATTCAACAATTATGATTCACAAGTTTATTATCGTCAGCATTAGGCAGTCCAAAATTTATAAATACCATCGGCCCTTCAAATGATTGATATGTCAAACCCCCAAAAGGTATCGGATCATGCTTCGAAAGCATCTTCAAAAATGACTTACAAGGATTACGGGGCTTGTTTTTCAACCATTCCTCACGGGGCAAGCAGCGACTCGTTCACCCACTCAGACACTCGAAAGCACGGATCACGTTTCTTCAAGGGAAAGGCACTGCCCGGCGGGAAAAAAAACAAGACTCACGTAGGAAGAACGACATTTTATTTTCATTTTTACGCCTTAAGTCTACGAGAAGCGGTTTGACTGAGTTGATGAAACTACATCTACGGTGGGCGAGGATCGAATGGACAGTGGGCGTGATGGAAGTGAAGGTGATGGTGATGGATATAGAGATGGTGATGGATGTAGTGATAGTGGTGGTGATTGTGGTGACGTTGCTCAGGTGACGCGCGCCTGGCGACGGCGCGGTGGTGGCAGCGGTGCTGGCTGTTGTGATGTTGGCCCACCATGCACTGGTACGACACGGTGGAATGGCACTGCATAATACGGCTCCTCTGTTGCTTCTGTGCAAACAGTATATTTTAATTTAGTATTTTCTATTAAGGTCAGATGAATTTAAAAATAAAATAGTGTAAATTAGTATTCAAAGCAAAATCACCACGGCTCGGATTCTGATTACCAAAACATTTGAGAACTTTTTTAAAAATACTCAAAAATTTGAAAGAAAATGTTTGTTTATTCAATGAATTTTATAATTTTAAATAACATTTATTTATATAAAATTATTTTTAATATAAAGACTTTAAAATAAAGTGAAAATAAAATCCTTAACTCCGAAATTCCAACCGTCAGTTTTGAAAGGTCGAGGAAATTACCGAAGTTACTCGAAAAGCATAACCCGCTAGTAACCCACCAGTAGTAAATTGCGTCATGAACTGATGATACAATAAAAAGTTTGTTGTAGTGTGTCATGGTATATTCGTGAAACATTCACTAAAAAACACGAAATGGAAAAAAATGTTAAAAAATGGCACAAACGGCACACAAAATTACCTAAAAATTACCCCTAAAAATGACCCCATAACTACACATCTACAACCTAAATAGAGATTATAGTCTTAAATAAAATATCGTTTAAAAATTAATCTTTAGAAAAAGTCATAATATTATAAAAAGCCGGAAACCCAACAACTATCACATCACCTGATTTTTTTTAATTAGAGTGGTTTAGCGTAATCTTGAATATTTGTATTCTGTCGTGATGAACATTCATGTACATTAGCTACCCTGAGAATGCAGCAATTGAAAGATGACATATCATCAGTATCCGAGCCCTGATAATCATTAATTTTATACTTAGTCAAAACCTACAAAGACAATTAATACATCTCTTACTAATTATAACCATCTGTCAACTCAAAAAATGAGTTGACGCAGCCATTCGGTCTCTCTCGATTGACAGGGAAAAGACCATACTACCGTGCACTGCGCACTTCTACATAACTTCAGAAGATGGTGAAAATGCGCTACCCTCACCCTTTCGTACTGCCATCTCCGATAAAATGTTTTGACTCGTTTATTTACATCATCTTTTCGATGTTACGAATTTTTCACTGTGTATGTTCTGACGACTTTTATCATTAGTCCGTAAGCAACCCCCATAACGAAACATAATGTACAGAATGACTCGTCGTGAGATATTGCCGGTAAAAGATCATGCGTAATTACTCTACGATTTTATGACCCTTTCGTGCCCTTCCATTACTCACCAACGTCATTTAAAATATCTGTTTCCAAGTGAACCACTGTCAGCTGCATGCAGTGTTTTCAATTAATAGCTGTTAATACAGAATAGGAGCAGTTGGCAATGTTAGATACCACATAGTTATTGAGTAGATGCCCTGTAATTATAAGGAATGGTTAATTATTATAGGAATGCGATTAACTATTATACGAATATGAACGCGATTTTTGATCTACTATAGGAACGTAGTACCTCACAAGTCACGAAAGATCATGCGAGTGTCTTTTACAAGTACATAAATATTTATCGTGGACAATATTTGATTTTTTTCATTCCGTTTGTTTTATTAAAATACAATTTTCGAATATCGAATTAGATTACATTAGTGTATGTTCGGTTAAGTTAGATTTGGTAAAATAGTTTCGCGCACCAACACAAGGGGCGCCCACTAAAGATGTTAAACTTATAATGTCATTAGGTAGATAAATAGACAATTTCTGCTACCTGTATTAGTTATTTGTGTTATCGCCCGTGTTTTGTTGAACACTTTTTTTAATACCATTTTCTTACTTGAAAAAATTTTATATAAACAAGAAATATAATTTCTTGGAATAACTGAACTCAGAAGCTATATTAACTAGAAATCATTGGTTTCGATTGGTCTTAACGGTTGACGGAATGTTCAATCTTTAATGTATTCCAAAAGTGGTTTTAGGAGTATGTTAAGAGCAACCTTTTGTTCCTGGAAGGGATGCGTTAAATTGCTAACAACTTTACAATATTACGAAAGAACATATGCATCACCAGCAGACGATAAAGACGGTACTTTAGGAAATAATTAATTGATTAATTATCCATTCCGAAACGCCTTAACTTTCTGAATAAAATTTACTTGTTTTGAGTTCATTAAAACGTCATAAAAGAGTACATAATTATTATATATTTTGGTTAACAAATTCAGGAAATAATAAAAAGTAAAAAATTGTGTCCTTTTGAAGTACAAACACGTTAGCACTTTACCCAATGACTTTACGCTAGCCTAATTTTGACAATACAGGTCACAAACGCTGTATTTTGCTTTTTCACGCTTGAACAATAAGTGGCAATGACGTATTGTCAGTACTGTTCGCAATTGTGCAGCTTGTAAGTCATTTAAATAATGACTTAACTCGCAACAAACTCTCTGAATATCTTCACAATATGGAAGCAAACGAAGAACACATCCAATGGACAAAGCACAACTTCGCGGTCGTTATGGTCATGTCCTCAACTCTACAACACAATTCATACTTATGTGCTGCTATTCTTGCAGACAATGAAACAAAATATTCGGTTTGCGTTAGGGCAAACAATGAACAATACTGACAATAAACTTATTTGCCTCATTAAATAGTATTCTATCGAGAAGAGTACACTACTTATGCAAAACTCCAGACACAAATTTCTTAAAATATAAAAGCAATTACTTTGAATATCATCTACACGAAGAAATTTAAAACTGCAACCTACAGATTATTTGTTTATTGAAAATCATATTTTGGTCAATCATCAAAGATCCCTCATTTTGTACTGCCTGCAATTGGTTTGACGTTTTCATCAATTTCAAGTATTTCCTTCAATACACCAGAAAATATTAGTTGGATTCTCTCCTAAAACATGTCTTAAAAACACGTCATGTACGTGCAGAACAATCGACTCCAACCCATGACAAAGGAAACCATTCCATCCGACAATGATCATTAATAACAAAGTTATCGTACTTCGCTTAACATGGAATTCAGCCCTACTGAAATTTATTTTTATATCATTGCCAGTAATAGTACGAAAGTTACTTTTTGCGTAAAAAATACTAATTAAGAGCTGCATTTGTTGACTCAAAACAAAGCAGTGGATCGTCTTAACTTAATATATTATGCTCGAAGGATTAAGAGAAATTGGTGGTGGAAATTATTATAGTTCCTCAGTATCAGTCATTTAGTAATCTTCAATAGAAATTCATTGCACCGAAGATTTTACAATCAACCATAACCTTTGTTAAGAAAAAATATGAACGAAAATAAATTTATTTATTTATTTATAACATCTGCTTTAGGGGTACTCTCATCGAAACTCAACGGCTGGCGTCCGTGTGTTATACAAAGTTTCTTCCAGTTTAAACCCTGCCTGAAAATTATCTTAAGTCTATTCAAGGAAAACTAGGCAATATCGTGCTTGTGAATATGAAAAACCACAAACATGAATTACTTTCTGTTTATGAAAATAATCGCATAACTGAAATATCTTTATCGTAAATTTTGCTCAAGATAAAAAGGTATCCACGTATCGAAAATAATAGTTCGACCTTAATGTTTTTGTGGTAACATGCCCTTATTTATTGATTTTATGTTTTCCATTGAAGTTATTCTATTATAAGTGTATTGTAAGGTAATTCGGTACAGTTTATAAACGACTTAATCAAACAATACATACAAACAAATCAACCACAGCACAGCTTTGATATTACAATTAATAAACGCGAGTCTACTATTTTTAAATTTATTAAATTAATTAAATTTAAAAATACTATTTAACTTAAAATGACAAATTATTTAAATTATGTTCACATAATCCGAATATACTACTACATAACTTCAATTAGAAAACATCCCAATGTACATGGAAAAGAATTTACCTCTTTAACTTTTTACCTCTATAACTTTTTAAAATGAAAATAAATATTTCCCAAAAATATATTTGTATTTTCGTCCCACATTGATTAGTGTTGTAAAAGGATGAACATTTAATAAACTTTGAATTATATTGATATGAATTATATGAATAAAATTTACGTGATTCTTAAGTGTTCTTTTGTGTAGAAATACTTCGTATGTGCCATGAGAAGCGAGTCTTGTGTAAGCAAAGCATCCCGGACTGAGAACAATTACACTTCCTTCCAAATGGCCTCTGCACGCAAAGTCACCTGAGTATGCGCAGAAACGAAACTTAAGAACAATTATGTGAAATGTTTTGTTGGGAAGGGAGTGCAAACCAACAATTTCTATTGTTGTAGCCAAAAATTGACAATTGTGTACAAAACTTGTAAATCGAAATTACCCCTGACAGACACATACAGCAGACCTCCTTTGTTTCGACTCCGCAGACCCCAAATTCAGAATCATTCAAACACATGTTTCCGGAGATGAAATTACATTTTTCTAAAAATCATAGTTTAGATTCATTTCACAATGACAGGCAACTGAAGGTGCTGCAATGGAGCACTAATGAAATACCTTATTTTCAGGTTTCTCACCGTACGATTCTAATGTCAGCATTTAGGTACCCCTGGTGAGTTGCAAAAGATCTAGGGGACAAAGGTATGCCCTAGAAGGGGAGGCAGGAGAACACTTACATTTCGAGTTCATTTTATCGTCTCAAATGGAATATAAGTGTAATCGTGTTTCTAAATGACAATATTTTAAACATGTTTCAATCTAAATGTGGACTTTCCTCAACTGGTAAGCAATTAAACTGGAGATAAATGTGATACACCTACGTAACTTTCTATAATACATCAGTAAGATTGAAGCTTTTGTCACACGTTCTTAATGAATAAGGAGACAGAGTAGGCCAATATTTACCGCCGCTTCCAAAAGTTACTTTATCATAATCATTTAAATTTATTTTATTGAATTATTATATTGAAATATTAAAATGTATATTTATGCATAAAATATTATAAAGTATATTGATTATTTCTTTTATTTTTTAAATAAATTTAACTTAATCTTGTTTTACTGATACAAAAAGTAAAACTCAGCATAACTGAAATTTTGACGTAATAATATGCACATGTTTGTTTGGAGACTACAACAAACTGACGTCTCCCACGTTGATTGTTAGTCCCCGGATGACACATGTTCAGCCAGCTCCCTTTTCATGCGCAAGTTTTTTTCTCTCTTATTTTACATATAATAATAAAAGCATACAAATTCATACATCCTGAATGTTTATTTCATTTAATATAAAATTAAAATCTTTACGAATCATCAGAACAATAGCTCTCATTCAAGCCACTGACATTGAAATGGCACTAACACTAAACACTTTCCATTTCGTCGGGTCAGGATTTACCAGAACGCGAACCACTCCACAGGTAAGAGAGATATTAGATCCTCGGTATGAAGCACTCGGCCCCCTGGACCAACACCTTAAACCAGACTGATCCGACAGTATAGGATGCCTTCATTTGCGTTTTGACCGCATAAGATTTAGATTTCCCTCCACTTTGTCAACGTTCCTGTTCGTGACTGCTGCGCACTAGCATTTGACCTTGCATGCAAAGAGCCTTCGTCTGACAGTATTTGTACTCGATCTTGAACGCTCGCGCAGCAAGAAGACGAAGTACTACCTGCGCTTGGACTGAAAAGTGCGCCGTAATTTGGGCTATGTTGACTACAAGGAAGGATGAAAAAATAGCCATCGATGAGGCAACAAAACGTGGCGATACAAAGTGGTCATTTCACTGTATATGCCCTAAAAATCAGAGTTGTGCATTCTGACAGGATCGAGTTCAACTACTCTGTTCAGTGTATTACATCAACTGCACTTCTAATCAACTGCAATTCTAATCAACTGCACTAATCATTTAATAGACAAAATGTTTTCATTCTACCTACATCGAAAAACTCATTTTATTTCCATTGCTTCCCACGCCTGCCCCCATCCCGGCAACTATTTCACTGCTGTGTCATCCATTGTACGTTCCATGTTTTTCTTATAGTTCTCACGTTTTTAGCGAAAATGCACACTGAACGAAAACTACGGTTTCTACAAGTAGTTTACATACGATCCTTTGAAATATACCATTATCATCAAAAGATGTCGACACAACTTCGAATTTCCAGAATGAAACCCTGGACATTTCTTAAGCCCATGATGCGAGAGAAGAGATGAGTTCGTAAAAATGCACAATATCGTATGTAGCGTTGCGTTTGCTGTGTAGGCGCTTTTGCGTTGCGGATGTAGCGTTTGCGTTGGGTGTTAGCGTTGCGTTGCGGGTGTGTAGGCGTTTGCGTTGCGGTTTGTTGTAGCGTTGCGTTGGCGGTGTGTGTAGCGTGGCGTTTGCGGTGTTAGCGTCGTTGCGGGTTGAGCGTTGCGTTGCGTGTAGCGTTTGCCTTGCGGTGTAGCGTTGCGTGCGTTGTAGCGTTGCGTTGCGGTTGTAAGCGTTTTGCGTTGCGGTTAGCGTTGCGGTTGCGGTCTGTTTTTTGTAGCGTTTGCGTTGCAGGTGTAGCGTGCGTTGCCGGATGTAGCGTTTGCGTTGCGGTCTAGTTTGTAGCGTTGCGTTGCGGTGTAGCGTTGCGTTGCCGGTGGTAGCGTTGCCGTTGCGGTTTTTGTTTTTGTAGCGTTGCGTTGCGGATATGTAGCGTTGCGTTGCGTGTAGCGTTGCTTGCGGATGTAGCGTTGAAAGTTGCGGTGTGACCGTGCGTTGCGCCGTAGCGTTGCGTTGCGGTGTAGCGTTGCGTTGCAGTGTAGCGTTGCGTTGCAGTTGTAGCGGTTGCGTTTGCAGTTGTAGCGTTGGCGTTTGCAGTGTAGCGTTGCGTTGCTAGTTGTAGCGTTGCGTTCGTGTGTAGCGCTAATAAAACTTACCGTTCTTGACATA
>BOPP01000037.1:6410509-6442457 GCA_017312745.1 Gryllus bimaculatus
CCCCCGCCGCCACCACGACCATCGCCATCAACATGCGAGGGCCTTTTCTTCAGCTCGGAAATCCCTACCCCTCTCCTTTACGGACACACCAGAATTATCAATCAGAGATACCAAGGAGCGACGTTGACAACGTACGTTAATGTAACTTTCGATCCTGCGTAATAAAAAGTGATCGCATTGAAAAACAAATTATACTTCGATTAAAACGTTAAGCCCGACTTGATCAGCCGAGACGCTGTCATTCAATCGGGAGCTTGAACATCACTAAAGTGACGTTCAAGCTCCAAATTAGACGACACCGTAGTAACGTTAAAGACCCTGTTTAGACGACATGCAGTGACTCACTCTCACTATGGTGACGTTCAAGCTTCCGCTTGAATGACAGCGTTACAAATTTGTTCACGTTTGTTATCACTGTAGTGCTGACGAAATCACCAACCCTCATTCTCTCGTATATAAAGCACGAGCTTAATAATACCGTACGAGAGTTAAATGTATCTGCGTCGAATCAACTGAGTTTTCTCGTACAAGGAAAGACATCTCCTGCAAAGCGAGAGGTCCGGCACCAAGAAACAGTGTGATATATTTTGATTTTCGGGAAAGAAATTTAAATTGAAAGAACCATTAAAAATTGAATTTTTAGTTTTCTTTAAATTGTTCTTGCACAGAGTGAGTTACCACCCACTTTCACTAATATTCGTGTTTCATTGTACATCGAAAGGGAGAAATGGGCATATAGTTCATGTCAAAGAATTTTAATCACCTCTGACCTAAAATTAAAGCAGACTAATATTATGATTTCCTTTCTTTTCGAAAATATTCGCCTACTTTAAAAGAACAAATAAACTTTTCACGATTTTTTTGTTATCTTTTGTTTTTGTCCAATTATACTAGTTGTTTATGACACTGAAACACAACGCGTTTGGTAGTAAACACGGTAGTATAAGAATAAATCGCCAACCTCCAACGTGATTCACCTCGGTTACGTGCGGTCAGGTGCAGTCACGTGGAGCGGTCACGTGGTGCGTGGCATACGGGTCAAGTCCGACATGTCCCCCAGCGCTTTGTGCGGGTTCACGAAACGGGATTTCTGAGATTGCGAACCGCGAATGACGCACCTGGAGAAAGTCCTTCCTGCGTCTTCCTTCCCATTGTGTGGCGTAAGTCGAGGAGAAGGCAGTGAGTTTATAGCCTGAGCGTGTCACTCGTACTTTGCAGAGAAGAAACAAAATCCTTTGAAACGCCAGTGAATGAAACTTAGTGAATGAGATGCAGCATTTTTTTAAAAAAGTATCAAACCATTTCAAAACTTAACGGTTTGGGGTAATGAAATATTTCTCATTGTATTCAGACTTACCGTCTGCTTTTTATAAGAAAACGTTTCGGTTCTAGTTTTCACCCTGAAACGGAGACAAACTATTTTCGTATGTTTATATTTTAAAAATTCAAAACAACTATGTAACTGATTTTATTCACGGCCCAATCCATCTTTCATTTCCGTGTTAAGGGGGGGGGATCTTGAAACGCGCGATTCTGGATCAATTTTAAGACAAAGTTTATTTATTTGTTTGCGTGTCACGACTGCAATCTCTACGGTGTAAAACTGCGTAGCATATTCTTAAAAAATTTTTTTGATCCCTGTATGAATTACATTATTACCCTCATGTGCCCAATGCATGTGCTCAATAAGTAAGTCTTCAGCTTACTTATTTTCCCAGATTTTTCTAAAAGTCGTTTCACAAAATTCTTGCGCGTATAATTTCAAATATTCGCTCATCAAGTCGAAGCATTTGTATGCGTTCAATAATACGCGTCCGTATGTTTCGAAGAAAGGCTTTTACTTGAAGTCTGCGAAAGAAAGTCTAGTAAAAAATCTCAGATGATCGTTTCTCCTGAAGGCCATCTGTTCACGATAAGTGAACCGCAAATTCAATGCCGGATGTAGATATCGTGCGTTTGAAACATCTTGAATGTCAGTAAAGTGGAAGTCGTTACCTAGCCACATCAATACGAATGTATTTAACTAATGGACTTAATAATAATAATAACAATAATAATATATGTTATTATTATTATATGTTATTATTATTATATGTTATTATTATTATAGGTTATTATTAGGTTGTTATTATTATTATAGGTTTTAGAATAATTTTGTAGGAGACCTATTTGTGCAAATAGCTCTTTAGATTTTGTTGACAAGACTAGTTGCTGTTATTACAATTTTAAGTTCGTATATTCCTTCACATTATGTTGAGAGCGGAATATATTTTGAAATTTTATACTGTTTGTACATTAATGAAGTTATATTCTACAGGGTGTGTAACATCAATGATTAATGCTTTTCTTCTCTGACCGTTATGTAATAGAATGTTTTATTTAATGTCTATTCATATTGCTTTGTAAAACTCCGTTTAACTTCAAAAGTAATGGTAACCATCTTGAACCTCCAGGTATCTTACTGTTAAATCTAGCTCCACTTAATATTAATAAAAAGTAAAACAGTTTTTATAAAATAATTATTTTGCGAAAGTTATTTTAAACGAGGCGCCACTACGTAGCACCTCGTCACACATCAGTTGGATTTTTTTAATCGTGCATGCGGCTCTATGTAAATTATTCAATAGCGGTGGTCGTGACGGCGGCGTCGCACACCCAATGAAAATGACTCTATACTCCGATTAAACCTGTGATCCTTCAAGGTTACGATCTGACAGGAGATGGGGGTACACTGTCATCCAATCGTAAACTCGTTACGACGCAAATTTTCGGTATTGAAGCTCCCGATTACATGGCAGAGTTCCCTCTTTTCAGCTCGTGACCTTGTACGAACACCTTTTTTTAATACGAGTATATTTTCCGATTTATTAAGACGGACTTCTGAAGTTTGAGAAGCTGAGACGCGGTTATTCAATCGGACCTCAAATCAAGTCGCAACGAAGCTCCAGATTGGAAAACCTCGTCCAAGCTGATCGAACGTCGGAAGTGTCTCAAACTTAATCGGAAAGTAGTAAATCGGAGAGTAGGACTCACCGGGAGGGTCGTCCACTGTTGTGGAGACGAGGGTGGCATCCAGGGGCCTCGGCGGCTTCTTGTCAGGGCCCTTCTTCCACACGAAGGACGCGTTCCCCACCAGCACGGAGTGGCGCCCTACCGCCCACGCGGGACAAAGCTCAATTGGAGGCAGATCGACGTCTCAAGGATTGTTTTGCAAACGCCAGGCAACGCCTTACGCGGGAAAAGGATGTACGTGGTAAAAGTAGGTGCGGTAACTGCTCATGCATCACGACGTTCGATATCTCAACGAGCAAGATACCCAATGTGCCGGAAATACAGTTCACAGAGAATTATCAAATGAGGTCGAAACGCGTTTCCACATGTAAACAGTAAGTGGTAGGTACTATCATCGTGAGAAAGCTTATAGCTGAAAAAGGAGTAATTTTTTCGTCTTCGGTATACGTGAATACATTTTTAATTAACTTTTTCCCCAGGATTGGTTATTGACAATCATTACACCCACAGCATTTAATATTTCAAATACAGGGTCGTGCAACAAATTCAATAACATATGTACGATCAGTTTTATTGAAAGGGGTTTGTTAATACTGTTTTGGGATAATTTCCTTGAAAAATGTGTCATGAACAGTCTTGTTTAAAATCGAGACCGCTCGAATCGAGATCGATGTATCATCTTTCGTTTCTTTTCGTTACCGGACATTACTTCCTTACAATTTTGAACAAAACTTGAAATGCACGATGGATATTAATGTAAATAAGGAGAATTGAAAGTTTCTTAGAATCATAGAACACCAAATTTCCAAGTCTACTGTTTCGTTGTTGTGTTTCTTGTAGAGTAACGAAACCGCCATTAAACACCTACACCTCTGTGTTTTCAAAGGCGTGTGGCAACGTTCCAGGAAGAAGAGAAGAAGGATGACATTAACTCTCGGGTGCCTGGCGATTGCAAAATGACTCCCCCGCAGAGCGCGCACACACACGCTCCCACAGCGCATGGAAACTCTCAGGCTACACAGGAGGGCACAGTGAGCAGTGACTCACGAGCGAGACTCGCTGAGCAAATACGCCGCGTCCTTATCGCAGGCTGCTTTGCATATGTAAACGGCATCGAGGCAGGAAGAGAACCGGCGCAGTATTCTATTTCCGATTTCCTCGGTGCGTTGGCAATGTGAATCATTGGTACGTAAGTTGCTTTGAGAATGTGTACAGAAGGTTTGCTGGATATTCTGGGTAATGATTCAGGTAATGATGAGCATGTTGCGGATGATGGGCATTTAAGGCGTGCTGGGGGTGATGGGCTTACAGGGTATGGTAGACACGTTATGAATGGTACAAAGGACACCAGATGCAGATCAAGGTAGCGCACAAGAACTTGAATAACTACTGTTTGGTATCCCTGTTCGAATAACAATATTGTGTAACTAAAGTACATCATTTATTTCTCATACATTCATTTTTTTCTTTTAAATGCAACCTACGAAAAACGTATCAAAGTTGCAATAGAATATGTGCAAATACAATTTGCTTAAAAGAAATTGATATACATTTATTGCACATCAATTTAACGTAAAAAATTGATATACATTTATATTGTTTGAATAATATAACACATTTCATATCAAGTATCAATTTTTTAAACTGTTAAATAACCGGAAAGTACTTCAAAGCGCTTAATATTTTTCAAAAATCTCCGTAGGAAAGAATAATATAATCATTTTGCTTTCACAAGCTAATTATGCCAGGTTACCAACTTCTAAAACGCATTTCATTAAGCTAGATAGCGGTAGAAATGACTCACGGTTCATTTTCCAGAAAGACGTTCTAATGGCTTTGTTTATCACATTGAAGGTGTCACTAAAGCATGTAACCCGGGCTCTGAACTCTTCTTTTCTAAACATCCAGTAATACGGAAACCATAAATTTGTAAGTTTTCAGTTTTCAAGAACACATTTTACATATGTAAAAGAATTAGTGTACGTTATTAAGTTATTATTCCGTAGTCACATATTAAAGATAACATGCGATATCTTCTCTAGACAATAATAATTAACAGTTATGCAAACGGTAGTTGCTAATTTCAATTGTCAGGTTGCTATTACAGTGAATTTCACACTGCGAAGAAAACAAATGTAGGATTTAAAACATTCCGCAAATACTCTCGTAGTTATCGAAGGAGAGTATTCATAATACACGTTGGTGACTAGTGAAGCAAGGATGTTAATACTCGATATTAAAACTAAAGGGTTATGGTATTATCACACCCTAATGTCAAACACAGGACCACTGGGTATGAAACATATAATGTATAAAGTAAGATAAGGAACACATTTAAATGTATGTAAAACATAAGCATTGCCTTTGTATGAAGTGATAACTGAAAACATCACTAAAAAGTAATTTTTACTAATTTCGGATGTACTATTTACAAGAAGTTTGTGATCATTTGTGCATATAAACAATCAATTAAAATATATATTTAGATAATGAATATAATTTAAAACAAGTACAACTCGTAGTGTACAGAATATTTAACGAGTCGTTTGAAAAGATTAGTAATTTCTCAGAATCAATTCTATTCGATATGCTCTAATACATGCCTACAATAATAACAATTCTTTATCATTTAAAATTGAAACTGTATTTAATTACCTATTATTAATGACATTATATTAGAAATGACATATCAGCGGCCCAATTCCAAAAGACAACTCAATTTTAAGTTTTAGTATATTGCCGTTTTAAAGTTAATTATCGCTTTGAAAATGTCAGTAACACCACTTCATTTTGTAATTGACGACGTAACATTACAATTAAAATATTTATTGTGACCGACATTTTCAGAGTGATATTATACATTAAAACGACAATATACCAAAACTTAGAATTGAGTTGGTGTATTTTGAAATTGGGCCGCTGATATGTCACATCTAATATCATGTCATTAATAATAGATATATTCAATACAGTTTCAATTTTCAATGGTGACAAAATTGATATTATTGTAGGCATGTTTTAGAGCGTATCGAATTCAATTGATAGTAACTGGGCCGTCGATATGTACAGTTCTTAAGGTTCGCAGTTGTCAAATAAGATGAAATTACAATACTATCTACATCTGATGTATAGGAATGAGGTTGGGTGCACATCGACGAACAACAATTTTCGGTGATAGACAGCCTATTAAGCGAGCGCTGTTACGAAGATCGTTAATGCAAATGTCTACATTTTATATGCCGTAATACACAAGCTGTACAATGCCCGGAAACACGCTCTTCGGGAGTCACTTCGACCCACCTGATAGAGGATAGCAAAGAACTTCCTCCCTTTCCGGAACAACCCACGAGTTAGCGAAAACGTTCAGTAGTAATGAAGTAAAATGATTCGACGTCATGCCGAGAATCCATCAAGTAGGCCACGGAAAGGTGGGCAAAACGTTGGACATATCAACCCTGAAGAAATGAATAATGAGGGATGCTCGAAATATTAGACATTTCAACTATGAAAACGCCCAGGAAAAAATGTAGGTATTTCAACCCCGAAGATCTCAAAGTTGGATGAAGCGTCATCAGCCCTGAAGAAGGCCACGGACGGATGACCGGAGCGTTGTTTTACCAGCCCTCTACTAAGCGTCGCCCGAACAGCTGACGTCAGTCGCTGTGCAGCCCTGATCTCTGAGCCACCGAACGCCAGCGAGTTCCCACGGCCGCGGCCGCGCGGTGGAGAGCCCCCGCCGCCCGACGGGCAGGAGTGGGCGTCGGCTGCCCGCGTGGGCGTCGGCGCACGTACCATTGGCTGAAGAGGCGTCGCGGCCGTCCGGGTCGCGCCTGCGTGACCAAAACAAAAGAGGATCAGCACCCGCCCGCCTCTCCCCCGCATGCGCCGCGGGCGAGCGGACGGACGGATGGATGGATGGAGGCGACGGTGGACAGCGACAGTTCAATTCAGCGCGTGGCCCGGAATCGGTGAGATGGAAATTCTACCCCCCTCCGGGATGTTTAAAAATATCACCCTCACTCCCAAAATTTAATACACACATTTACAATATGGCATCATAACAACCAAAAAAGTTTAAATTACCGCGATTTGTTAAAGTTTCATTTCTTTTAAATCTCAACAACAACAGCAATTCATACAAGCGTTCATTGAAACGAATAAGACTTCAATTTCTCGCAAGAATTTTAGAGTACCTCTTGCAGAAATATTTGTTTAAAGTATCAGTGGTCCTCGCTGATTTCGTAAGTTATTCCATATCTTTTGATACTTTTCGAGGGTATACAATAACAATTTGCATTTCGCGGCAATTTTTCCCAAAGATGCGACACTCAACCAATTTCATTTTATTTTCAATATATCAATTTGGTTATACATGATCTCAATCATAACATCATTCACACACTTCAATCACAGCCTCACTGAATCTTAATAAGAGTCACGGCACAGACTAGATGCCCTTCGAAACACTAATGTTCATCATGGACGAGATATTTTGGATATGTTGAAACACCAGTTAGTAAATAAAACACCATACAATTAAAAAAGTTTTTTATAGAATATTCAAGAAAATAAATTAAATCACTGCAAGACGATAGTTAACGAATTTATGATTTTATAAAGTTGACACAGAGAGTTTTTTCTTCCTTATAATCGTTTCAAAGTTCTTCAATAACAATTATATATATTTAATACGTAATACTGCACTTCACTTGGATTCAAAGGTTGAAATCCGAAAGGTGAAACACAAACTTCATTAAAATCTGTACTTAATAAACAAGCGTTTTAATGATCTCATTGATTCTTGAAAGTCCCTTGATAAATACAGTCCCAACGTAAATCCTTTCCATTTTACATGCTCTCAAAATAACACCCACTGATTTCAAGTCACTATATCAGTATCTTTTTAATAATTAACAGTCTCAACATTAGTCACCTTGATTACATAGACAGTTTACAGAAGTCACAAGTATCTGTTGGTTGAGTTCAATCGGAAGCACAGTCCAATACACTACACGTTAGCGCATTGGTTTGTGGGTGTGACTTCAAATTCCCTCCTCAACACCGAACAGAGTGTCAGGCCTTCCCTGCTTTCCTCCAGAGCGCTTGGGCGATAGCGCGGCGCGGGAGTGGCGGGGGGGCGAGGGCGCGGGTGTGGCGGGCTGGCGGCGAGGGAGCGGAGGGACGGTAACAGGGGGTGAAAAGGTGCGGAGGAGGATGGCGGAGGAAGGGATGGAGCGGCCAGGAGAGGGGGGCGAGAGGATAGGAGAGGGGCGAGGCGAAGGGAGGGGCGGAGAAGGGAGGGACGGAGAGGGCGGAGGGGGCGAGGAGTGGGGGGTGAGGAGTGGGGGCGAGGGTGGGGGCAGAGGGCGGCAGTGGGGGAGCCGGAGGAGGCAGTGGTATGTTAGCGGTTAGAGGGGGCAGGGGGCGGTGGGGAGGGGTGGAGGGGCAGTGGGGGCGGAAGGGGGCAGAGGGGGTGGACGGGGCCAGTGGTGGACGGACGGGGCCAGTGTGCGCGGAGGTGGCAGTGGGGGCGGAGGCGGAAGGAGGGGCGCGGTGGGAGCGGTGGGGCTGGTGGGGCGGGTGAAAGGGCCGAGGAAGCGGTGGGGTGAAGGTGGGGAGGAGGGCGGACGAGGCAGGAGGGGTCAAGGGTGGCGTTGACGGGCGGGGGGGACGCCGCTACTGGCGAGATAGCGGCGCGCGGCCGCCCTTTCACCGACCCGGATAGGCGCCGTCGGCGTCGGGGCCGGAAGGAAGCGCTCGGCCAAGGCGCCTGCGAGGGGCTTTCTTTGAGCCTCCGCACGGCCGCCACCCGGCAGTGACAGCCGACACCACACTCACACACAAAACGCGCTCACAAAAATTCAACCGTGCATTTGGCCAGATCTCTTTTAGCGTAATCTAGACTAGATTGTAGAGGATCGCAGCGATTTCATATTCGGTGTCTCTTGCTAATGGTATGTGGGTATAAAGTACGTTCTTAACCCAAACACGCTCGAATTAATTTTGCTGACTGTGGGGCTCGTGCTCATCGTGCTTGCGAACGTAAGAGTGTGCTTGAAACGACTGTTGGAAAGTTTTATTGCACAATTGTTGCATTTAAATTCTAGTCGGAGAGCGCTTTAAAGTGCTGAAGCGTCCAAAGTTACGTGGGCGGTTTTAAAAATAAAAATTAGTAAAACCGTTTATCTTAGCTGCAGATACCCGGTCGGCGTGAGTGCGAACAAAATTTAATATCGCATTTTGAACTAAGTTGATTTTTGTGTATAGTACACTGAATTACAGGACTCGTTGTCTAGTGACAGTGGTCATATATTTGATGTCTAATTCTAATGAGCCTTTCTTAAACCTTTAAAATCGTTCTGCGATAAATTAAAAGACCGGAAGAGTCAATATGCACTTTCGAATTCTGCAGTGCATAAAGTGTAAATTTTATATTAATTCAAAAATGAAAATATGTTTCTGTATTAGTGTGGTATGTTATTTACTACAACAACACGGGTAGACTTGTAATTGAAAGTACGGAGTAATACGAGTACAACTAAATATTTCTATGCGTATCTTTTATCAACGGTTTCGTTGGTATTTCAAGAGTTTCTCAATAAAAACTTTCACGCTTGTAAACGTTATGTAACATAAATGGACGTTTCAAAATTTAACAAACTGTAAAATAAAATATTACAAACGTATTTGTTATCGTGCATATACATATTTAAAATACCAAAATTTTGCTGTTGGATTGTGCTAAAAGAGAAATACTGAATGTAATAGATGTAGGTGAATGCCTGAAGAATATCATTTTTCAACAATGTCCACACAGAAAGAAGTTTATCGTTATGTTGTTAAACATTTCTTTAAAAATTTACAAAATTACAAAATGATTCGCTTATCATTTTGTAACTTTTTAACTGTTAAAGCAACGTTCAGGTGCGAAACAACATATTTTGTATCATAAAATAACCAATAGGTAAATGGATTAAACTGACTTGTTTAGGTCGGGACAATGGATTCACCTGTGAATTAATTGACTAATTCGTCTGAAGCTAATTCGTTTTTTAATCTATAGAATTTGAAATCATTAAGATGTACATACACTGCTTGTAAATATTCTCACATTCATGTTAGTGTCAGAATCTCAGTGTAAATACTAATGGAATTATTTAAAAATTATTAGTGCGGGATTAGTAGTGGACAATTGAAAGTTTGTGTACAATGTACCGCCCTGAGGAGGGAACAATAAAGTTCCGCAGCGCTAGTAGACCAAAAAGAAATTTTATTTGAGATGTACTATTATTTTCAAACTTATCCCGCGTTCCCAAAAGGAATCGACCCACTGTACACCCGCTGCGCTGCAGGCGCCCAACGCAGGGGTCGGCGTTTTCAACTCCAGCGCTCGAACAGCCGGATAACGGTGAACGTCACAAAAAGCTCTCTTACGAGGTGTTGCCTGCGGGGCATATACCGAGTAGGGAAACCGGGCGAAGATAGAAGTTCTGAGTAATATGAGCAGATTAAGATGTAACTAACCTTCTACTTGGGAATTTTTGGAGTAACTCGATTCTGCAAGAATGAAGAATCGGAAACCTGCGGAATGTGCAACTTAAGAATGCTTAGATAGGAGCTATACGATTACATAGATTACGACGAAACGAGTTTTAGGATTGTGTGTTTAGCATGTGCCATGTATGCAATAGTGCAGCCCTATCCTTTGCACCAATACCGCTGGAAAACTATCCATCAACAACAATGATCTGCACCATAAAATACTTATAATTCACTAGATTCACTAAATACTTCTTCACTAGATACTTATTCACTAGATTCTTATAATCGCCTTCTAAAATGCTTTAGTATTGCCTAAAATGCTTATGAATGGTATCTTTACTTCATTTAAGATAGTTTCAAAAAATATTTACATAACCCGGTATACGTAACTGCTACATATTTGAATTTCTAATACTAGCTTAAACATCTCAGTTTTCATGCATTTTAACACTGAATTTTCATTGAATATTCCCTTTTGTCACGAAAGAATCGTATCATTCTAGAGAACTTGCACGTTTTTTTCTTTCCACACAATACTCCATTAAAACACCTGCGTTCGTCACGACACACACTCGTTCTCTGACGCGCAACTGTTAAGCCACGGCAAACGCTTCTTTTTTTTCTCCAAGGCGAAGCGTGGGCACACGCAAGGCGCGCGTTTCTTATCAGCGGGCGATGTGCGTAGGGCGTGCCCGCTCGCATCCTGTGCGCAACAGCACAATGCGGCAAAACTCGCGAGCTCCAAACGTTGATGCTGCCCAATGACCTCAAACCCCACACAGCACCAGGACAACACGCTTTCGCCCGGGACAGGTTCGCAACTCATCCAGCGGAAGAGGCTTCGCCCGGAACGCGTACGTTACGAGAGAAACTTGATACGTTCGACTTAGCCTCGGCACAGAAACCTCCTCAAATCTTCCAACACAGTTTCTAATAGAACAGAAGTTTCCGCAAATATCGGTTTCTATGATAATAATAGGAACAGGTACTGTAGCTTATGAATGTGCACGATATTTGCGCAGTATATAATTACGATGCATTTGCATTAAATCTTATCTATGAAAACCATACAAAGAAATAGAAAAAATATTAACAGATAAAAACTGTTAAGTCATTTAATTACATACAACGGAAATATTGTAATTAAATATTTCTAGGTTGTTATATAACGCTAATCTATTAGGTATCCTGGATGAAAAGGAGGAATATCTGCCTAATTATGCCAAATTATCTTCTAAATGAGAGTAGTAAAACATTGGACCAAAATACACCCGACTTTAATCACAGCTGGGATTCACTACCCTGGGAACAATGAAGCAGTTGAACTAGCTCCCTTTTTTAAAAGAAATTATTTACATTGCCTCTCTTACATTTACAACTCATATCTTCTACTCCGTCGTGAATCCAGACACCTCGAAGCAGATATTCATTCGATCGTCCCTTCATTTAACTGTTAACTACAGTTCATCACGTACTCTCCTGTGAACGGACCTTCATCAAACAATTTACTCTTTCCAATCAAATCCAATGGTTCCCAACTTGAGCTGTGACTCGCTCCAATAAATACACAAATATACTCCGCCTTGCTTTCTGGGCTTTGCCCGTACCCGATAGTAACACAAAAAAACAAGGGTATGGAGTGTTTCTGGTGACAGGAGAGGCAGGTGAAGAGCACAGTTCGGACCATGATGATCGTTTGGCCTATCAAAACTGATCTTTGGATGAAACAATCAGGTTAATGTGGAGGTGAGTTTGTAAAATTATGTTAAAACATTGGGTCTTCAATTCTCAACTACGTTAACACGTTGGAAAAATTTATATCACTGCTAATACGTCATTCGAGTCATGTAACTAATACACACTTCTTGGCACAATGGACTCTCATTCATTTAGTATGCTCCTAAGAGAATCCCTGTCTATCACTCACACACACACACACACACACACACACACACACACACACACACAGCTCTACTCCTCGCTACCGCTACTCCACAACACTCGTCGCTGCCAAGTCACGCGGCATATGCTCTTATACCGGTAATAATACAGGAATGGAAGTATTCGTCCTATTGAAAAATTGTGGTGATTTCTGAATTCATTTCAATTCAAATTTAATTTCAAAAATAATTAAAAGGATGAAGGAATTTCAATAAATCTTATTCATAAAAACATCACGCACGTTCTACTTGCGACGACCATGGAACCATTTTTTAAATTTCATTCAGTATTTATTTTATTTTAAAAATATGCAGATCTTTTTTATAGGATAATATTTTTATTTGTTGACGAAAAGAATGATTACTGCGTATATAAAAAGTCAAGCCTGCTCAGATAAATCTACTGGAAAGCACTCGTGATTCATCTCAATATGTGCGCAAATCAAACAATGCCTCGTAACATACGAAGTTCATAATTATTTTCACCCTGTCCACAGTTTATCTTAAATATATTATTGTTACACCTCGTTGACACAACTGTGGAACTGTCACGCATTTAGATAAATCTCCTCGCTTAAACACGAATCCTGGGTGACACATGCACCGCTACCGCAACTAGCTCCAATCACATGCTCTCACACGTCCATGACTCATTTCTGCAGTGCGAATACGTACTCACGGTGTAACAATAGGAAACGAAATTCCTAAACGCTGTCTGATTAACCTCTTGCAAACACATGCGAATAACACGAATGATGTCGTAAACCATTCATTAAAATACCAACGTAAATACCTGACAAGATGCGATCTGTGAGAAGTAATGGAGGAGTTACAAGAAGTAAAACATAGAATCCGGATTAATATATTAATGACACTGTAAATCTGCATGTAAAACATTACGTGTCGTTTCCGAATTTTCTCCTGGCAGCAATCCCAGCACTTAGAACCATTTCTAAAGAGTTAATTAATCTTTACGTCGTCCCCCTCCCGAAGAAAAAACAACATACACTACACTTAAGGGGCTAACACCCTTAGCAGTTGACACGCCCAGAGCCACCAACAATCTATTAATCAACCAATCAATTACACGTTTCTACACTTGTCTACCCAAACACGCAAGGAGTCCATCGTTTAAAAACACCTCACCCACACGCGTACACCAATTCACACCAATCCACTGACGGCGGAGCCACGCACCTGCAGAGGCGCCAGAGGTCGAGGCAGAGCAGCACGGCGACGCCGGGCAACAACAGCAGCGCGACCAGCACGGCGGCGAGCAGGAGGCGACGGCGGCGGCCACGGCCATGCCGGCGGGAGGTCGCGGGCGCGGCTGCGAGGCACGCGCGCCACGCCGCGCTCCGCTGCGCCGCGCGCCGCGCCCACGCCCGCTTCCTACGCCCGCCGCCGGGCGCGCTGCCGACGACCGCCGCCGCGCCATAGCAGCAGTGGGCCTCGACCACGGCGCGAGAATCTCAAAGACACGCAGACGAACGTCAGATCAGGTCTGGTCGTCAGGCTGCGTGTCAGGTCTGCTTCGTCAGTCCTCTGCGTCGTCAGGTCTGCGTCGTCAGGTTCTCATTTTCGTCGTTCATGTCTGCGTCGTCAGGTGCTGCGTCGTCAGGTCTGCTCGTCAGGTCTGCGTCGTCAGGTCTGCGTCGTCAGGTCTGCGTTCGTTCAGGTCTGCGTCGTCAGGTCTGCGTCGTCAGGTCTGCGTCGTCAGGTCTGCGTCGTCAGGTCTGCGTCGTCAGGTCTGCGTCGTCAGGTCTTGCGTCGTCAGGTCTGCGTCGTCAGGTCTGCGTCGTCAGGTCTGCGTCGTCAGTCCTACGTCGTCAGGTCTCGTCGTCGGTCGTGTCAGGTCTGCGTCGTCAGTTGCGTCGTCAGTTCTACGTCGTAAGCTGCGTGTCAGGTCTGCGTCGTCAGATCATTAACGTCAGAGCCCCTAAGCAAAAGCAAGATTGCGGCTCTTTCTTTTTATTAATTGAACAAAAACTGAAATAACACACCGGGATCGGCCTGGTAAATTGCAGCATCCATAAGGGCATTTCATTTCCGCCGATAGACGGGCGTGTTCATAAAGGTGTTAAGGCCCTTCGCGTCACTGCGTCTAGGACTGAACACCTTGTGCAAGTCTTATATGGTGAGATCTTGGGCCGACCTACCGTCAGTTAACGGGATTTCCCCCCAACCAGGTATCTCCCACCAGTGGGACAAACTCTGAGCTCCCTACCGGTCTCCCGGCATTTGCTATTGTAAAGTGAATGTAAAGGTATTTAAGTAACAGATGAGGCTAAGACAATGAAGAGAACGTGCGAAGTCAATGGCCCGTTTTTAGGGTGCTGCTCCGGCATTCGCCTGGTGTTGAGCGGAGAAACCACGAAAAACTACCGATCAGAGCAGCCATCCGCTAGAAATCGTCTCCAGACAGCTGCTGAATTCGGCATAACTGACCAGCTAGTTTCGAAACTTCTGTCACCGTCGGGACCCGACCCCCCAACGAGAGGCGCTGTAGAGACATCATTTGATGCTCTTAGCCAGCTCACACGGGAGCGGCCTGGTGGGGAAATCACTGCGAGTCGCCTATAGATGGACGTTCTACGGCGAGATCTCCTCTCGCCCCTCTCAGGAAACAGCATGCACATACTAACCGACTAGTACCGAAGAGCGAAGGCCAAAATGCACACAGCCGTAATTATTTTAAACATTCAGTTTTCCCGAAATCTCAATGTGACCTTGGTATTGTGTTAAATTTTATCTTTTAGTGTTGCTAACTCCTGATAACGGGATTTATCTTTGAATGAGTGATTAAATCAAATTTGCATTAGGTGTATCTAAGTTGAAAGAGCTTTACATCCATTTGGTAAAGTAAACGGAAAACTTGGCAATTATGATAAGTGACTCGAATATTACCTAGGAAAATGAAAATCAACTTTCCTTCCGGGTATAACGATAATACGGCTGCAACAAGGTTATCACAAAAAGCAGAATATTATTACATCTGTGTTAAGTGCCTCCTCAAACGATGATTTCTATTTTTCAGAAATATAAAAAGATATTAAATGTCATTTGGTAAATTACGTCTAAACAATATTGTATTATAGTGTTTTGTTAATTTTGTGTTTAGTTTTTATCTTAGCTTCCTCTGCTTGAAAGGATTAGATTAAACGGGAGTAAGATAAAAAATACTGATTACTAGTTCAACATCGATTAATGCTCGTGATTAGTTCAAGCAATGATAAACATAAGTTCAGCATTGGGTGAGCCCGCCATTTACAGTCTATTCGAAAAGTGAATATTACCAAGAGGCACAACCAAGATTTGTCTCGGGTTGGGGTTGAGGTTGGGATGGGGGAAGAGTCACAGGTAATAGAATACAGAAGACTTGATGTTTTCTTATAATTAACTTTTCTTTTCATATAACATAAATTTTAATTTGTAGCCTTACATTTAATTTGCATTAAGTACGTATTGAAGGACTTTAAGTATCGAAGATTAGTAAAAACTATATTTGTATTATGTAAACTCGGTGGTTACAGCAGAAATCTTGTAAAAATCTATAAGGACAAGTAAAAAACGTTTTCTTCCCCAATAACGAAAAATGCACTCTTAGAAGTGCACAATATGACGTCCGCTACTATACAAATTGAAAAGGCTTGCTTAATACCACGTTGCTTATGGAGCACTGAGAATGAAGTAAACTACTCTAAACATGAATGGGTGTTCAGTATTGAGTGTAAATACATTTTTTCTTTATTGTAAAATATAACTTCATTTTACCTAACTATTTCTTATTATGTATCAACGGCTCCTGAGAGGGGGGAACTGAAACCGTACAAGCCCCCTCTCTCCTTCTCGGACGCGACATCTAAATGCTCCAATGCTACTTTCTCGCTAAGGTGCGTTTTCGATACATTTTCATTTCTTACCGAGTGGGTACAAAACAATATATTGAACATTTATTCTTAACAGCCAAAGACTTTTGTCTGCTGAAAACGAACCCAGAAACACTGTTGCATCCTTTTCCCACAAACGGCTGTTACGAAAGGAACCACGAAACAAGCAACTCACCCAGGATACAGCGTTTTATTCCTTAGACAAGGCCAGTCCCATAACATTCTGACTGGCCCTAGTCATTCTTATTCAACATTGAGCAGAAATGGTTACCTCACAGTAATATTCTGTTCACAAAATAGCTAAATCCTCCATTTACGACATTCTCAGGATTTATTAAAAATATTTTATCACGCACTAAAGGGTACCCCGGATAAGACCCCGAAACCAAATGACATATGAGTAGTTACACCATAACTCTAACATTAATATAAGATTTTTGAAAGGCTTTTAGAACCCTTCATCACGCCATCCGCACCCCTCTACAGCCAAAAACCTTGTGTTTTTTTCGGTAACTTACACTATTTTATTTCACTGTAGAGGGGTGTGGATGGTGAGACGGGGACTAAGAATCTTTTCAAAAATATTTTAATGTTAGAGATATAGAACAAATCCTACGTCACTTGATTTTAGAGAACTGTTTTCCATCTTATCTGGGAGTATAGGTAGAGATCAGAATTTTAGCTGAATCCTGATTTTTATCCCTCAAGGTTGATAGTCCTGGGAGTATGAACGATGAGATGAAAATGATGGTGGTGGTGAGGGATGACAGGAGAGCACATACATATAGATATATACAAATACACCCATGCCCGAGGGGTAGTCGAACCTGCAGTCTTCTGGTCCGAGACCGCTACGTCACTACTGACCTACGATCTCGGCCATCTGACTTGCGGCACCGCAATTAATCATGAATTGCTCGATTTTTTGTTGGTTATTTCCTATGGTGTATCTCAATATTTGTAAATGAAGTTTGATACATTACAGCAACTTAAGTGCAAACTACAAATGCCTCAGCTTCCCCTTTCAATTATTGGTTGACAATATTTTTACATTAATATCCTCAGAGTTCCCTTAAGAAGGGCATGAGTTTGCATATTTCCGAAGATAATGAACGAAACAGGTTTTCCGCTAATGTATGGGGAATTTGAGAACCGTTTAAGATCAGACGTGGTCCAGTCATATCATGACTCACATGTGTAATTTTACTAGATACCGTTTTACAAGTCGTCTACATCTGTGCCTTGACACATCGAATTCTTGGTGACTCATGAGGCAATTCGTCATTATATCGCTTTTAGGAAAATATAATTCTGGTTTGTACTGTGTCGGGGTTGATATATAACATTCAACTTCCAAAGACGACCTTTAATATAGGTAGTAAAAATGGTTCAATTGTTATCAGCCAGAGGTTTTTGAAGGCGTATACGTGGCAATATAAAACAGAACTTAAAGCCTGTTTCCATGAAACTTCACTTATTAACTGGTTGAATTAAAAGATTTTTAAGAGAACTGGAATTTTCCTTGCAGCAAGTTTTAAACGTTCTTTTTAAACGTTTTTAATGATCATATTTAGAAGTGTCTGGTGAAGACTTTTCATAAAAGACCATGTGTTTACTTAAAGCATATGTGTAGTATTACGAATGCTAAAAATCTTACATGATATCGCATACACAGGGAGCTGAGCAATAAAAATCAAGAAAATTTTAATCAGAAACCTTCGTATTGGCCGAATGCCGGGTAAAAGAACAGTTTTACGCCCAAGTTTTTATCTTCTCAATGCATCATAGTTCGTCACTTTTCAGGCTGCACTTACGAATTAAAAAAAAAAATAGGTTCAATTAAACTTTTTGTAGAGACATACTGTTCATATTAAATACAATCGTTTGTTGTGTTCACGAGAGATAAATTCTTAAAAGACATTTATGCATTAAATTAATAATTTTGCATTAATAATTAGAAGACCAGGACAGAATGTTTTATTGGTGGAACACGACACTAATTTTAAAGTTACGTCCGCTTTGATCATAAAAACTGTTTACAAGGTGAATAAACACCGTCTCTTCACTACGATTACAATTTCCATAAAAGACACGAATAAATGATTTGTTTAGTAGGTGATAATAGTGTTATTATGTATTTTACATTAAAACTCTTCATTTATTGTGTTTTTTTTTACTTCTACATCCCACAGTGTCACTTCTACATCCTACATCCCTCTGTCGCGAATTCCTAGCTAGCAGGAGGGCCAGATTTACCCACAATCAAAATAGGTAGCTGGTTACGTAGTGCCCAGGAAAAAAGGATTACAAAATATTCCGAAAAAGGTCGCATTGTTGTATCAAAAATAATTTTAAAATATGTATGAATCTATAAAATATACTATTTAATTTGTATTTTTACAAATTTCTATTCTACTGCTAAAAAATGTTTTTTAGTACTGTATCTGAAGATTTTTTTTCTCCCACAAGGAGAACCCCACTCGCTTTTGTACGGGTCCTGCCGTACCTAAATCCGGCATTGGTTGGCAGTTCCTCCTGTAGAGACTACCGTATAAGCAAACGCCTCCACACACTACCGTTCATGTTTGCGGATCGAACGAACTACCGGCTACTTTCACCGCGGCGTTCTCGGCGGGCCGGCTGCGCCGTATACGGGCCTGTTAGCGGCGTTCCCAGCCGGCAGGAGAGCAGCAGAGCAAGTGCACCGCGCACTGGGAGCGGTGACGCGTGGCGGCTGGCAACGCCGCGCCTCCCACGGCCGTTCGCAGAACTGCCAAAAGCGGCTAGGCTCGGCTCGGCGCGGGACCGCCCCTCGCGCAAAGCCCTCCTTCCTCTGCCCTCCCTCCCCTCCCTCCCCCGCACGATCCCATCACACATTCCCCTCGCCCTCTCTTCTCTCCCCCCTCCCCTGCGCGATCCCATCAGACCTGCGCGGACAGGTAGAGGCAGCGTCCGTTTCCAAAGGTTCGGTTCGTTCCCTAGACCCTATCACCCAAACCCAAGTGTTCCGCGTGAACTTATCGAACGTTACGTTGAAGCACACCAAAATAAAATCACGCGACACCAATAAGTTTGCTCTCAATTGTACACATCGTAAAGATATAAATACGTCATGAGATTTACTTCCTCGAATTTTAATTCAATGTGGAGGCGAACACATTATGTCCAATGGTCTATTTTTCCAGTCAACACCAGGCAAAAGCTGGAGCAGTACCCTAACAAACGGGCCACGGAATGGGCGCAATTTTTCCTTCTTCTGCCTTGTACTATGCTCACTCCCTCACGTACTTCGTACAAAAAACTATCACGCATTCTTGGAGACCATTCAGGGGCTTAGCGCTTGTTCCAGCTGGGGCGGTGACACCCGGTTGAGGAAAACTATGCAAGCCGACGCGACGGGTACTAAGCAAGACTATGCAAGTCGGCACCTGATCGCGCCATCTAGCAGGAAAGGACCGCCACCTCACGCTTTAAAAATATGCCCTACATTGACAGGAGTAATGACCTTAATACTTGACCAGTACGGAATCAGTAATCAATCAATCCAAAAGTCTACACCAACATTGGTATTTTAGTGGTGAAGTCGTCACACAATAATTCGTTGTTCACATTCTGTTTTGCTTGAAAGCTCTATTCGCACATGCTAGAAAAAGCTTTGCTTTTCTAGTAACGTACTGTTTGCCGCTGCTCTACTCTCTTCAGTCCAGTTCCAGGTTGCGTTCGTTTCTTTCAATTGCATTCACTGCAATGTTCATAAAAGGATCAATGAAAGATGAATGTTGTGGATTTACAAAGCTTACAGGCACAATATTTGCTTGACATGTCTGCATCGTGCCGTTTGCAAACATCGCCATTTCCATATACTTCGTTGTTCGCCCAATGGAGAACAATGTAGGAGCGACAGATTTACAAGCGGTTCAATTCAAATTCGTGAATACGACTTCAAACCGATCGTTATCTTTCCTTATCTACTGTGAAGGAGAAATGTGAATTCATAATTATAAGTTGTGAATGATAATTAGACTAACATGGAATTATAATATTATATGGATATGCGATGTTTTTCCTGGGCATATCACTTAATAATCACCAGATGGAAACGACCATATTTTACATTCAAACACACTACCATAATGCAGAGCAATTACTCCTGAAGGTCGAGACTCGAAGGTTAGCACTTTGCTAGTGAATTATTCTTTTCTCCGTCGCTCAAAACACACAACAAGGTGGAGATTGTTAATGGACAATACACAAGATCTCCATCAAAAGATATTTCTTCACCGGATAAGGTGTGAAGAACCAAGCAACTTATTAACAAAATACCCCACAATTCAGGATGGAGACAACTGAAGAGAATTATCAGAACGAGGAAATCACGCACACAAATTTAGAAGATTGCACCAAGGGAAACGTAATAAAGAGAAGACGACCATATGAATATTACGCTTAATATCGAATAGACCATCTAAGTTTGCATGCGCTCTATTACGAATTTAAAATAATGATTGTGGTTTAGCAAATTTGAAATTTAATCATTCTATTATCATAAAATTATCGAATAATTTTACAACTTAGGACTGTAATATGTGCTAAAATTGATATTGAAACTTTTATGAGAAAAACAAAACAACTTAAACAAAATTCAATTTGCAAGCCAGAAGGCTAAACATTTTCGTCCCGTTTCTTTGATCTTACACTGATCGAGTTACATTTTCATAGGTAATACCACGAGCACTTTGGAAATTGTCGATAATTTCCCGACTGGCGAAGCGAGGACGGAATTTATTTCAGAATTCCCAAAGCAAAGAGTGGTATTTAATAGGTCTATTTCACGAATAAAATTATGTGCAAGAGTTTCAAAATGCGCCAAATATTGAAACTTACTGAAAGCAACGTTAAAATCAATCAGGTTATAGTACATACGTGTACAAATACGATCTAGTATATACGTGGTTTATTGAACATCGACAAAGCAATCGATGAATTTCGCCTCCTAAGATAGATGAGTCAGTATATGATTGGCCAGTAGGGAGGAGGGCGGTAAGAAAAAATGGATAGAGCTGTACAATTTTTAATATACTCCGCCCTGATTAGAGCCTTTTTTTATGTATAGTTAAATACTGTTGATTTTAATTTCACGAGTAGAAGAGTCACTAAAACACACTCTCAACCGAAAATAACTCCGGATGCACCAGAGCGTCGTGCAGAGTTCAATAGGTGCGAAGGAGGTTCTAAAAGCGGCGTAGTCGATGCCCCTTGCAGGAGGCGCTGGCTGGGGCAAGTGCGCTGCGCCGAGGAGGAAGCCGGGCGGCAGGTTGTTGGGGGCCGGGGACGGAGACGGTGTTGGGGGCGGGGGCGGTGACGGGGGCAGGGGACAGCGGGCGGCGGCGGTGGTGGTAAAGTGGTGACGGGTGGTGGTGTTGGGGGGCGGTGGGGTGGTGGTGGCGGGGCAGCGTGGGTGGCGGGGGCAGCGGTGGTGGCGGGGGGCAGCGGTTGGGCATGTGGTCGTAGGGCGGCTCGGGTGGTGGTGGCGGGGTTCGGCGGGGTGATGGGCGGGTTCGGTGGTGGGCGGGGGCGGTGGGTGGCGTGGGGCGGTGGTGGCGGGGGCTGGTGGTGGCGGCGGGGGCGGCGGCGGGGACGGGGGGGGGGCGGCGGCGGGGGAGGCGGTAACGGTGAGTACGGGCGCGGCGGCAGCGGGGCGCTAAGGCGGGCCTTCGCGCACGGGGCGCTCCAGCGCTAGCATCGGCCGCGCCCGGAAGCCGCGGAGGCAACGCGCGTAATTGCGGCGCGGCGACGCCCCGCGAGGGGGCGGGGTGCTGCCAAGCGGCGGGGTGGGAAAGCTGCCAGCCCGGTCCGCTCGGGGCGTGACGTTGCGCCGAGTGCAAATCCTAGAGAGACTAATCTCATTGTCTACGTATCGCACCTCACTGGCCAGCACAGCCGTAATGTTGTCCAGCGCAGCTGTAATACGCCATACAGCACGACTCCCGAGCCTGGCTCGCACCTACCCTTTGGTGATATTTTGCGGAATAATGAACAACTAAAACAAGAAATGGCAAAACCCGTACTGACGAGCAAGTCTCTAAAGACAGTCACACACCGGCCAGCACGACTCCCGAGCCTAGCTCGCCTCACTCATAATGTAAAACCGTTATGGAAAATACAGGCGAGCAAGGCTCTAAATGCACCTATACACTAGGCAGCAGAATTCCCGAGTCCAGTTCGCTTTCTCTATGTAAAGGGAATATAAAACAAGCAGCTAAAGACAGGATCACACTGACGAACAAAGCTTTAAAGACAGCTATACACCAGCCAGCATGACTCCAGAGCCTAGTTGGCCCCACTCTTTGTGATGTAAATCTGTTGGGGGAAAATAAACGAAGCAGCAAAAGACACAAATCCACAAGCGAGCAAAGCTTTAAGAGGAAGCTGCATACCAGCTAGCAACCCCCCCCCCCTGAGTCTAGCTCGTCTCGCTCTTTGTGACATAAATCTGTTTCGGGGGAAATAAAGCAATTAGCTGAAGGCGCGCTCATATTAGCGGGCAAGAATTTAAAGGGAAGGAGGGCATAAAGCAGCGAAGGCAGCTCGCGAGCCCGAGTTGCTCTAATCCTTGTCGTGTAGAAAATATGAAGGATGAACAATGGAGCAGACTGCGGCGTAATCTTATAAACTAGCTTTACAACTGTGTGTAGACGCCCTCGGTATGCAGTTTAACTAGAGATGCAGTAAAACTCAACGATTTACAAAACGTGTATGGATTCTCGACGACTCTGCAATCTGCCTGTGATTTACGTGCCCAGCACAGGTGGTGTACAGTCGTATTCTCTTCACGTTCATTTTGATATTTTTACGAGCATATTTCCTTGAACATTATTGCTTTCCCAAGAATCAATATTTAACGAGAGTATTTATAATTGTTTTACATTAACTGTATTAATTTGAAGTTCATGTTAATGACCTGTAATTCAATTACACCTGTTTTGTGCTGCAATGGAAAATTGTATAAACGTTACTTATTTAAGTCTGTTGTAAATAACATTTAAAGTGTATCATATTTGTAACGGCAAATACAATGATCAATTAAATGAAAGCCTAATAAAAGAAATGACTGATGGTAAACATAATATTCATTGTTATATATGTAAAAAAAATCCACGTATGACATTAACATTGTGTGCTAAATGTAAGCATTTGTAAAAGGGTGTAAAATAAGATTTTTGGTTCGCGTAAAGTCGTGAAAGGGACGAATACCAAGAATTTAGATTTTCGGTAGTTAGCTATTTGTCAGTAGCTATTACAGCTATGCACGACCCTCGTCGGTAAAAATTAAATTCTTTATCACCAAAATTTAGAGTACAATGACTTAATTTTCTTCCGAAATCTAGAGAATTGACAAATAAATTCAGTGTTTATAAGTCATTACCCCCCAAACAGAATTTTCTGTAATAGTCATGATTTGAAGCTGCCATCTAAGAAATACAATAAATAGATGTAATTCCCGTACTGAGTAAACTACTCACGTTTCAGGGATACATTAAACAAAAAACGAGAAATATTTACAAATCAATGAATTCCTGATTAATGAATAATTTCCTTTACAAAACCCTTATGAGTGTTGACCTCATTAGTTATAAAATACTTTCTCTCCGGTTTCCTTAACAGTTGCATTTCCGCTTCCAAGCAAAGTAGCCGCGTTCTAAAAATGGACTACCGTTTCTCTTGCATTAGCCATCACAACTTTCTTCCTGGTCTCCAAATAAGGCAATGAGCTACACAACTAGGATTGACTGTATGTGTTACTTAACTTCAGTCAGGGTTTGAGTTTACTAACCTGACATTGCATGATTCACAAAACAATTACTTTTTCCATTTCATCTCATGGCTTACATATTGAGGTCTAACTTACAAAGTTGGTATTCGTAATAACATTAGGAAATGTACTAAAAGTAACGCTTTAAAAGAAGAAGCTACGGAGGCGGAAACAATACTCTTTAGTTAATGCGCAACATTCACAACACGAGTTCAAAAAATATTATGGAAAATGTATCACAGGAATATTAAAACGCTTCATGTCTGAGAGCACAATTGCAATCCTCTGTCTCAACATACAGTCATGCCGTAGCCCATTTTTTTCTAAATCACAGAATGAGCTTCCAGTAATTCCACCAAGAAATTCCATTTGTACCTTGTGCCTTAAAAGGGCTGAAATATTGTTATCAGATCCAGCTTTCAGAAAACAGATTATCGTCTTAGACTGAAAGGCTGAGTACAACGCGAGAAGAAACTGCCATCTCCTGCATAATTCTCATAACAAGTTTTAAATAAGAAGATAAAAAAGTTCCTAGAAAAGTTCAATGAAATTTGAAATTGTGCAAACGATTAAAACACATTTTTATCCATTATTTTAACAACATTTGCAAGTCGGTGTGCTGGTATCTAATACATGGTTGAATAAGCGTCCTATTGGGACGTAAACGGTGACCGTCTGTCAGGTGGATATTAATCCTAGAAAAACAAAATTGCAAGTTACAGTAATACAAGAGAACAAGTGGAGTAAAATGCAAAACATTTTGATTAAAAATAGGAAATAATATAAAAAATACTGAATGAAGTATAATTTGTATTTTAAACAGCCATCACTTCAAATATGATTGACAACCATTTTATATTCAGCAAAAATATTCACGAAATAATTGATGGTAAGAATATGTTTCTAAAATTACAAATATTTACGTGCGCAACTAATTTCAATTTACGCTGATATCAATTAAAATATTTAATTTACTTTTTAGTTCATGTATAATAAATAGATGAACGATTTAAGTAAAATCATCAGTCGTCTTAATTTTTATACCGTAATTTTTGGCATTCCCAATAACCAGTAAAACGGTGTTGATGATGATAATCGTAGTTACATTTAGGATTCATAGTATATTTTTCTTCAACTCCGGAAGTCCTATCTTTATTCCTTTATCAACATTAGTTAAATTGTAGATAAAAAGTGTTGATAAATAAATTCGTGACAAATGATATGAATAAATGTTGGTCCTATGTATTAGATACTCCAATGCGAGCTAAAGATTTGATACAACTATAAGGCCTTCGAAATAATCAAACTCACCACTTGTCTTGCACCTAGCGAAATAAGAGATCAAGAAAACGTGCGTGGAAAATACTGAATCCCCAACCCGCAGAGACTCTAGCGAACTCTCAACAAACTTCCTCCGATCACCTCCACCACTTTCTGATACTTCCCGGCATAGCTCCCAGGTGATCATTACCGGAGACTTTAACGCGCTCTAGCGGCGAACTCAGTGGCGACCTTCGATGTCCGCGGGTGCCCGTTAGAGCGCGCAAGAGGCACCGCGAGCGCGTCGGCCGCGAGTCTTGGCTGCGTTCCAAGGTGGGCGCGCGCTGATAAGTCGAGGGGGCCGGCCCCCGCGCGATTTGCCACGCATGTCCCGCGCGCCGACCGTGCAAACGAGCGTATTAATCGTCTTGTGTGTAATCTGGCGGGTCCCGCGTTCGGCAGAATGCTGACAGGCGGACAGCCGGAAACCCAAACATGGGCGAGAGACGGGTCGCGAAACACACAACGATACGCCTGGCCACTTCTCTGGTGGACGGATAAGTTGCGTTTTAGCAGGTGGACTGTTGGCTGTTGAATAAGCTGGACCCTCAAATGGAATACCGACCCACTTCTTGCAAGAATTGAGCCTTGATTTACGTAGAAATCGTCATTTTAGATTCGAGCTGGACTACACCGGACGGTCGAGTCTTCATCGGTTCACCTCGATCAGATTCGTCTCTCAATCGAAGCCGACAGCAGTACTGTGTGTGACTCATAGTGCCCGATCACACAGCACTGCACAAAAAGGCTGTGAGCACGAAAAGATCTGACCAACAAAAACTTAGCATAAATTAGCATAAACTTAGCTTAAATTGATGCACGAGATGAACGCGAGATGAACGCACAAATGTACACGAAGTGCTCAAAGAGTCATATCTCCAATTTACGGAATGTGCACAAGAGCTTGACACAATATATTGTACTCATAAATTTGTGTACTCCGCGAAACGTTGTTCTTGAAATACAATACATATTTACATTATTTCTATAAAATTATGTAAAATACTATTTACTGATAATTTTTTAAATAATTCAACTGATTTTCTTAAAAGTTACTGAAAATCGACAGAATTTTACTAACAGACTATCAACAAACTAGTAAACAATATAAATAGAAATTTCCCTCATGCTAAATCATTATGAATATGTAGTGTACTCCCATAATTTGATTCAATTTCAATGTGTTGACATGTCTCACGAAGGGAGATTTCTTATACAGGCATTTATGTACTTCAGGCAATAAACAATACCCGATACTCCTATCAAAATATGAAAACATCTCAGTTTAGAACATAAACAGGGAAGTGGCTTTATTTATGCTTTGTGTACTTCTGACGAAAAATAATAGTTCACCCTTCTATCGAAATTATTATTAATATATTAACAACGGTGCACTAATTCCGAAAAACACACTCACTCAGGTGATATTATGAGCTAAATAAACGGCCGTTCTTATATTTTTCTTATCCGAGAATACAGGAGAAAAGAGTATCAAACATATATCGTCTCAATTAACTGAATTCTACTACTTAGAATTAAGTTAACCGACTTACATTGACACAATTTTCAATAGTGTCACAAACATTGACAATAAACTTAAACTATAAAATATTTTCAATGCTTGATGCTTACGACAAATCAATAAAACATGAAAGCCATTTGTTGCAATAAACACATTAACCACCTAGCTGTTGATTAATATATGAAACATATCCAGGGCTGTTGTTAATAAGTGTAAAAGATCCCTTTCATAAAATTCAAATATGCATCAAATCAACCTTGTTACTTTAAATTATTACAACCCTTGTTGAAGTTTACTACCACAGGTTGTATTGTCAACCTATATATATTATATTATATATATATATATATATATATATATATATATATATATATATATATATAGATACCTACAGGTTGTATAGGAGGTAGCATTGTTGACGAAATAAAGACATACTGCAAAGTTTTAAAAATGTGGTTTTGAGTGTAACCTGTTAATAACATCAATGTAGATAAAATTTTAAAATTTAAATAATGCTGTACAATAATATAATTCTTAATGAAGAATTTAACTTTATAAGCAATAGAAAACATTTCCATATTTTATTTGCATATTGCAAGGAATTTAATTGGTAATGTGCTAAAGTAAAGTAAAATACTTCAGTTTGAAAAATTTCAAAACATCTTTTTGAAAACCTGTAGTAACTTATTGCATGTATTCAATTAACATACTAGTCATTCAATTAACATACTAGTCATAATAACTCAAATGTATCTTGGTTTCTTGATAGAATCAAGGTCAATTATTCTAATTTTTTTTCTACCAATTCATTAATGACTGTACAAAAGGTGTTTGTTTGCCACTAAACGTGGTTTGCGTTTGGTAATTACTAGAGCTGACATTCGATGAAACACGCCAGCAAGAACTTTGAAATGAAATTTTAGGATTATACGATCCATACTAAATTGCTGCTTACTTCATGAAATCCGCACACTGAACACTAATATGTAGATACACTTCAATCTTCTAATTTGCGATACAACACTGTTGGTAGAAATATCCTTGCCCTGCCAATTAAGTACCCTTGAATGCACTTTGACTACTACTTATTCTCAAAACTTACAAGGAAAAACAAACGAAAGGCACGAACGCACGGCTACTAATCAACCTTTTTTTGCGTCCAAATTTCTCATAACCCCAGCATTATTTCAACAACGAGATTTTAACAGCCCTTAAATGTACGAATGTATAATGAAATGTATACGAGTGTCGTTGTGAGCGACGTTGAACTGTATATTGAGTGTCAGGCAAGGGTCTCAACAGAGAAGCGGATGTGTCCAAGGTGTGGAAGCATTCATGTTTCTTTATAAGTATAAAAGATTTCAAGTGTGCAAGAGAAGTTTTCTACTGTACAATATGGACAGGAGCAGTGCACTCAGTAAGAAACACGTAGCTCACAGCTTCTTTACAGACTACCATCACACGGAGTTTTGCCAGGGGTTTACTTTTTGTTAGAGTGGAGTTGAACTGTTCGTAAATTGATTTAATATTCAATTATTGTTTACGGGAATACACCTACACGCCAACCTGGACAGCGTGTGCTGACTCTGCGCTTCGGTAGAAAGGGTCGCGGGTTCGAGCCCCACCGTGGGCATGGTTATTTGTTCCTTGTCTTAAATATATGAGTGTTGCCACGGAAGGTCTTGTGAGCCTGCTGACCACAGACCAAAGAGTCCACACGTTTCAGTTTCTATTGTAAAGGTTAACATGTGTCCTTATGAGGAACATAGTGGGCATCCGGATAGTCGATATTTCCTGAAGCTGGAAAAGCCCCCGAAAACAAACAAGTAATATACCGACAAATTACGTGTTTGGAAATTTTAAATCAAGAATATCGAAAGTGGGTGGTGTCTTTAGCTGCTGAGAACACTGTGAATAAGGAAAGGAGCAGCGATCAAGTGCGGAGGCTATCTACCGAAATTTTGATGTTTTCAATATAACAGAAGTGACGGAACATGGAATAAGTCACGGATAAGCGCACAATATTTTTCATGATTCAGAGAATTTGAAAAAAATAGGAGTATTTTCTACGCAGTTATAATAATAATAATAATAATAATAATAATAATAATAATAAATAATTATTATTATTATTACTATTAATTATTAACTTTCTCAACAATGTTGGACTTTACATAATACATCGAAATTCAGATTCAAGACCCACTACAGTTGACACATTATTTTGATTCATCACAACACAAATGATATCAAATTTACATGTAAGAATATAAATCAAATTGACTTGAAATAAATAATAGAGGTAACACATTCATATAAACCATCTACTATCGTGTTACTATCACTATTCTCTCACGCAGTCATTGGTCCTGCACGATTGGTTAAACTGTAATTGACTTGAATTCAGTCAAGCTCGTCTTTCAAGAACTTTCTCACAATGTGAAGTCGTAGGCTTCCGCGACCAGAGTCATGTGGGTGATCTGGGCTGTCCTTCGTCGCGGCGTCACCCGGACAGCCCAGATCACCCTTTCTCACAATGTGACAAATGTCTAGTACCATAGACTTCTGAATTTGTGATGAGTATCTTTCTAATTGAAGGATTTCTAAGCATTTCTTCACAGTTTTAGAAATTATTCCTGTGGCCAAAATAATGATAGGTCTAATGTAAACTTTCTTGACTATCCAAATTTTCTTAACTTCATCTGCAAGATCCTTGTATTTGCTGATCTTGTTCCTATAGCTATTGTCAATATTGTGGGAGTGTGGAATGGCAATGTCAATCAGATGAACGTCTTTCTTTTTGTATAGCAAAGTGATGTCAGGACTTGGCTGTACTTGGATGCGGATACGCGCTGCTCGCAGTCTGCGTCAGACCATCCTGCCGAAACTGCCACGGTATTCATTATAGTAAGAAAGTCCTGAAGGGCTTCCTGCAAAAAGGAAAAAGATTTTCGGTCGGGGGGACCAAAGAAAACCGAAAGGAAACCTCGGTCAAAGACACTTGCAAAAAGTTGGTCGTCAAGTTTTTTGAAAATGTCCTAAATCAACCTTTGCCGTCCGCTGAGTTAAGAAAGTCTCGTTCTTTTTCCTTCCTAGAAAGCTCCGTCAAGCCCTCCACCGTCTGTCTTGCCTAAACAATTGGCTCATTGCTTCTTCCCCCTGTCGCTCCTCAACCACATTCAACCCACCATTCCCAACACCGCCCAACTAACTGCCGGCTTGGGCACCCGCCCACTGCATCCCCTTACACTGCACCGACCCACCCACGCTCCCAAGGGTCTCCTGCTCATTGACTTTCGTATTAACTTCTTCTCACTGCGCAGTCGTCCCTGTCCCCCCCCCGAGAGGCCCGGCTAAGCGGCGCCGAAGCATGCCCCTTGCGGGAGATCTGCAAAGCGGCGCCGGCCGGGGCTTGGCTGGGCGGATCTGTTTGTGCAGTAATTAAACTTAACGGCCGCGCGGCTGAGTGGGTCGGCGGAGGGCGCGGGGCAGGAAGCGACTGCGCTGAACGCATCTGGCGACTGCGGGGGCGGAAGGACGCCCGCCCGCCCACCCCACACCCAACCCACCCCGGACCCTGCAATCCTCGCATGCTAACGGGGGCGCCTCATCAGGCCGCTAGCGCTGACGCAGAATCGAGCCGTTGCGGCCGACTTCTGCGCACAACGCTACTTCAAGAGGAACCACTTTCATTTGTCTCTAACTGAACATGAGTCTAAAATTTTCCAACCACTCTCTCCAATCTCCTCATAAACGTTCAATAATTATCCTAGTCTTCACAAATTTCGGCTTCTACTTCTGCTATCTTAAACTGCTGAACTGCAAAGTAGAATCAAGGAAATGACTCAATACGTTTGTTCTACTTAGGATAGGTTTAAAATATCCCACAACCCTCTGATCGCGCCATCTACCAGCCCGATACCATACCATAATCTACCATCCTCACCCATCACTACCGCTAACGTCAATCCTCCTTTCCTCCCCACCACCTATCATCTCTTTTGCTCAGATAGCCCGCTCGATGATTTCCCCTCCTCCTCCCCAGCTGCTACACGATGTCCCAGCCGTGCACCTCCCCGCGCGGCGCGCCGCGCCTCGGGCGCCAACAAGCAGGCCCTGGCCCGGAGCACAGACGCGTACGCTGTTGCGTGGCTTCCACGGCTCAGCACCTTCTCGGCGCGCCGCAAAATGCTTATCGCTCGCACGCAAACTACCGAGGGTCAAGCGCAGCGGCGGGCGCGGGCGTCCGGTGGCGGTCCGGGCGCTAGGGCGTGCAGTGTGGCGCCGCTACGCCACCCCGCTGCCGCCCGTCGCGACACCGCCCCGCCGCCGGCGCCCCGCCCGAAGATCCGCGTATGCTTTTGAACTATTGTGTATAGAGGGTAACTTGAAAATCTCTCATTGGAGCGAAAGCGGGGCGGCGCAGTTCAGCGCCTGCCCTTCCGCGCTTTTCCAGTCTGCTGCGACGCCGCCCCCTCCTCCCGGGAGAGATCCGAAACAATGCTGGGGCCTGGCGGGGTGGGGCGGGGCGGCGGCCGACAGCCCTGCGACTCCTGGGGCGCACTCCGCGCCTTTAGAAGGCGGTGCGAAGGGCTCGCCGCCTCCGCCGTCGTGCCCTTGCCGTCGCATTCGACGCGCGCGCGCGAAAACAAACAGGGCAATCCATTTCGGAATTTTTAATTTTTATGCTATTCTGCGACTGGTTTGCCGATGGGCGCGGAGTGGGGTGGGGAGGAGAGTGGAGAAGAAAATTGGTTATACAGGAAAGAGGTTTATTCTCTCTGCCCGGAGCCCGTCGCTCTCGTGGGTGCCGCGCTCGCGTCGCGGCGGGTAGAGCGCGCTGGCGGCGTGGGCGGGGGCGGCGGCGGGCGGGCGGCGAAACCGGCTGCGAAGGCGCCGACCTGCGGGC
>BOPP01000037.1:6442482-6474287 GCA_017312745.1 Gryllus bimaculatus
GGGTGATTCTCGTCACCCCCAAACTGAGTATTAATAAGCACGTACTGTAACACTGGGCAGGCGGGCTTACGGGGAACCTTCCACCTGTTTTTCCTGCCTGATAGGTGCGGGAAACTGCTCCTATGGTTGGAGGGGTTCGTATCATTTGATGCACGATCATATTAACAGCTGGGGCATGCAGGCCGGGTACTGCCAGCTGTTTTGATACCCAAGAATCTTTGTTGCAATTGCGTCACGCGTGCAGCTGCTCATTTCGCCATTGCAGCAATGGCCGCCTCTCGCCCTCTCCCGAAAGTATCCATGCCATATTAATTAACATAAGAATCCCGCGTGCATGTTGAAAATATGTTTTTAAAAAAAATTAAAATAGCAACTAGACGGAGTGAGAAAAAGCGAATAATTTTTGCACCAGGCAATGGTAAAACGAGAAATGAAAAGAACGGGAAAACAAGGTTCCTTAACACCCACCTGAACACCAATGTCGCGATTGAGGGGCAGAAGGGGAGACCCCACAAACTCGTGCGGAAGAAAACAGCGTCAATATTTTAATAAGTTTTTCACTTACCCGCGTTGTAGACCCTACGACCTGGAGCGGTGGCGTTGGCGACGCTGGCTCCGTCAGATGACGTGTTAATAAGAGGGGCGAGGGCGAAGTCCTCGCCATTTTATACGCTCGGAACCTGGCGTCGGCAACATGACAACAGGTACTTGCCGACGGCAGCGTGTGGCGAGGGGCCGGAAAGCCATATCGCGACACCTGGACCCCTTACTTTCTTGCCTTTGCCCACTGGAACCGCTCTAAATCAAGAAGTTAATTATGCAAAAATTAAGCTTTAAAAATGTCTAAAATTGTCGATGTCCTGGTTTATTAATAATTGATTGGTGTTTTTCGAAGTGCGACAGCTGCTAAGGTCGCAAGTCCCGTAAGTGTTTGCAATGTCTATAGCAGACGGATGCCGATGATTTTCCCCGCTGGATGGAGAGATCATCTCTCTGAGTCGGGGGACGACGGTTGGGGGACAGAATGGGGGAGGAAAGTTTTAGGTGGAGCGACGTGAAGAGAAAATGGACGAAAGGGGGACGAAGGAACGAGGAAAGGAAAGGGGGACGAGGACGCGGAAAAAGTTCTTGGTTGTATCTTCCGCAACCACGCTAGTGACAAATAATAAACAACAAGGAACCGTTCCTAGCATTAGTTGTCTCAGTAAAAGTATCTGGGTGCAAAACAAGACACTCGGGATCATTTCCCGATATGGATGATGCTTGTAATTGCATGGTATATTAAATTACTTATTAATTATATTATATTAAATGAATTATTAAAATATAATATTAAATTAATTATTAATGATAATATTATATATATTTTCATTATGTTTTATCCTAAATCTCGATTATTTTTAATTTGCTTTCTTTCATAAAAGTAGTGAATTCAACCAAAATGTTGGAAGTAAAGAAGATTTCGATGGTAGACACAGTTTCGAGAGTGTTTTGAGTATGGTTCTTACGACGTCGAAATGGAGGTTCGAACTGTCTGTAACGTGTCGGATATGTTAGAAACTTTTGAGTTATATATAGAAGCGTTATTGTGGTGCTAAGCTAGTGCACATGTCAAGATGAAATTGGTCTATTTCCAAATATATTTAAAAGTTTTTAAATTTTCCATGGTAAGTACCTTCTTCTTCCGAAGTTGAAAACATATTTTTTAAGATTCTAAAATTAATATTTCATAAATATTTTTAAATGGAATAGATAACAATACAAAAATAATTACGGCAAATAACTTTTTTTCTTAAATAAATTTGAATGTTTGAAAATTACTGTTAAACTAAAAAAACTGTTCCTTATACCTTTCGTCAATTTGTCTGCTGATAGCATTAGCGCCTAACCCGTTCTCGCATTTTTTTCAAAAGTAATTCACCTCGATCGGTTTGGTCTCACTCGCGAAGCTACAAATTTAAAATGGATCTTTTAATTGGAATGGGGAATCTTTACATGAAGCCTCTGGAATATTTTTGATAAAAATGTATATTTTTTTAAAATTTTCTCTTAGTTAGAGCAAAGTTCACTTATAAAAAATGTTGCATATCTGGGTTACATCAAAATATTAACTTTTGAATATTGCAAAACCAAACTTTTGGACTCCCCTCAACTTAATTTTTGTACAGAGATTTTTTCTTAACGACTTCAGTTCCTCAAAATTAAGTCATGTAATGTAGATTTTTTTTCAAAACATGAGTCGTTTGTGCGTAATTGTGAGTAATATCGTTTTTCATCTTAAGCTGCATAATCACCGCAACATTAATAATTTATTGCAACAGTTCAAACTCTTAAGAATCTATGGCACGCGAATATGATTATCGTTTTGGAAACCTAGGCACTGGAGTTGAAATACCTGATCGGGCGAATATTTTATTCTTTAAATTTCTTGCACAAAAAGAGAAAAATGCACTCAATTCAATGGCAAATGCGTCATTTTCATTAGAACGTCAAAGACTTTTTTTAATTAAAGATTTTTGTTCTCGTAAGTATCTCTCGCACAATGCTTACTAACAAATTTTTCAAGTGACGCCTGAAGTATTTGTAGAAAAAAACTAATAACACATTACGTTACGGTTTTCAATTCTTCAACTGGGAATCTCAGTATTAACGTCATTTTATTAGAAGATATCATGATTTCTTCCGGAAGACAGTATTCATTTCTGTTAATAGTAGTAAGAAGCAACTGAATATAAATAAGTGCATTCAGTATAGTTGATATGATCATATTTACCATGTTCTCGAAGATACTAATTACATATCTCGCAATTTGTACGATTAAATGATTACGGGGAAAACTCTAGAAAATGCCAGTCTCAGAAAACGCTAGAAGAGTAATTAAGAAACAAAATTGAAATGGGAAACACTCTCAAATATGTATTTAATGATGGGTGCATAATTTGCATTATATTAACAACCAAAAACATATTTTAAATGGTAACTACTGAGGGAACAATCATTATTTCAACAGGCAGTAGAAAGGTCGTTAAAACTCAGAAAAACTATACACAAATTCAGATGAACGCTTTTTTCACCTAAAATTTTATTTAATACACTGATAGTTATGGTTTAGCTTTGCTATTATTCCAATGCAACTTATGAATCATATCACTAAAATATCATGATGATTCTGGAATAAAGTAATATATCAATAATCTCATCAAGATGGAACTCCATAAAAGACGTAATTCTATAAAACTTTTTTGAAAATGCTTTTGAAGAGGAAACTTTGTCGAAGGTTTCTATAAAAATTATTACGAATATGTAAATACAGTTCATTCTAAATCAACTAGAATCTGAAATTAGAAGACAAAACGTAAATGACTAGCTGATCAGGAATTGAAATGGAAATTTTTAACAAGCTTTTTCTGATTTCCCAAGTGAAAATACCGTTAATGCAACTAGAATCGAATTGGACAGAAATAAATATTGATGTCCCTATTGCATTCATGAATGGGCTCTCAAGTCGTACACAAAGGTATTACATAACGATGTAACTTCTGTTTGGAGATTACAAACTCGTTTACGTGCTCTAACATTAAGAGAAAATAGATTTCACAATTCATAACTGTGAATTTCTTATTTGAAGCTATTCTTATTTGAAATTTCTCACTCATTTTTGAAGCCATATTTTCAAAGGTACCACATGATTTGTGATTTGCTTAAAAAAAATAAGAAAACTATAAATTTAAATTTAAATGTACAAGTTTAACATTAAGGTTTAATTATTGAATGATTTTTTATTAGAAATGATAATTACTCAAAAGATCTATAAGATCATATGTACTTACTCTAACATGCCAGTGACGAAAGAAAACTTAAATGACTTGTTGTCGCGGAGAGCAATAATATTTATCCCCAGATCGTAGTCAAAGAAAGATGTTACTGCTATTAAATTAGGAAGATCAACCGGAAATTCTGTTTTTCTAGAAGTATCACCGCAGGATAGAAGAAATAATTGATATTCATTGACAACCACGTTCCAACGGAAGTATACCTTTTGTTTAGGTACACTAATGTGAATTTATTACATCTCATCACAATACCTGCGGACATAACGAATTTCTATTCATCAACAGGAAAAAACCATTTTAAGTACTGAATGCAATCTAGAGTAAAAACAGGAAATTTTAAAATAAAAGAAAAAAATAAATTGTCTCTTTCCTCTATCATTTAAGGAAGAATGCTATCTACGATGTACATTGCAACCCCACGTTAGGTGTTGAAAAATTGCACCAGTGTGGTATTATTTCAAAGATCGCAACTAACTAATATCATAAAAAGTCTTTTATTTGACACTTAGTTAAAAGTGTAATATATAGAATAAAGCACAATCAAAATCAATGTTTTCGTAGTGAGGAGTTCCCCAAATGAAAATGGTCAATAACATATTAAACGATGAATCAACATTCATCCTCATCAACGATGAATCATCATATCAAGGTATGACCATCTAACGGATCCTGTCAAATGAGCCAACGTAATCGGACGATGGACTCACCGCTCACCTGGCCAGAAGCCCTGCTATTACGCTCATTGACCGGAGTCACACCGGAAAATCCATCCGGTGACGAAACGCGTCGCCGTGACCGGAAGTCGGAGGAAATGGGGCGCTTCCGGCGAGCTGAGTGCAACCCAGTTACGAGCATTACCGCGTTATCCGAGTGGCGTCGATTGTTTAGCCAGACTCCGGCTAAAGCGGAGACGGTGGTGTACGCGAAAGCCGACCAGCAGGAGGAGTAGGATGACGAGAAGAAAGTGGAAAGGCTGCGGCTTGGTAAGATGAGACTGTGGCGGGGAGATGAGAAGACGAGGCGTGAGCACTCTCAGGGGAGCGGTGGGATTAAGGTGGAAGGGTGGGGTGAGGAAACGTGGATGTGGGGACCGCATAGGAGCCGGTGTTGAGGAGTCGCGAGTTAGGGGACAGGAGAGGAGACGGCGTGGCTGGAAGTGAGACCTGGTTGGAAGCGGAGAATGGAAAAGACGGGCTGAAGCAGTGCGTAGGGGAAGGATGGGTATGGCAGGGGTGGGATGACATGGCAGGGGTGGGATGACATGGGCAGCGTGAGATGGGTATGGACAGGGGTAGATGGGCATGGACAGGGATGAGCATGGGCATGAACAGGGTAAGATGGTATGGCAGATGAGATGGTATGGGTAGGGTGAGATGGTATGGGCGGGATGAGACGGGTATGGACAGGGTGAGATGGGTATGGGCGGATGGATGGTGAAAGTGAGAGTAGGGCAGAGACAAGACGTGGGGAGAAGCGGGTGTAGTCGGAGAAACAATGTCGCGGAGGTTGAACTTCAGTGGAGGCAGGGGAGGGAGGCGGCGTGGTCTAAGCAGTGGCATGGCGATCGCGCAATGATATTAGGTAAATGGAGGCGCGGCGTAATGCGAAGCACGGACCCGAAGGAAAGCCGGAACGGGGGTGGCGCGGGAGGGTTTGCTAATCAGCTAGTTGCCGCGGGGCTGGACCGTAATGCGTCATGGCGCGTTTTGTGCGGGGATGCAGCGGTAAGGAGGCGAGCGCGGGAGCGGGGAGCGGTTGGGGAGACGCGTCTGTTCCCTAAGGAAATCACGGAGCGAAAAGATGGGACGGATCGGAGGATCGAGTGGCGCGCTGCTCTGTTTGCGAGGCCCGCCGGTGACTGCTCCAAAGTCCCCACCGCCGCCGGATGCGCGCGTGATACGAGCAGTGCATTAAAACGCGGCGTCGCCGACCCTGATAGTTTTCCTTGTGATGGCGCCCGTTGAAGTGCTTATGCGGATGGCCGCTTTGGTTCTTCTGCTAATCGTTGCTGAGCAATGGGTACTTGCACGTAAGTATGGCTGAATAGGTAGTTGTGGCTATCCATGCACAAATAAAACATTCTTTAAAAAACTTGTTGAAAAACAACAAATTATAAGATTAATAAAGATAATTTTTTGTAAATCTCAGCACGATGTAGCTGTTATGTAATGCTTTTCTTTTATTTAAAGCTGAAGAAAAAATTAATAACGATATGTTTCAGAAGTAGTATCACGAATACTTGGAGTATTATCGCAAATTCCTCATAGATATATGGTTTTAGTATGACTTGTGAAGAAATACATATATAATTCAAATAAAACTGTAAAAGGCAAGGATAGATAGATTTCGTACATTTCACAAACTACCATATAAGGTGAATTTTTTTAATAGCATAGCTTCCAGGAATATTTGGGACTTGGAAGTTATACCAGAAAAAGGAAAAATTATGCTGAAACCCAGTGGAAATTTTCCCACCAAAAACATGAATTTACGAATTATATTATCTTTGATTTAACGCTACGAACTCACAGTCCTCTTCTATGGATGACATTGAAACTCCCGTGTTTTTCATATTTTTTGCATCTCTAGCGTGTTTGAATTCCCCATCCACGAATGGATTGAATAGAGGTTTATGCTCTATGTAATACTTTTTTACATTTTTCATCCATGGTCTACATAGTTTTTACCAAGTATTATTTGTATTTTTTTTATTTTTTATATTGATAGCGTAGTCTTTCAAAACGCCTGAAATCTCATTTGTTGTTTGTGATAAAAGTTGACAATTTCTTTCAGACCAGAACTGCTGAAACTGTTTCAATCGTTCTACCTATTTCTTTTTACTTTTGTAGGGAAGCATTGAATTGCTTAGTTTATCATTTACTTTTGCACGTATATTTCACCACAGCATAATTTATATTGCTTTAATACTTACAATTTTGTTCATTTGTTTTCACAGATCAACGCAAAGCACACATTCATAGAGTAAACGTACTTGTCTAATGAAAGAAAACCAATGTGTATTATACTGATCGGAAATCTTGATTTTTTATGCTGGTAGTCATCTACGATGGTTTAAAGTTTGATGAATTCTTTCTTTCAATTGGTCACTCAGCACATGAGCGAAATAGTCCCTGCAGAAATTTTGGAAGAATGAATGTTTTATTATGATTTAGGCTTACTATTAATGTACATGAACACATTTTTCGAGAATACCCCTGTGAACAACAATAATATTCTCACTTGTGTACATGCCGGAGAAATAATTCTGTACTGGTACCGTGGCTACAGTGTTCAACAGTATTAACATTTGTAGAAAATGAATTTTCGTGGTTTCGTCAAGGAGAAACATTCAAAAGTTGCATTTTGAAACCGTTAACTCAATAACAGAGTGGGATTACTTTCAAAATGTGGAGTTCAGTTTCTTTGAAAGTAAACAAATACAATTATAATTAATGGAGTAAAATAACACATTTGAAATAAACACAGTATTCATATGAAAATTTAACATCACTAGACAGGAACAATTTCCGAAACAAAAAACAAGAAATCTCTTGCATTTGTGACCAATCAATTAATACACATTGCAAAAAACTGTTACACTACGTAAAACAATATTTCAATGCTTTTTAAACATACGGTGTAACCTCGATATCGAGAATTTAAAAGCGAAACATTTCAAATATATCTCACATGTCTCACTAAACAATTATCTCAAATATATTTACTAGTCAAAGTTTGGGTCATGAAAACCATAGCATTATGAAACTGAAGGGGGAATATAAGCTTTCTTTTAAAATCCGAAGTAGATTTTAATAATATGTTCGAGATACCGACATTTCATTGTAGAAATATTATCATGCTTATGATACCAAGTATTGTAATATAACCACATGAATTATGAACGACGTACATTTGTAATCCTGGTATAAAGTAATAATTTCATTCCCAGCAATATTTTCTATGAACGAACAAAGAATTGGAATAATTCGTTTAAAAACTCTCCCATTTCTACTCATTCAGAGGACCGACTCCATCTAGAGACCACTGCGTTTAGAGATATCATAAAATCGAAAGCCCACGTGTAACCCCGATTAAATCAACACGTGGCTAACGAGCCTCAAGCGCGCGCTTCATTCCAAGTCGAGCCCCCTTCGCGACGCGGTAAAATCCAACTCAATTCCGAGGCGCAGTGGGACACGGCAATCCTTTCCAACGCGCGCGTTGTGAAAGTCTGAATGGAGAAGCCGTGTCGTTTCATTTGGGCCGAACGACGGCGGCCCGGCGCGGCGCAGCGGTGGCTAATAGCACCTTTCTCATATCCCGCCGGGCATTCCGCGGCGAGAGGAAACAAACAGGAAAGCCCGATACGGCGCAAAGGTGACCTTCTGCTTCTCCAGGGGCGCTGACGGGGAAGGCCGGGGAGATGGAGGTTGGGCCGGCCCTGGAGGCGGCGATGGAGGGGCCCACCGTGCTGGTGGTCCCGGCTTCGAGTCCCGGAGCGGCCGATGGAGGCGGGGAAAGCTTGCTGGAGGTGCACTTGCTGGGGAGAGGACTTCGCGCCTTGAGGGCTGGCGCTGGATATCGTACGTATGAATGCGTCGAGGAGATAATTGTTCGTGACAACATTTTGTGACGGATAAGGAAAGTGAAGCGAGAGTGAATTCCTGTGCAGATGAAGAGGGGTCAATAATCCTATTAAATTAGTTTCTACATTCCTTCATAGAATTAAAATAAAAGCAGTTGTACCAAAAACATTTAAATGCGGTTTCTTAAATTTTAATCACAACTATATCAGTACATTTTCATTTTTATTAGCATATTTGCCTGTACAGAAAATGTACAGTTTATGTATTATTAACAAAATTAACAATTATTAAAGCTCAACAATTGAGATTATGTGTTTCTGATTGGATGTTACAGTGTTTTAGTGGAATATTGGCAAGTATAGCATTGTTTTTTCACATTGTAAAATTGTAGTATTGTAGTTCATAAAAAACCTACACTCACGATCGTGAATATAAAATTACATAATGTAAATTATCAGCAAATATCGTTTACATTCATCTCTATAAAATAACTACTCAATCAGCTTAAAAAAATAAAATATGCAATGTACTTGAAAATTGAAATCATCTCTCTACCCTGTGATTCTCCTGAATATACAGACAATAAATAACAATACGATTATTGAATAAATAAAGTACTCTCTAGCAATATAAATGAACGCACGAAATACTATTTTAGTAAAATACTACATTTCGTTTTTTAAGATGAGTTGCTTTACTCCTATTAACTTTCACTAATTTATACTGCAACTAACATAAATCGACGTATCTCTGCTCAGCTAACAAATGGCTCAGAAATCAGCTACAGTTCTTTTTAAAAATGTCAACTGGCAATGCACATCCTAGAGAGAGGCGGTACGCAGTGTCATGTTTTTCTCGATAAAGAAAATGGATTTTTCTTAAAACGCACGACGAATCAGTGAATTTAAAAAATCATACATAATATATAATATTAAAATTCTGAAAATAATATTCAGAAAATCGGCAGTGCTGGATATGCACAGTCTGCAGTCTCTGTCTGACGGCTCAGCGCTTTTTAAAGACGCAGCATGCGGCAGAAGCGTAACGATTGCAATTAAATATTTACACAAATATTTTTAAAAGTAACTCTGCATCTAAAAGAAAAGTAATATTTTGTTTGTCAGCTAGAAACGAACTCTCTTTACCCGCTGACGGAGAATTTATACTGATGAAGTGAATTATTCTGTTTATTAGATTATATCCTGAAATGTCTATATATTTCATCTCCAGAAATCAGCATTGCCGCGCACCTCGCACAGGAGGCGTTGAGATGCGGGGCAAGCGAGACGCAGGCGTTTGTCGTCTCCACGCCACCTCCACACTTTCTGGACTTCCTGGCACGACGCAAGATTTTCCGGATAAACGCTATGGACGTAAACACTATCGGCTCCTTTCAGGAAATGATCGCGTTTCACGATACGTGGATGATGGTCCTCGAGGCAAAAGATGTCGAGGAGTTGCTCGTGGAGAGCAATGACAAAGGGTTGAGTGGCGAACTGTACAAAAATGTGAGGGATATTGTGAAATTTGTGGAGAAAGGTAGAAGTAGTTAAATTAGTTGGTTTAATTCAAACACTGCGTAGGTTGTTTGTGGGGTCTGCATACATCAGAGGTAAACGTCCTGTCTCGAGAAAGAGGTCCTAAGAGTCGAACTAAACATAGCTAAAAAATGGTTGACTCCTTACGTGAGTAAGGTTCTTTCCGTAGGGAAGAAAGAAATGATAAACAGTCATTTATTTCGATCGATGGGTAAATATGATGTCTAGAAAACTCCATTTTTGTGGTTTATAATCCCGATCGTACTAGTTGTTCGGGAAGAAATTGAAAGGACGAGAAAAAACATGAAGAGTAACTTGACGTTCGGAACCACAAATGACTACTGTTGTAGAATCCATGTTAATACAATTCAATAAACGCATGTATTCAAATTACGCGGTATCTTCTCTGGTAAGCGTACTACTTTTTAAATTCACCAGAAACCTTCAACAACCTGGCAAGTTTTTGTGACACCTTTACTAATAATAATTTCAAGGATCAAAAATGTCTATGTAAACAAAACGCAGAACAAAAATAAATGACAAAGAAAATGTGGTTCAACAATATTGATTCACTATAAGGTCTTGTGATAGGAAAACGTGTTATAAAGAAGTAAAATTTTCTTCTTATATCGACGCATGCTAAAATATAGGTGTGTTAATAAATATGTAAAAGAAGTGGTTGTAAACACGATTTTATGATAAAACTATAAACACACTTACCGAATGAAAAGGTAGAACCGGTAGAACCAATATAACCTACCTGAAAATAAAAAAAAAAGAATTAAAATTCGTACTCAAATACTGTTACAAAAAAACTAACCCAATTATTAATATATTAATGCATAGAATAAAGACATTATGATAACAAAATTATGGCAAAGTAGAATTATTTTCAAAAAAGCATTCAACAAGGTATTTTCACCTGTATATCGAAATATTGAAATAAATTATGTTCGATATTGTTTAATCTATTTTGCATTAGTTGACATGATGTAAGTGCAATGAAGTAATTCATTTTAATGACACACTCAAACTGTGTGTTCAAGAACAACAAAAAATGCATTGCATGACCTAAATTCCTTCACCTTGCCACTCCATTTTCTTGACACTCGTTTTCGGTCATGAACACAGATTTTTTAACATTCTCCAGCACTTTATGCACCATTTACTCGATATGTACATCCATATACTTATTATGCATCATTTCTAAGCTCGTGAGGTTAGAACGAAGACATCCCTTCATCATATATTCTGATAATCATAATCATAAGGGTGGGCTTTCTCATCGTCACAAAGCAATATATATTGGTATATTTGTAAGGAAAGGACAGTTATTATTTTGCCACGACCGCGAATCGAGCCCAGGGTTGCGCAATGGAAAGCAAGCACGCTAATGAATGAGCCACAGCCACCGAAGGTTAGCTATATAAGTTACATTTTAAAATTATATTTTAAAGGTGCGAGTTCAAAAATATTAAAGTGTTTAATTAATAATTTAAAATTGTAAATCGAAAGAAATAAATATATAGCTTTCGAAATGTAGGTATAAATTAATTTCCCTAGTAGATTTGCCATGTGTAACGAAATGAACATGAAAATGTTTCTGGATGGGGTACCTTAGGGTAAATGTGATTAGAATTCTTCTTTACTTGTGTGTAAGTGTAATGTGTAAAATCTTCTGAAGTGTTCTACGATGGATTTGTGTATCTAGAGTAACTGGAAATGTAGAAATAAGAAATCTCTATGATTACTCCAAGAAGCCTATAGACAATTCTATGGAAAGTGACGTTGTAATATGTGAAGATGTGTTGTCTTGTGATGTTAACACTATTATTTGCCAATGGTATGGTGTTGAGTTACACATTCAATGAGCTAACTAGAATAAAAACTCATAGAAAACATTGCATACTGGTAGATACAAAAAATAGAGTTGTGAAAAATGCAAAAATGTCGGCAGTATTAATGAAAACTCCCCTGGGTTGAGCAATTAAAATATCACGAATATTTAATGTGTACACATTTAATTGAAATTAATTTAAAATAACTTGAAATAGATTGATTTATGAAATTATCAAATAAGGAATTTCATATTCAAAATTTAGAATAAATATTTGAGATCTTGCGCCAATCGGTTACCCAACCCGTTTCAGAGATTGGTGTGTTTGCAATCAGTTAAAACATATTTAAGAAACCCCTAACAATGAAGAGAAATACGATACATTGCCGATTGATTATTTTGTTGTTCCGTACATCGACAACTCTAGGAAGCTAAAATACATACTTCTACATAAGTACCAAATGAAGGTTAATTTCAAACCAGCTAATGAAGTCAAGTTGGTAAAGAACGTTAAAGATAAGATTGATCCAGGAGAATAGTCCAATGTCCTGTACAAGATATGTTGTCGTGACTGTCCTCAAATACGTATATATCGGAACAACGTCACGGAATTAAATCCAGAATTGGCGAGCACAAAAGAAATGGGAGACTACCACCTACACAACAGAATCCGATCGCATACCAACAAAAATAGACTACCCCATAAAATTTATTTCGAGCACCCTGTAATATTGGAGATTGTAAACGACTACTTTGGGATAATGGCTTTTGAATCACAGCAATGAAGACTAAGACAACAATGAAGTACCAGGTTGAGTCCGATTTATTTACAAAACCTTATGATTCAGTTGTAACCCTGAAGTAATTGTAGCATTTACAACAAACCATACTTCGCCTTAAACCCACAAAATATCACCACCCCTTCCTCCCTTTTTTACTACTCTTTTCCCATCCCCTTCCAACTGTCCATTTTCCCCAAACCTCCAACGTTCCTCCTTTTCCGTGCTTATGCCACGTGAATGTCACTTTCATTCACCCAGGGAATCTTGAGCACTCAACAACTCTCGCCGAGTTTTACGGGCTTCATGTTCTTGTGACGGGATGAACTCACGGATTGTTCTTGGCACACAATCCTCAAAAAAAATGAAGATGCCCTACGTGAAAAAGATTTAAATTATAACATATATTCATGATAGAGAAGGCTTGTTCATCTGAGAAAAAAACACGTTTGCTAAGGTAAGTGCGCTTTACTTCTATTTTGTTGTTGGCCTTCTTGTCCACTTTTATTATCTCGCATAATGTATTATGTACTAAAATTTGATAGTTCAATCAGTATAAAATTTGAAAACTATTTTCCAATAATCAAATCATTTTTTTTGAGAAACCATTGTTTTTAATGTCAATCATATAGTGAGGATTTCTCTCTATTACTGAGTTTTAATATAATTTTACTAATTTTAGACAAAATGCACCTGATGAGACCTCACAGATCCGAAACGCGTAGTGCAACAAGTAGACTTAATAAAAGTAACTGTTGGTGTCTACTGTCAAAGAAAGAGTATAATTAAACTTATGATATTTTAATGTGAATAAACATGTTGACTTGTTAATAACTGTTTTTTTAAATGATCTTGCAGAATCACTGTTTATAAACTAGAATGGGTCAATATGGATCAGTGAAACTTGAAATACTTAAAATGACAGTGCAATAATTGGAAAAAATCAAAACTAAGATAATTTAATAAATATGACACTGTAATATCGTAACAAGCAAGCATTAAACCGTAATTATATATCTAACCTTGAACAATTTCTTCGGAAAACATTTAATTATCAAGGAAACAAGTGAGGATTTCTAAAACTTTGGTGCGAAATTTTCCTTTCCAGTATTCTTAATAAAAAATAAATGAACGAAAAATAAAATTAAAGTAACAAACAATTAAAGTAATTTTACGCATCACCAAATAATTCCCTCAGAAATCATAGCACATATAATGTCTTGGAAGAAGGGAAAATTATCTAACCTGAAGCAAAATAAAATATAATAAAGAATAAATAAATAAAATAAATGTATGTTCCTTGTTGTTGAAATTTAACGACCAGTTAGCTTAAAACATTTAATTCCCACTTTAACATCGAAAAATTAACGATTATACGAATAAAGCACGATAGACCTAAATATCCCTCTTCTATTACATGACAATAATATACAAACAGCTGCAAAATGTGAACGGGAATCGCAAAGAACTTGAAAACCGAACTATCTCTTATTCACAAAATTATTTATCTCGCACGACGAATCTTAATACCCTTGTGACGTAAGAAGTTTCCCCAAATACTTTCCAGAACTCTCTCATTCCCTACGGTGGAAATTTTTATCTCTGAAACGTAAGGCGCGTCGCCGCAGTGTCATCATCTAAGAAGAGTGCGCGAGCGCATGTCAGCCGCTACCCTCGTTAGGCTATCGAGAGCGGAAGCTGTTAAAAGTCCGTGTTAGCGATCGGGTGGCGCCATACGCTCTCTGGCATGTGGTGCGCGCTGCTGCTGGTAGCAGCCGTGGCCGCCGCGGCGGCGGAAGAGCCCTCGGGTGAGTACGGCTCTTGAAAATGGCGAACCGTTTAAACTACTCCCAACTTGTAATTTAAAAAAAAAAAGTATTTTGTGTACTATTTTTCTTATATCTCAATAAGTTTCACTTTAAATTGGCGTTTTAATTATGTTGAAATCACTCGTGCAAGCATTTTAATATATTATATTATTTTTTTTATTATTTTATTAATTATTTTTATTAATAATTTTTAGTATTTTTATTAATTATTTTTATTATTTTATTTATTATTATTATTATTATTATTATTATTATTATTATTATTATTATTATTATTATTATTAAACGTGAATTCGTCCTTTCGTTTGGCTGAGGTGCTGGCTCAAATGCTGTTAAATACTGTTACATAATGCAACGCATAAATGCTGAAAGACTTAGAAATACATAAAGTAAATTGTAAAATTTATGTTGTGAGGCTAACCATCATACGAAATGGGTTATTGGAAATTGATTATTCTGATGAGACAAGTTATCGAGCTGGCATGTTGTGAGGGTTGCATCTTTAAAACACATTTCTCCAAAGTTGACATTTTTAATATTAAATTTACCTTGTGTTATTTATTACATTTCTAATACAAAACAGAAATCTTCAAGAGTTTGTATTAAAAGTATTCTGAATTTCCTGAAATTATGTTTTTATTACTGTAGTACGGGCTTTTTCTAGTTAACAGAATTCTGCAGAACTTGATTTACTAGAAAACGTGACAAAAATAATCGCATCATGAGAAAATATTTATATCTCCAAAAACATTGACAATTAACAAAATGTGTTACTCGAGTGATATTACTCGTATGAGTGATGTATCTGTTGCCTGTAAACTTTTATAAGTCTAAATTTAATAGATCCTGAGATTTTTACTCGAACACAACACTGCCAGGATAGCGCACCCCGTATCCCCTTGAACAGCGTACGAAGGCAAAGAGTAACCCCGGGCACCCGCATGCCTCGCAGCTGGGCGTCGTCGCCTGTTCGCGCTGCTGCGGCCGCGCGCGGGGGAGCTGGAGGGCGGCGGCCGCTGGAGCCGCGATGCCGGGCCCTCCGAGGGCAGCCCTTTCGTCGTGATGCCCGACGCCTCCGCCTCGCAGCCCTTCGCCGTGCGCTCCGTGCCCCTGCTGCTCGTCGAGGACGTCGACCGCAGGTCCCGCCCTCCCCTCCTACCCCTCCCCCTTCCTCCTCCTCCACCCCTCCCCTCCTCCACCCCTTCCCCTCCTCTCCTCCCCCCCCTCCTCCTCCTCTCTCCCTCCCCTCCCTCCTCCTCTCCCCTCCCCTCCTCCTTCCCCTCCCCTCCTCCTCTCCCCTCCCTCCTCTCCCCTCTCCCCTCCTCCTCCCCCCCTCCTCCTCCTCCCCCCTCCCTCCTCTCCCCCCTCCTCCTTCCCCTTCCTCCTATCCTCCCCTCTCCTCCCTCATCCTCCCCTCTCTTCCTCACCTCATCCTCCCTCTCTCTCTCCTCACCTCTCCCTCTCTCCCCTTCTCCTCCTCATTCCTCCCCTTCTCCTCCTCATCCTCCTCTTCTCCTCCTCATCCTCCCCTTCTCCTCCTCATCCTCCCCTTCTCCCCTCATCCTCCCCTTCCTCCTCCTCATCTTCCCCTCCTCCTCATCCTTCCCCTCCTCCTCATCCTTCCCCTCCTCCTCCCTACCCCTCCTCCTCCCTCCCCTCCTCCTCCTCCCCCCCTTCCCCTCCTCCTCCTCCTCCCCTCCCCTCCTCCATATACCTTTCATCTAGTACTTATGGTATCAACTGGTATCCAACTTTTGACCTTCTGAAGTCCATAATGACTTTCTGAAGTGCAACAAATGGAAAGAAAATGAAATGAATGAATAAGTAAATTTAAGAATAAAATGCATTATTAAAAAAGATCAAGCGTTTTCTAATAACAGACGCAAATAATAAGTCCGTGTCTGTTCTTCTAATGAGCATAACCTACCATGCTACCATTATACTTCGTGTACATTTTGTTTTATAATTAATATATCTAGATTTTAGATGTGTCAATTCTTGTAAGATTTCGTACATAATGACATATTTCTCTCTACTTCTTGGAGTACTAGCTACGAAGAGCTGGACACATTTGAGAATTTACGGTTGGACTACGATCTGCCGTTGCATCTCATCGGGGAGATCGAGAAATGGTGTCAACTTCACTAAACAATAGAGTAGTGTGCATAATAATAGGTATCCCAATGCTAGCTGATGAATAGGCATAAAAATAATGATAGCAAAGATCTATGCAGAAGTTCTTGATTTCTAACGTTTTGTCAAAAAAAATGTAATGTGTTTTCAGACCTATCGTAAGCGTGATATGCACAAGTGAAAATAAAGGCAAAAACATAATAGATTTAATCGGCTGAGCCACTTCAAAGACACTCTTGTCTGGAACTACAGTCAATTGGAAGAATCCTGTATTTTTCTATATCCTTGACGGACAGTTTTCAACTTTTGGTCTCCTTTTAGCCATATTTCATATTAGCGAAGCAAATGACGCGAAGCAAATGTAAAAGAAGACAATTAAGAGCTGACTGTTAAATCGGATGTGTACATTCAAAGCTACAACTATGGAGAGGTTTGCAAGGAGAATATCTGTTTTATTTGAAAATAATGTACAGCAAATAATTCAACTTGAATTTTCAATTTTACGAAGAAGGATAAATTGTACGATGACATAAATCTTACAACTGGCAGATATAACCGAATATTTACTGTCATTGTAACCTCTAATAAATATTCAAGAAATACGTATCATTAAGTGTTATACGTATTTATTGATAATAATTAATATATTGGCAAGGATTAGTTCTACTTACATTACAAAACTAGTCAGTAGAGAGCCATGGATTATTAGAAAAATTATTTTAATTGCCCTTAGTTTAAACTAAAACGTTGTTTTCATAACTCTTAGTACAAACTAAAACGGATGTCGGTGTGTAATGAACGAACATTTCAACATTGAGTCAACATTTCAATAAGTGCACATCATTTTCCTTTTTTAATAAAATAACCAGTTCAAATGAATAATGAGTTTGCATCGCTATTTGTTGGCGTAGGGCAACCCGCAAGTCACTCCACTGGTCACTGGCAGCGACATCTCGGGCAGCGAAGTGCCCGTCATCTACGCTACTCCTGCGCTACTCGGACGCAGAGGCTACATCAACCGGCAGCATAGCACAGTGAATAGCGGAGACGTCTCTCAGGTACGGTTTCACCAATGCTGATGGCGCTAAAGAATTTCGACGAAACTCACAAACCTCTCTGCAGAATATGTTGTTTTTTTTGTATCCCAGCATTATAAAAGAATCTTTTATGTTGCAAGAAATCGTTCATAAGCGGGCATTTTACGGTACAAATGATGACATATTAGATTTTATGTCACGAATAATTGAGTCATCTCACATTGAGTCAATCGTAGCGAGAGAATCGGAGGGCCATAGTGCTAAACGGAACAGCCGACCTCCGTTTACTCGCACGATGTCAAATACCAGAGTCGTCACTGGGAAGTTGTTTCGCAAAATTAAGTTTGATTCTCTTATAAATGTATAATGCTGTTGTACAAACAATATAGTATGCACCACGTTTATAATGTTGCTTTATTACATTCGTACAAATTTGAAAACTGCCTCCTGAAGTCTCTCGTTTTCAAAACATGTTCTCATGTAATAAAGCTTAATATTATAAACTAATTGCATAAACTACTATTACAGTTTTCAGAGATATACAAATTGAAACGAGCAGATCAACTTTTTAGTTCGGGTAGAGATTAAAGAAGAAATTGTTTCCCTTCTCTTTCAAAACACTCGCAACCGTTACATATTTTAACGTAAATAATAAAGTGAATTATTACGTTTCTACCGCATTGGAGATTGACAAGCGATTGATTTTGAGGAAACTATCTGCTAATTTCATTACATTACAAATAATCGGTTAAGACTAAAACTGCGAGCTACCATGACAAACATACTATTCACGTTGTGTATGTTTATGTCCATAAAACATCCAAGATAGGGAGCCATTTCCAACTGGAAAAGTGTGGTTCGATATACCCTTAATAGCAATATGATTACTGCAATTGTTTGCACGAACTAAACCTTTAATCTGTCTACCCTATTAATGAATCTCTCCCCTTTCTATTTCTCTGTACAAACTATTATAAACTCGCCAACCTTCAATTCAGCGGAAATTGAAGATAAATACGCAGTTTGGCCTGACGAAATAAAATTATAGACATTTCCATCAATGTGGCTATAACTTTCATATCTGGTGAAAACAATCGCCTTACATTTCTCTATGTAACCAATTTTTGCTACCAAAAGATATATTCTCTGTATCATCTTCATTACCTTAATATCTCGATCCTGCACAGACATTAAGCTCTAATCATCCCTAACTAAGCAACGTTCATCGAACAATCCTACAAATTTTGTTTCTGCCTTTACTGTTTAAAATATAAGAAACACGAAATGCGACATCAAACATATAATTTTTCATCAGAATTATTACAGATTATTATTATTGATAATAATTACCATAATGTATATTAAAAGAAAATATTATTAAAAAATTCTAAGCAAATTTATTTTCGTATATAATTTGCTTCATTTCAGGAGGTTCCTGAGCCTCGACGAATACTGGAAAATGGCAATGTTGACATCAACATCAGAGTTAGACCATACTCGATATTCCCCCACACAATACCGGCAGTGTCTCTCTCAGATATTCCGGTGACACAGCCAGACGTTCGTGATGAAGATGACATCATTGGAGAACTTGGAATATCCCAAACAATGTTCGGCAACCGGTTCAGGAGAGCCATTGCTACTAACAGAGAGAATACTGAAACAAATGCTCCTCTTCGCAACACAGAACCGATTTTGGATCATCAGAATGACGATTTTCTGATTGGAAACACTCTTCACAATACGAAATATGTCTCACAAGATAGGGATGCTGAATCAGAAATGAGCAGCGAAGATTCCATCATAGACTCGGACGCATGGTTGATGTGGAAAGATGAAGGGTCTGTTCCTTCGAAACCACTACATGAAAAGAAAACTGAAGTAATTCACAAACCAACCACAGAGCTAGAACCTCCCAGGGAAGTTCCACCTAAACCTTTTGTTTAAAAATGCAGTTATTCCTGTGAAATTTGAAGAATATATGTTTGAAGCGAAATATCTTCATATGCTTGAGCATATGACGAGCTGAGTTGCACAGCCAAACTAGTAAAATAAAAATGAACATTCTGCGAGAAAGTAATACTTTGGTAATTTGTTACTTTATGATAATAAACGAATGAAAAATTGTATTGTTCATCTTTATGTATAAAAAATGAATTTGGTTAATTGAGTAATAAAATAGGGTAAGTGAACAACTTGTTGAACTATTACACTAACAAATACAAGTAAAATTAATCTAAACAATTATTGCCTCAACTTCACAGCTGACCAAATTCGAACATTTTTTTCGTTTGTAAGTAAATTTTAATGCTTTTTAAGTTGAATCTCGAATATTCACATGGCAACTGCTTTTGTTTTTATTTATTTCTTTAATACTTTCTACCCATATTTTTGTGAATGGAACATTTTTGCCTTACAAATGTGGGTTCAACCAATTTGAAGAACTCAGTTCTTCATATTTGGGCGTATTATATAAACTAATAACAAAAGTGACCAAGTTTACCAGAGTTCATTCATTACTTGATCTACTTCAGTATTGGCAAACTCATCTCGAATAATGTATTTACAGAATTATATTAAAACAATATTACAATTATTACTGCACCTATTTTTCTGCTTGTTTATAATATTTAAGGCAAAAACATTCTCACACTTTTAAATTAGTAATCAAATGTACAGATCTGGTATTTTTAATAGTTATCAGTTTTCGATTCAACGACTACTTACTTCTCGCGTAATATGAATGACAAAACTGTGTAACAAAATTGGATATTTTATATTGCAAGCCTTGGAAGTTTTTAAACGATTTCTAGCACGAAAATAGTAATACAAATAAAAAGACAAAATTGTTTTTGCGGACAGGAAACATTTTTTGTTTTGAAAATAGAATTTCAAAGGAAAAAACATATTAAATCGATTTAAATAAAATGTATACTTTTTATAATGATCTAAGTTTTTCCAAAATAATATTAAATCATGAGGCCAGCCGTTACAATTCCATTTCCAATCGTATTTTTGACCATTTATTTCGAAAATTAATTAACTGAACCGAAATTCTGCCAAAAATTCCAATAAAATGTATGTAGAAATCATTTCACGGCCAAAACATCTCATTCCAGTAAGGCAAGTCGATCGAGATATCATTTACAAATAGGTATTTCATTGATTTGACTAACAATGTAATTAAACAACGGTTTTTATTTATGTTTTTCCTGAATTAAGAAAAAATTATATTGTTGTATTTCGTAATTCTGTTACGTTTTCATTAAGTAGTGCTGCCTAATAACATTCGAAGTCCACTATATCCAGGCGAAAGCATTTTTTCTATTCTACAGAAAAGGAATAGAGTATGTTGCATCTGATTTTTTCTAACCATCTGAATTCTTCTCATAAAACTGTTCACACAGAACAATTTTATGCGTACTACAAATATATTAAAAGTGAATACATAAGCCATTCTCTTTCTATGCTCAAACTTTTTCCATGCTTTTAACATATGGTAAATGATTTACGAAACCGTAATTTATGTTTTCTTAAATCAGTTTGAAAAGAGTACTTTTATCAGGATAAAGAAACGTTCATAAGAGTTCAATAAGTGTGATTGTAATGAGATTGGATGCGGAGCTCTGCCTTGATCTTGCGAGTGCACTGCAACCGTTCTAGTCTCCCGTTGGGGCGTTTCCAACACACACATCACACACACACATACACACACATACACACACACAACACACACATACACAAGGCCGTGTTCGCATTGGGTGGGTAAACTGCCGCGTTAGAGAGAAAGTAATAGTACGGAAGTTTATCGTTGTTGGGCGTTCGGACATCTGGCGCGCGACTGCCAAGGACGGACAGGTCGAAATCCTGTCACCGATGCGGAGAAGACGGCCACTTACGTCAGGCTTGCAAAGCGCTGAGGCGAGTGTGTGCTCTGCAAAGATAAGAGGAACCACCCGACGGGAGTTTCACGTGTCCTGCGTACCAAGTAGCAATGAAGGCAACGGATACAGAAAATGAGAGTTCTCCAGATAAATTTGAATCATTACGAGGCGGTCCAGGACCTTCTCACCCAGACGGTGCGCGATAAGAATATTTATGTTGCAATACTCTGCGATCAGTACAGAAATATTGTCGGTCTCCAGTTCTGGGTTTCGGATGCGACTAACCGAGCTGCAGTATGTATATGTGGTAATAGTCCAGTCCAGGATGTTATGCAAGTCCCAAGGGATGGATTCACTGGATCAAAGGATTCGGTGATATTTCTATAGTGTTTATGCTGCACCCAGTGCATCGCTTGAGGAGTTCGAGGAATTACTTGATCGCTTAATAGATGACCGGAGAGAACGAAGGCCTCTTATTATTGCTAGGGACTCAATGCATCGGTCACGGAGTGGGGCAGCAGAATAACGAATCGACGCGGGGTGGCTCTCCTGGACATCCTTGACAGTTTGGATGTCTGCCTCTGCAACACGGGGGCCAGTCCGACCTTTGAATGAATGGTCGCAGCTCGGTCGTTGACATAACTTTCGTCTGTAAAAGCCTTACTAGACGTATTGTATCATGGAGGTTAGTGCACATTATACACATAGTGACCACCAAGCTATTGTCTATGAAGTGAAAGAGCAGTGCATGTTGAGCTCACCAAGGGTAGAAGGAAAGCTGTTTGGAACCACAGGACGTTCGATCGTGATTCCTTCATTGCCATGATGGAGGGCAACCCTGAAGATATGTTGGCCCGTGACTCTGAATATATTGTAGAAACCGTAATGAACGGTATTTGACGCTTGTGATGCGTCAATGACAAAAGGTACAAGGAGAGAACGCCGTCCTCCAGTGTACTGGTGGACTGACGAGATCGCGGAACTTCGCAGGAATGCCACCGAACACGTAGATTGGCACAGCGCGCCTGGAGCCGCCCAAACTATGAATTTCTCAAGAAGCAACAACTGGACGCCAGAAGAGCTTTACAAAAGCCATTAAGATTAGTAAGTGTAGTTGCTGGCGAGAGCTAGGGGAGGAGGTGGATGCTGACCCCTGGGGACGCCCGTAATAGCTGGTAACGGCCAGACTCAGGGGTATGTTCAGGCGACCACCCACTTGCCCGGTGTTCTTGGAAAAGTTGTAGCTACCTTGTTTCCTCGCCAGGTAGATATGTTTCAACCGAAGGATCGTCTGGAAGATCTAAGCGAGGTTCCGGCAGTCACGTTGGATGAACTTTCCAGAGCTTGCGGCAAGTCCAAGATTGCAAAGCCCCCGGATGAGATGGGTACCAAATGTAGCAATTAAGACCGCTATTAAGACTCGGCCCGATCTATTCTTGCAGGCATATAATGCATGCATACGAGAGGGAATTTCCCCGTCGATGAAGCAGCAACAAGCTAGTCCTTCTTCCGAAGGGCGATAAGGCAGCTACTGATCCGGCAGCCTTCGGCCAATATGCTTACTGGACACAGCAGGCAAAGTGTTGGAGCGGATTATCTGCAATCGCATTGAGTCATTTACAGAGGGGCCTCAAGGATTGTCTAATAATCAGTACGGCTTTAGAAAAGCGAGATCCACGGTAGATGCAATTAAGGTAGTCATGTATGAAGTATGAAGTATTGTGCTATAGTGACCCTAGACGTGAAAAACGCCTTGACACTGCAAGGTGGAGCTCCATTCTTTCTGCGCTACAAACTCTTGGAGTTCCAAGGTACATCTCGAACTTGGTAAAAAGTTACTTTAAGGATAGAATCCTCCTATATGAAACTGGGTCTGGAGTACAATCTTATACGGTCACAGGCGGTGTCCACAAGGCTCGTACTCAGTCTGATGTTGTGGAACATTTATGTATGACGCCGTGTTGAGCTCAGAGTCTGCCGGAAGGCGCAAAAAACTATTGAAATTCGCTGACGATTGTTATCAATTGTCGTTGTCGGCAAATACATCGGAAGAAGTCACGCAGGTTGCCAACGAGGCGTGGCGGGATCCAGCGGTGGCTTACGTCGGGCTACAGATGCCGCCCATGAAACAGAGGCTGTGCTGGTGACGGGCAGGAAAGAAGGAGAGTATTACTCTTAATGTAGGAGGCTGCAAAATATCCCGCAGCTGTCACTGAGGTATTTGGGAGTGCATATTGACGCGAGACTGCGCTTTGACGAGCACCTGCGCAATGTCTCCGAGAAAGCGTCTCGTATGGCATCCGCATTGGCACGCATTATGCCTAATGTAGGGGTCCTGGGCAAAGAAGCCGGAGGCTGCTGACTAGCGTAGTAAATTCCATTCTTCTCTACGCAGCCTCTATTTGGCTGATGCCATGGGCATTCAGTCATACGCCCGTGGGGCTAAGTCGGTGCATAGAAGTCCGCCTTGCGGGTGCTCGAGCGTTTCGCACCGTATCTATGATGCTGTGTGTGTGTTAGCAGATACGCCTCCGATCGACCTCATTGCGCAGGAGAGAGCTAGACTCTATTTGCGCAAGCGGAGGGGTTCCAAACTGGAATGCCATTACGAAAGAAGAGAGGGGGTGACAATGGACCAATGGCAACGACGATGGAGATCATCAACTGGGCGAGGACATTTCGGGTCATTCCGACATCATGACGTGAATTCAAAGGAACATGGAGAAATTAGATTTTATCTAACTCAGATGCGACAGGGCATGGATGTTTACCGACAGTATCAGCTCCGATGTCCGGTTGGACGATAGCTCCTTCATGCCAAGGTGTTTCCCGGTGATTGAAGATGTAGAACACGTGTTTTTCATGTCCACGCTTCGCAGTGGAAAGGAAGAACTTCACTGACTCTCCAAGAGGAAGTTGACCCCCGAGACCATCGTCACTAGGATGCTGCTGACACAAGAGTATTGGAGTGCAGTAGCCACCTATGCCGCAAAGGTCCTGAAGACACTCTGCTCCGAGGAGCAGTTACGAAGAAGTCTCCGTAATATTTCCGGTGAAGTGCGAAAAGCTCATCCTTTCTTCTCGCGATGCAAATGCCTGACGGCGGTTCCGCGGGAGGAATAGGAGGAAAGGGAGGTTTTTTAGTGGGTAGGCATAGGCTAGCTATGAATCCACACGCTGCGGGTTTGCGGGCCCCGCTGTGCTTTAGAAGATTTTCCCCTGCCACGTAAAAAAACAAAAACAAAAAAACACATACACACTCACATACACACACTTTTACCTCCCAGAGGGGTAATGCAACAATTCAAAAATATACTATTACATAATTAAATGTAATAATTAAAAGTAAATCTATTCGTAAACTCTAAACAAATCAACCCAACTTTTATGGGAGACAGCACAAAAGAGAGATTAACAATACCAGTGTGATGGTATTTATTGCATTTTAAAGACGTGAATTATCTTGAATAGTTCCGACTCTCCTACTTCTTGCTGCTTGGTCATTATATTGAATGCACTGATACTCCCACATAATTCAGATTACTTAGATGAACGTTTCAGCGCCGTCATTAAGTTCTGCATTTAAAATAATGAACAAGTATGTTCTATATGGTAATAAATCATATTACATGATGAATTGAGATGTTAAAGAACTTACGTAATTTATGACCGAATGAAAATCATATCCAAAGCACGTTTGTACCTTATAACGACATGCTCTAACAGTAAAGACAGATGCTGTAACAGTACAAAACAATTGAAGTCGGTACACAAATTTAAGTTAAAAGTAAAATCTTTTCTACTACATAACTGTTTCTATACAATTAAAGATTCAACTGATCATTAAAAAGAAAAATAATGTTTATTTGTATTGTATATATTTTTTTACACTTGATAGGACTTTAACAAATTATGTGCTTCAGTCAATCTCGATCAAGTATTTGTCCAGTTTCCCTGATACATTGAGCAAATGTTGAGATGACCCCTTGTTTCGCTTCTGGACGTAAATGTAGCTTCACTATGCGCACGTTTTGTTGAACTCTTCTTTTGCTTGTAATGGTAAGAGTAGAGGTAAGGGCGAGATGCTATTTTGTTAGCAATACAGAAAAATCATACTTGCAATTAGTGTACCGATGCGGATAAGTTTTCTATAATTCGGAAACGAAAATGACTATTTTTTCAAATATTGCTTAACTTGCTATTTTTAAAATTTATTTTTGTTTATTTATGTTAAACTTTTACTCATCCGTGAACTATTTATAGTTAAAATGATGGGAAGGGATTCTGGAACTCAGAAAACGTGCGCATGTTTTTCCTTCTTTTTGACAAAATAAATCTAAATCTTCTAAATAAATAAAGTTGACGTAAATGACTTCCATTACTTCTTCGTGTATTTTCATCAACAAAACTATACACATTTCTAATTCTCGTTTCCAATCAGCAACGAAATAATGAACCGTAAAGATTTGTAAGCACCATGGGTATTATTTGTTGATTACTCCTGAGACTTCTAATTCCGACATGGCTTTCAGAGCAAAAACATCTTCTTGAAGCCCTAGATACATACTAAATACTATGAAAGTCCGCAGGTGTCACAATAAGCTATTATTAATAGCGTGGTTACAACAACAGTATGTGGCCTTGAAATTGAAGGAAACGTAGGAATGCGTGAATACGCAAACGTAACCGTCACAAGGAAATTTATACATAAAAGACGAAAGAAAAATTGAAGGGTGACAAAATAATTATGAATGAACTACTGAAAAAATTTTAAAGAAGTCTTATCTCGCTAATTAATTTTCATAACCGGTGAGGCGTAATTTGTATTTATGTGCAAGTTAGTAATATGCACGTAGCTGTATATCCCTATCGATTAATAAATTTCGTTCAGCATTCCGAATCTCGACCATCAATCGTTTTATTGGGCAGATGGAGGTCCAAGAGTTACACTTACGTGTTGCTGCAAACCCTGCAATAGTTTTGCCACATTAATATTAGCTCGGTATCTGAGTGGAAAAGGAAAATCATTAGAAGGAAAAGATGGAGAAGGGCAAGAAGACGCACAAAGATGAGAAGGGGAGAAATAGGATAAGAATAATAAAGGACTTTGAACGAAGATAAATACTGTTTACTTAAGTTGTGGGAACTCCGATGCGGTATTGTTAACGTAATTTCACGAAGAAATTAAGATGGAGGTGACTTCCATTATTTATTCTTGTGTTCATGTAACCAATGTTATGAAACTCCGGTTCAACGGGCTCCCTTTTACTAGTTGATATTAGAGGATTATAAGACAGCGTCCTGCAATATATTTGGCATTTATTATGAAACGTCTTCCAGAAAAAGACGCGTAGAGGAGAAACGAACATTTATGATATACGGGCGGCGTGCGATCTTATCGCACGAGCATTACCTACTAAATCTGTTTATGAGTGTATAAAAAATCGAGCGAAGTATTTAGATCCCTTATGACATCGTTGGCCAAGAAACCGCTTCAGCCTAATCACCAGTTTCATGGTCACTGTTTGACGTGTGGTTTAGGCCAGAAAATACAGAAAATCAATTAATGGAACTACATGAATTGTCTTTTAACTAAGCTTTCCTCGAAATAGTGACATTAAACGAAAATTGCAATTTACTTGCTTCAAAAATATGTTTCTGGGCTATGTTTTCTTAATATTATTTTTCATTCTTCCATTATATAAAATGTTTTTTGCATTGGAAACTGAAAAGTTCATTTGGAATCCACATAGCAATTTCAAACTGAAAAATTATGATATCTTCGTTTGCAAACAATGGTATGATCCCTTTGAAAGCTAGAGGAGGTTGTTTTGAATAATATGAGAATTCACTTCAACTTTTATATAAAAAACATTGGAATGGAAGCTTCTACCTATCTGGTGAAGTTTGAATACTTTTAAAGCTTAAAAATATATATTTCAAAAACAAAATTATATTCACTTGAAGTGAAGAATATAGAATATCAGACAATTGAGTACTTAATATTCTAAATTTTAAACAATATTTGAAGATTAGAAAACAATAATGCATACAGTTGAAATGTATTTTGCCATTTAATAATTGTCAGATTAATTTTATATTAAAAAATGTCTGTGTTCGTTTCCTACAAAAATTATTCTATTACTAAGTATTGTTTTCCCAAACAGTCTATTGGTAAATGCAATACACTAAAATAAACATTGTCATTAAAATATAGATTTTAAAAAATTGCAGAAGTAATTTACAGTACCTAATTCCACATTTCTCACTTACTCAACATTCTCGTATGTGTGAAATTTTATTTGATCTTTCCATGTATTTATGTCTATAAGAAGGCAAGGCCACAGTTACAAAGTACAATATTTAATCATGAATGAAACATGGAATTACATTATATTAACGTTCTGAGAAAGATAACCTTCCGTATTGACATAAGATGAATAAGTAGGGGTTCGTACTAATTGACATAAAATAAAAGAAGAATGGTCTCAGCACTCTGACTACATAACTTACAAATATTTTTACAAAACACATGATAGATATTTCATAACACAACCACACATAACCAGCCGTAAGCACGTACTAGTGCGTCTTCTAAGAGGAACTACCTGACGTGAGCGAAAGGTGTGCGAACGCGAAAGTCAAAAGAATGTGTCTCTGGAGTTTCCATCCATAAAATCCACTTTCAGCTTTCCTGCTGCGCCCGAGAAACGTGATGTATCTAAAAAACTTATTCTGAAGTCGTAAAACGTATAGCGTTCTCACGTACATCCTCAAGGTCGCGTATTATCTTTAACGAGGTAAAGACATGCTTCCCCCTAAAGCAAGGATACAGGTGGCACACGAGGAAATACATGACAAACTTGCGGCACGTAATACTTACGAAACCGTTTTGTTTCTAACAAAAAGAAGCTCCGTCGTCGGGTATATAAATCTCTGAGAAATGTGTTATAAACTCAGGATGAACGTAGAATCTGTAGGAAGATGAGCAGCAGTGGGGTTCTGACGCAGAACGAGTGGTTCAAAGTGGTAGAGTGTTGTTTGGAAAATTGTGATTTCGAAGTTATAAGCAACAAAATTAAACCTTTGGGCCATGGTGCTGGTTTTTTTGGAGAACATCGGCTTGCTGAAATCACAGTTCGCTTACGTGATATTAACAAAACACAGCGCGTGTTACATTTCTTCATTAAAACCCAACCGCAAAAGCTTCTGGAGCAACGCGAGATCGTAGAACAGACGAGAATGTTCAAGAAAGAAGTCGATGCACTAAGTAAACTTTTCGTGCGGCTGCGGTCTGTTCTTAACGATAAAGGTAAGGGAATGGAATGGACTTGTAAATGCTTCTACACGAACTCTCAAGTTATCGTTTTAGAGGACATTACGAAGCAAGGTTTCCAAACGATTGACGGGCGAATAAATATCGAATATCAGCATTGTGCAGCGGTAATCAAGGCCATTGCCAACTTACACGCAGCGTCACTAATTTTCGAAGAAACACACCCCAATCAACCTTACCGCTTGGGAAATGAATACCCTGATATCCTAGAAGAGTGCTTCTTTAAGCACGCGCCGAATCACCCTGGCACAGAATGGCTGACGACAACAATAGAATGTCTTTGGAGAGTGGTGCAGGAGATTCTTGGTGACAGAGCGGATTTACGGACAAAGGCAGTCCTCGAGAATGCTCTACAAAGCCTCTTCGAACTGGTGAAACCATCGGGAAAGTTCAGGAACGCCGTATGCCACGGCGATCTCTGGAGGAACAACATTTTCTTCCGCGGCGACGGGAACGACAAGGTAGAAGCGCGGCTGGTCGACTTTCAGTTCATTCGCTACAGTCCTCCTGCGAACGATCTCGTTTGCTTCTTACACCTTGCGACCTCTCGTTCGTTCCGTAAAGAGTGCACATGCGCCCTTTTGTCTTGCTACTATGACCACCTGTCACGAACTCTCTTACGATACGGCATCAGCCCCGACTGCGTTCTGCCTAGACAAGAGTTGGAGGAGTCTTGCGAGTTTTACAGGAAACTAGGTGTCGTTGTTGCGCCGTGTTACCTCACTGTCATTGCTCTGAACGAAGAGGATATCGAGCGCATGTTTGCTTCTTCGGCAGAGTTTGAAAGGTTTGTGAAGAGAGACAGAACACCTGAAGTGATGCATTCCTTCAAATGTGACTCTTATTACAGAGAAAGGGTTACCGAAAGCGTTCAAGAGCTTCTTGAAGAATGTGTTTTAAAAAACTAATTAATTCACTGTAAGGTAAATTATCCAATACAATAAAGTAGAATTTTCACAAGAAATTATGTTTTTGTTCTCTACACTTTATATTAATCAAAACTTTTCTGTGGTATGTAGATATTAAATTACACTTTTCTGTTGGTACTTGATATAATCAAAAGGCCACATACGTGATATGTAGCAATGCTAACAAAACTGAAAAACTAACCATAGGTGACGCTTATTAACGGACAAATAATTTAAATCGATTGACGAAGGTTATCACGGCAGTGCAGAATGATCAATCAAATGTCACTGTTATTGCTTTAGTTCGCTAATAAGAAATGCGCCGCAGAATGCTATTTTTTTAAATATCGTAAACACGGTTTATTATCATTGAGAATTACATATAAACTAATTGTTGGGACACTAGTACAATGGTTTGTTACTGGACGAACAAGGCTAAAATCATGAGAACAATCGATTCCAAAAAGTAGGAAAAATTGAAATTTTACGTCTACTTAAAAATTCATCTATTCGAAATTCAACTCGAAATCAATGAGCAAGTCCGATAAATAAAATACCTATTCATTTCAACATCATTATATGAAATACGTCACTATGTAGCAAAGAGATCATGTGAAGTATCAATATTTTAAACGATTTATATATCAGGGGAAATAAGGATAAGTTTTTTAAAGTATTTCTTACGACGCAGTAACATCGCTCAAATCAGTAGTTTCGCTACTATTTCCCCTATTTATTCTTAAATGTGGTATTTATTAATTTCTTATATACCAGCAGTTTTCATTTATTTAAAAAATTACCATATTTTGAAACTATTTTACTAAATTTCTTACGTTTCTGACACACTCCAGGAAGAAATTAAATCTGAAAACTACAATTGCATAATAACGGTTAAAATATACTAGCTACAATAAACCACAATTTATGAATAGTATTATTAAGCTCATGAATGTTTCGAGGAACTGCGCCGTAAAAGTACAGCTCGGGGTTAATTCTTCTCAAATTGTATTATATTTTTGAATTTTATAACTAAATTTTTCACATAGTAATAGATGCACGACGAAGACTAAGCTGTATGTACCGATAATTTTGAGAATCTCTAAAACCTGAGAAGATAATAAATTTTTATTTAAAATGTATAAGTACAGTGAATCAGGAATTTGCCATTATTTAAATAGATTTTATTTTACAGTGGGGTGATTGAAATGCAGAACACGATTTTCATGAAAGCAAGAAGTGTGAGGAAATGCAGGAAGTGAATAAATAACTGTAGCAACAAATCACTAGTTTATTAATGCATTTTTACAAGCTGCAAGGAGACAGCACTCTTTAGGCAAAAAATATCTCCAAGGGCTTTCTATAGAGGATTCTTCATCTAACAGACGATATAATAATTTAAAACAATACTTCATGTACTGCAGCGTACTGGGGAATCACATGGATAACCACAGACAGATTCTGCAGACCGTTCTTTACAACGCTGTTTATTACTCGTCCAAGTGACAAATACCTTCGAAAATGTGAACAAAACACTGCAGTATTAGATCAGAAATTAATATTTATAAAGAGACATTTTGATTGATTTATTCCAGAATTTTCTGTAATTGAATATTGTCAATATGTTCTTCCAGACCAATTTATTTCTCCATACATCAGGATGAAGGAATTATCAATACCGCTGAAAGGCATACCTGAAAATACACAAGTGGATAGAAAGAAGTTGATAAATACATTTATTTATCACACTACCTCATATTTAATGAGAATTGGTTTGAAGATATGGTCCTTACATAGCATCAAAATTTATAGTATAATAGTTTGAGCTCGTAAATTACCAACAAAATTTTCGATCATCACAATTAGTTCAAAAATGTAATATAAAATTTTGCGGAAGAAAATTTTAAAATCCCATACTACTGTCTAACGTACAATTAGCAAAAAATACATTTTCTTAAACAACTACATTTTTCGATGAAAAATTTGTTGTTCTGCGATTCATACTAACGATTTATGCTTTCTTTCGTAAAAGTAATACATTTTATAACGGTATTTCAGCATTTGAAAAAATAGGTGAATGAAAAACAATATATATATATATATATATA
>BOPP01000037.1:6479029-6494514 GCA_017312745.1 Gryllus bimaculatus
AGTGGTTAGAGGGTGAGAAGGAGAGTGAGAAAATATTGCTCTATACCATTTTGTGAAGTTCTCACTTTCATAATGAAGTTATTGTGTGCGACACAAATTTGAAATATATTTTTGTCTATTATTTAAGAGAATGTAAACATTAAATATAATGAAAACATTTAAATTAATGATATGAATTTCATTTAATTCAAAATATAACCCTGAGAGTCGAGTTATTTTAGAAACCTGTAAATAAATATGAATAAATTAAATATTAGGAGACTTTAATCCCAAAAAAGCACTTTAGCTTTTAAAGATAGCCTAAAATGTTTACGCAAAGAAATTAAAGTCGCGCTTTACCTACCTTTCTTCTTCTATTTTTGACGGAGAAACTGGCGAGGAGTCCCCAACATGAACTTTGCCTTCATCAGTATCAACGGCTACGGCATTAGCGACAGAACCAGCACCGCTGATCTTATAAAAATTCTGTGGCTTAACAGGTTCTTTAGCTGAAACGAACGTCGTGTGTAAAGGCACCGTGTTTTCGACATAGGAGCCAGAAGGTTTGAAACCACCAACGTCTATTGCGACTGCATTGGCCACGTTTCCACTGGTATGGGCAGAGTAGTTCTCGTTGACATTGACCTCCACTTCGTCATTCTTTTCATCAAAAACGGATTCGTCTTCATAATTTTCATCTTCGTCGGCGACTGTATCGACAGAGGGTTCTATATCAATTGTGTCGTAGTCCGTGTCATCGTAAGTGTCTAAAGCGTACGTCATTTCCGAACCATCAACTTTCTCGTTATACAAGTCATCGTCAATGGCGACTGCATTTGCAACGCTCCCGGTGCCGTAAGGAGAATATATTGCGTCATTAGAAACGTCTACCTCATTTTTTTCTTTGAGTGAGTTTGTATTCCAGTTATCAGTTTGGGGTCTGTCAATTGCTACTGCATTTGCAACATTCCCGACAACATAATTGGTGGGTTTAATTTTCTTACTGTCAACAATACCTCCTTCAACTTCCCTGACATCTCCATCAATGGCGACTGCATTTGCTACATTTCCGAAGTTGTATGTAGGATAGACTGGCGTGTCACGAATTTCTTCGTCATTCGTGTCAAAATAATCAAAATATCCTTTGTTGTCATTGCCGTCTAATTGTAAGACATTTTGGTTTTCAACTATGGGTACTTTATTTGCAATATTTGCAGTGTTATAAGTGAGAAAGTCTTTGTCGTATGTGTTCACATTACTATGCGTTTCCTTGATCGAGTTCATTGGCACCACATTGTTAAAAGTAACAGGTGTTTTGTCATGAAAGGCACCTTCGTCAATGGCGACTGCATTAGCTATGTTCCAGGGACCGTACGTAGAATAAACTGTTGGTCCTGTGTTTTCCACATCACTAGTAGTCTTGTACGAATTCGTAGGTCGTGAACCGTCAAAAACAACGACTGGTCGGTCATCAGGGGAGCCTCCGTCAATAGCAACTGCATTAGCCACATTTGTAGGAGTGAAGCTAGCGTATTCTTTAGTGCCGGTGTTGTGCACTTCATCCACTTCCTTCAATGTGTTTGTGAATTTTGAATCGTCATAGAAAACGGCTACTTCATCATCATAGGTGGCATCGTCGATTGCAACTGCATTAGCAATGTTTCCAGTATGGTATGTAGGGTAGGTTGCGAAATTATCATGCTTTGTTTCCTGAAATTTGACGACTTCTTTGTCGGTATCTGCGTCTTGGAGTCCATCGACGGCGACCGCGTTGGCAATATTGCCGCTGCTGTATGAAGAGTAACTTAACCCCTCATCTGCCTCGCCATCACTTTCCTTGAAAACATTCGATTCTGAATCATGAGTATCGAACGTTATTTTGTCTCTAAATACATCTTCGTCTATGGCAACGGCATTTGCAACGTTCTCAGAACCTACTACGCCGTAGTTAGAGTAACCTTCGGTAATTTTCAGACCATCATTTGACCCCTTGATTGAACTTAACTCGTGTTCCTTTGTTACGTAAGATGGCCTTACAATTTTGATTACAGGGAGAGGGCCGACATCAATATCCTTATCAATCGCTACTGCATTGGCGATACTATCGCCGCCATATACTGCGCCCTCATTCACATCCCACTGAGTGTCATCGATAATTGTCGACTTCGACTCATCGAAACCAACCATTGCATTGCCTTTGTAGTCGTCGTCAATAGCAACAGCATTTGCAACGTTCTCAAAACCTACGACGCCGAAGTCAGAGTTACCTCCAGTAACTTTCAACCCACTATCAGTTTCCAACTTGTTTTTATTTGATAAGTAAGATGGTCTTGCAATGTTTATTACAGGATGAGCGCTGACTCCATCCTTATCAATGGCTACTGCATTGGCTATGCTATTACCACTATATGCTGCGCCCTCATTCACACCCCACTGAGTGCTATCGATTGTCGACGATTTAGAGTCATCAGAATTGACTATTAAGTTGCCATTAAAGGTATCATCAACGGCAACAGCATTTGCAACATTTCCAGAACCTATAACGTCGTAATTAGATAAACCATCAGTAACTTGCGAACCAATATTCGACTCTTGCAGTGAACTTATCTTGTGCTTTTTCAATATGTAGGAAGGGCGTACAGTTTTGATAACTGGGCGAGTAACTTCTTTGTCGATTGCTACAGCGTTTGCGATGTTTTCGCCGGTAGTACCGTACGCAGATTGGGTAGCTGCGTTGCCACCAAACCATGTCGGAAACGCCATGCTATTGGCAATAGAAGTCATCGTCTGCTTCACGATACTCGATTCCAAATTATCAATGAACGAGGAGAGCCCATCACTGCGGAAATAAATGAAAGCATTTTAATTATTCTCATGATAGCAGATTGTGTGATACTAGAAGTATCGTGGTTAAAGATGTACTTAGAGTATAAAAATGCATTATATACATCAAAATTAATGTAGAAATATCATCAAATGGTTCTTAATTATTTGCCTCTGATTCTTCCAAGTTAATTCACTGGAAATAATCTTAGGAAAGTGAATTTAACAATTTAAGAGTAGATATTTACTGAAAATAAAATTTTAAAAACTTCTTTATATAACATGCGTTAAAATTAAGACCGTTTTTGCCTAGAAGCGAATACTGACATGTCTGTCGTCAGTTTGCGTAATGGTTACGAGTATACATAGGAATCTGTTAAAATGACGAAAGAGGAAGTTAGATCATTCTTACTATCCGAAAAGCAAATTAATCAATACACATTTCCCAAAAAACATTAAGTTTTTTCCCCCCGAAGATGAACAAGGCGAAAGGAAGTCTAATACTCCCTGTTGAGAAATACATGGAATAACAGCATTTCTCTGCCGATTTAATTTTCCTCAAAAGTTTCCTGGTGGTACACTACATATCTCGACATCCTTGTTGCAAAACCAACTGTTTTTTATCAAAACCACTCGTTTGCGGGTAGTTTTATTTTCGGACAATTCTGTTCCTCTTCAACCACCGCATTTCTTGGGTCACCCAACGGTTGGTCGATTGGAATGACATTTTCGAAACATATCAAATTTTATTTTATCATTGAATACTAAGAATCTAAAATTTGATGTAAAAAAAGTTGCATATTGTAATTTTATAGCGAATAAACGAAAAATGAAGATTTAATTTACGTACTTAAATGATTGGGTGATTTGAGGCTTGCGTTTGTTCAACTTGTGCAAACCTTCAGATGCATAAGAAGGCGACACGACTTCAATGACCGGGGCAACGCTGTTGCCTGCGACTACGTCGGTGTCGTAGGCGCCGTTATCGACAGCAACCGCATTGGCGACGTTCTCGTTGCCATAGGCCTCCCCAGTATCGGTCGCGGTCCATGGAGAAATGGATGTCATGCTGTTAACCACTGACTTCAAAGAGTTCTTCAGAATCTTCTTTTCGTACTTGTCAATACACGATGTAAGTTCATTACTGTGAAAAACGATACCTGCATAAATCAATATAATCAAATGTTTTTTCGAGGTAATAATAGAATACAGTGTAGGAAAACACAATGTAGACAGATTTTTCCTCAAAGTGTTCACAATAAATTCGGAATCTCCCATTCACAAAATATTTACCAAAATAAATCACGATTTTAAACTAAATTAAATTCATTTAAATACAATGGCAATAAGTTTGCTCCTGTCAATTTGTAGATTCGATGGTCAATTAAACTCTCATGATGTATTTTCAAAAAGTTAAAATGATACAAAATTTGATTATGAATACGTAACGTATCAATGAATAAATGTTTAATTTAAATCTTGGAGAATTTTTTATGTTACAGAACAGTAGATATTTTTGTTATTACTCATGGTTGCAGAGAAGCACCATGGGAAAGTGACCGGAAGTATATTCAAATATTGCAGTAATTTTTAAACCCATTTCGATAATTCGTTACCAAACGCCGGTTCAGCCCATATCGTGCTCTATAATTTTCCTATGCAACTGAAGAATGAAAATAAGGTTTTACGATCAGATTAACACTCAAAATTCTAACAATAATTTTAAATCTACTAGATAGATATTCATATACTCTTGATGTATTCAGAGCTCCATGGCTTGCTTACCCACCGTCCATTCTTTTCTGTAACGTACTTAGCTTCAGCGTTCTCCAAAACGTTGCTAGTTGCGAGAGATCTGTGCCCCATGTTGAATGTGTTGGTTATCGGTTGACTATTTTGGAAAGTATTGTAGACTTCACTGGCCATTGCTACATTGTTGGTAGGGACGGTTTTAGGTACGTAAGTAGTGTAAGGATGTGGTCTATAATCATAACCTCTGGTGTCGTAACCAGAATATGTTCCTAAGCCGCTGCCAGCAATCAAATTTGGAAAGAACATGATGCTATTGGCTATGGAGTCCATGGTGTTCTCGACGATCTTCGAACTGTAACTGTTCACGCACGAGGTAAGTCCATTGCTGTGAAAACGAAAATTAGTATCAATGTACCAATTGGTTCTCCGTAGGCATGGGCAACGTTGTCAGTAAAAAAAACTAAAAACGCAAAAATATATGTACACGAATATGTCATTCGTGTGTTTTTCGATTATAGCATTAACACTTAATTCAATTCCAAGTAAAGGTAATTTTATACCAAATGAGACAATATAATTTTGTTTAGATGATATTGACGAGACGATGAGTTATTACACGATGTTATTAATGTTTGTTTCAAATTTCTTTTTGGATCCCTTTTGAAGATAAGTATTCAATAAAAAGAGGGCATGACAGCTTTTACGTGATAAATGAATATTATATCAATAACATTAAATATTTGGGCCAAGAATTATCCAGTCTCTCTCTCTTTCTTTCTCTCTCTCTCTTTCTCTTTCTATCTTTCTCTCTTTCTCTTTCTATCTTTCTCTCTTTCTCTCTATCTTTCTCTCTTTCTCTCTATCTTTCTCTCTTTCTTTCTCTCTTTCTTTCTCTCTCTTTCTCTCTCTTTCTCTCTCTCTCTCCCTCTCTTTCTCTCCCTCTCTTTCTCTCCCTCTCTGTCTCTCCCTCTCTGTCTCTCCCTCTCTGTCTCTCCCTCTCTTTCTCTCCCTCTCTTTCTCTCCCTCTCTCTCACCCCAACATATATTCTTTCCCTCTCTACATTTAATCCATATTTACTCACACTCTTTCTCTCTGTCGTTTTTTATTCCCACCCTCATCCACTCTCTCCCTTCTTTCTCTGCCATCTCGTTTCACCGCAACCCACAATCACGGTGCCATTTGTTACCCACCATCCGTCGTAAGCAGGTGCGATCCTGTAGGGACGCCTGGGCCGGTAGAATCTGTCGTCCGACGCCTTGAGAGAGTTGGAGTTCGATAGCGTCACCGGTTTCACCAACGGGTGATGAGGCGCATGCGTGGCAACAGGCGATTCGACAATGTTGAACGTGTTGGTGATGGGCTGGTTGTTCTGAACGGTGTTGTGCACTTCGCTGGCGAGGGCCACATTTCTTGTGCCTGTCGTTCTGGCGGTGTCCTCGACAGGGAAGGCTGGGATTGGTGGGATGGCCACTAAGCTGTTGGCGATCGACTTCAGCGTCTCTTCCATGATTTTCTTCTTGTAGCTGCGCACGCACACAGGCGACCCACATGCTCATGTGAGAATCACATTTTATAATAAAATAACCCACGAAATAGCATGTGTTTGTGAAACACCACATCGAATATGAGTGTGTTTTTATTGTGATATAGCAAATAAAAATATTATTAGTGCTCTAATACATCACAATTGTCCCGGATAAATGTGTTTTTGCACATTGAATGTGAAGTGTAGATATTCACGTAGTACAAAAACATTTTTTACAATTGAAACATATTTCGAACCAAAACTTAAGTTAGTAATTGAAGCATGGGCAGTTAGAACGCAACAATGTTATGAAAAGTGGAAATTTTGTGTAACAATGTTTTATGTACTTCTCGACGACAATGTAAAAGATAATAATGGTCAAATGACCACTAGTCAGAAAAGTGTTTGGCAAATTTCGGCTACTCTGTAACATATGTAGGGAAAAATGAAAGGCGCTAATTAGGTTGCGGTCACAACTTCTCCAGAAAAATTCGAACTTCGTGGCAAAAAGAGAAGAAATGTGACTAAACAGACTGTAAGGAAAATATGCAGGGATGAATGTAAGAAGTATCTATGCTCCAGAAACATTCTAAGACCAGCATTGCCAGAACCAAAAGAGATAGTTAAAACAACGTATGTAGAAACACATTTTTTTGCTTATATATGCTTATTTAGTTTAATATACAACATTTCAGCAACAAATGTGCAATTTTAGGTATTGATAATTTGAGTTTTGAAATATTACAATAGACGTTCATTGACCCGTTTATAAAATTTTAAATATATTCGCTGCAATCTTTTTTCAGAGTGACGTTTGTGTTTATAAGAAATGGTTGCTTTGGTAGGAATTTCATTATGTTAGAAAATGAGTTTTATATAAATTACCAGTCTCTGAACTATAACGAATCAACTTCGTATCGAAACTTTTAACATCATCGAACTTGCAGAATCGAAAAGAAGGCGAGTGGAAGCATCAATTTCTAGACGACAAACCACTGTAGTGTACTGGCTGAACAAGCAAAGTGAGGACTTGTAACAAAACTATCTGTGACACATTTTAAATAACCTCTAGAAGACTCCAAATACTTGAACATAAGATTAAAAATAATGGTGAGTTGCAAAATAAGGTAGTAACTCATAAAAAGTGCCTCTTGTATTATCAATACTTCTTCTATTATATATGAGCAACAGAATTACATTGCGTGTTAAAACTTCATATTAGTTGTTAAGTATGATATGCAATACTTTGAAAACGTTGTTTATTCTACTACTTGATCATGTAATAACGTTGTATATCCATGTATAAACAATATTATATGGAATAACATGCCAATCTTGCATTATATCAGGTACGCGTGCTGGAAAACTAACTCTGATATTGCTAGAAAATAGAATGATATTTTATTCTCCCACATCAAGCAAGTTATTTATAAAAAATATATCATTATACGGTCTTCAAGTACATTTTTGTGGTTACTGCACAATTTTAAATGTCACTTACTATGTTGTTATGGTCCACGCTTTAATATCATGCTAATTAGAAAACATCGTAACTCCATATTCCCTCCTCTATTTTATGTTTTATTCATGATACAATATAATTATGAAGGAGTAATAAATAATGTAACTAACAAATCGAGCGTCTTAAATAATTGAGTTTCCCAGTAACAAGAAAACCCAGTAACAAATTCCCCAGTAACAGATTCAACAAGAAAGGAAACTAAAATACTTCTTCCAGGCTATGTTTATTTTTTCATATCGAAACTGTCCAATCTGGAGTTACGAGGTACACTAATTACTATGACGGTATGTATATAACCAACGATAGTGACAAAGCTTTTTTTTCTTTTAGAATAATAAGAATATTATTTGGCAAAGCATCCTAATAGAGGTGTTTTCAAACAAATAAGCATTGAGCTTGAAATACATCACTTTGCATTCTTGGCTACCCGGGATAGCTCTGAAGAAGACCACAGCAAGATGGCCGAAACGTCAGAACAATTGACCGAGACGCGGCTCATCCCGGATAGCCAAGAATGCATTGACTCTGGCCGCGGAAGCCTAGGAACCCGATGTATCACTTTGATCAAACATAAAAAAACGGATGCCATTTTTCCTTTCTCAGATTTTTTTATGATTCAATTATAAAAACAGCCATTTCAAATTTATTAACAATTACTGATAAGAATTTGTTTGGAAATTATTTGTTATATGACTCACAGAAGACAAAAACTTATCTACGGAACAATATAGTCAACATCCCTAAAAATTTATTTACTATTTTCTTAATAAATTATTCATAAATTTCTATTTTGAAATTTTGAATAAAAATAAGTGGAGTATAACTTAAAATACCAATTATAAAATAGTTGATAAATTTCACATTAAATATAATATTTTGAGATTGAAAATAAGGTATTTGAAAGACGTGAAAGTTCGCCGTTGTTCTTCTTGCGCGCTTGGAATGAATAAAAACGAAAGAAAACATATCTATGAGACAGTTCAATAACAAAACGCTTGAAATTTGAAATAATCAAAAATAGTTACCCTTTCCAATTTACGACTAAAATAACTTTTACAGTTTTCGAAAATTTTAATGGGAAGAGGTTTTGTAAAATGAGGTTTGAGTGAAAATTGAACCAGTGTCATTTTAAAAGCTAATATAACAAACAAAATTTCAAGAGAAAATTTATACCATTTTCAGAAAATTTCGGAAATGTCGTTGGGTATTGTGGAGTATTAAAAACAAAAAAACAAAATATTCGTTTCAAACGTGAAGGAACGCGACATGAAGGTCGATTAGGGAATATATATTTTGCTGAATATATTATGTACGATGTAAGTGCTAATGTGTTCGAGAAAGTAATTTACTTCATGTAGAAGCAACAAAAATCCACATTTTTGATATCAAAGTCGGAAAAGAGTTTCTTCCGCAAAATTTGGCACTTTCTTCTGCGCTATTATACAATTGTTTGTCTATACCACGTATGAGTATACGAATAAGTAAAAAGCACATACATACATGTTTGAATGAGAACCTTACGGGACGAAACATAAATGATGCCAGGAAGAGCAGTTATTATCAAATAATACTGTTTTTTCTTCAAAATATTACGTTCACTAGCGCTCCGAGGTTTCAAAGATTAGAGAATGGTTAAAATTCACTGCCATAAATCAATGAAAATTACAATGAAAACCAATGATAAGTCGTAAGCAAGTTCAAATAGTATCAATAATGTTCATCTCGGCATATATGGATTGTTGGAATGTAATACCCTTGACTTCAAGTTATGGAACATTACTCCTTGATATGGATCTTATGGCCAAAATAATGAGAATAATAAACCATTTTTCGTGATCCAGTGCTCGAAGATGGTGCCATTATATTGTACTGCATCCAACAAATCCTCAACTGGGAAAGTTAGTTGCAAGGGGAGAAAGAACAAGTGCGCGCCCTTCCTCCTTGCACTGAATGGAACATGCACCTCTTTGCACTAGTGCGCACAGCCTTGAGTGTGCACCTGAGCGGCGAATGGGAAACACTAACAGCCGAATGCTTTCTTGGCCTCGTTAATGGTTTCTTCTTGTCCCCTCCAGGCGAATGCCAGACAGTACTCTCACGAACACGATATACGAATACTTTCTCTTATAAACAACTCTGGAATTATTTGGGTAGAAAAATGACCATAACACCTCGGTAATATGAACTAAAGCGTTGATGCGGGTTTGCGTGGCTCATACTTAACCGTAAATGGATGGGCCTCATATACTTTTATCTTTCTCGGGTTTGTGTGTCCATTTTATCCTACACTACAGGAGCACGCACATTTAAAGTTTTACCCGTTCGAGTGTAGCGCGTCTCGTTCTTGACAGTTTCTTAGAGTTCAGGGAACAGAGTATGATCGGCAATCAATAAGGTGCTTCCATTAAAATATTTCCTTACTAACCTGACAACTTCAAGTTATAAAAACGCATTTGAGTTGAACGCACAACTAAGTTTCTACAAATGGCTACTCTGCTTTCCTGTTTGTCAGGGACACATCATTTTCATGCTTCTCAAAAGGATATAAATTATTGCAAATTGTAATAAAAAACTCAGTAATTACATTTCCGCAAGGAGTAAATTAACTATTTGATCCACTTTCTATATTCCTTTATCAAAATTGTTTTAGCAATTGGTACTGAACATTAATGTGATTTTTAAAAATTTCATACATTTGTATCATAAACACACTAGATTTTCAGGTCTCTATCCTCGCGTAGAAATATCTTTCTTCAGAGTATAAAAGATTTCGCGAGAATTTTCGTTTATCATGAAAATATGCCAATACTATCTTTTTGAACAAGAGTTCTGGAAATGTTCAAGAATAAAAAAATTAAGGAATTCTGACTCGCAACAACTCAATTTTCGAAAAAAATACAAAATGGATAAAATTATTTTCTCGATACTCTCAACGTTCATTATGTATACACCTATATATCAAAAATGTTTGGGAGTCTTCTTACAACTAAAATATTAAAGATAGAGTTATTTTTCCTCAAAGAAATCTATTTCTTAAACATAGATGTTGAAATATGATCAAGTACACATTTTCAAAAATTTCAGCACTTTTCCGGTAATTTTGCGTGAAAGTACATGCTGATTTAGCACTAGTCTTAGAGAGTATTACTACTTTCTGGAGTATACGTATACGTACGTATACAAGTACACATACGTAAGTAAATTTTTCTCAAAGAAAAAGTTCCAAATATTTTCTAAAAAGTTTCTTGCAGGAATAGAGTGAAATACTCGTCTAAAGATTGCATCAGTCCTATTTTCTCTGTTAACCCTGAATGTTCGAAAATTACGTAAGTTTTATATTATCGGCGTCTTCCTGCATCTGTAATATTGAAGATAGTTTTTTCTTCAAAGAAATTTGTTTTCAACAATTTATTCTTCATCTACTGGACCCGGGAATACTTCGCTATTGCAGTATTTTACACATCACACACTGCTGGTCACGTGATTGTGAATCACGTTTTACGCTACGTTGTGCAAAAATTCTAATAGATGAAAGAAAGACTTTCTCGCAAGTATGGGCTTGTTCTATGTCCTGATTTGGACATGGTTGTAAAGTATCCTATTGTTAAAACTTCTCTCAAATTCGGGCATGCGTTCACTTGGACACTATCTTAGAGAAATTTTATTTACTTGTCCGAGATTTAAATAATGATTTTGACCAATATTTCACAATGGTAGGGGCAGAAAACTTCGATGTTGTGAAGATGCGTTTAATCCTTGACTGTACGGAAGATTGCGAAGAATTTCGTGGCGCTTGAGTCGTCATAAACGAAAAAAAATATCAACAATGTTCTGACGAGTCCGATTTAATTCAAATCACTCTGTAAACACTCCCATTACTAATAAAAAAATTGTGAAAATTAAAACGAAATCAGTCGAGTATCTTTTGCTTTTATGTTTGTTACGCATGCGCACATTCCCTTTTATTTATATATTGATATAGATAGATAAATGTCACGTAATGTTTTTGAAAATGTTGACAGTTTCATGCAATTTTGAATGCAATTTGGACAATATTAAAAAATATCAAAAAATTTTCTCAAAACCGGCTTCAATTCCCCCCCACTCCTTTTTAACGGAAATGGCTAAACGCACTGTGTTACCTGAACGCCACTTTGCTGTATTCTTTTGTTATTGTTAAAAAATTACACAAATATATTTCTGACGTTATTTACATTACCGGCGATTTGAATACATTGCGGAGTTTACGAGAATGAGTGCTTATTCAGATCGTATCTTATAAAATTCTAGAATCTAAAAATTTGTCTGCGAAAATAATATCAAAATCCTGCATTTTCGGAAACGTTCCAATGGCATTTTCTCTGTTGGCTTAATTTTTTTCTGTTTTTTCCACAGGTAGTGCTAAATGCACTGATTGATAAACGACATTTGGCTGCATTTTCTTGATTTTTTAAAGTATACAAATGCATTTTTTTAAATATCTCTCACGTAATAAATGCCTCAAATGTAAATATTTATGATCCATTATCGTATTTGTGAGTGCAGTTTCTTTACAACATATTTTATTTCGTATCTCGAAACTTGAAAAGTTTGGAAGAAAATGACCTTCAATATGCGCAATTTAAGAAACGCTCAAACTACATTTTTTTCAAAAATATATCCAAATTTTTCAATGGAAATTTGCGCATGAGAACAGGTTTTACTCTTCTGCAATATTTTTAAGTACTATTTCAAGTATGTTTGGGGGCTAAAACAATTGATGATGCTCCAACAGCACGTACTTTCTCGCATTATTTCAAAATTTGCCACTTTCTTCAATACACAGAGTTCAAAGAAAATGAGACCTGTGGAATTCTTTGAAGCGTCACTTGTTTTCTCTGAGGAAGACAATTTGAAGCGTTTTTGTAAAATGTTTTCTTACAAGTTGTATTAGTTTCACGCCCAAATTAAGCAAAACCTTTCTTCAAAAAATTGTACATGTCCTAGTCTATCTTTAATACTTTATTTCAAAAAATTGTACATAAGGTAAATATTTCGGTAAATGGTAAAAATATCCATCTTCATCTTTTAAATTTTGAAATATTAACTTTTCGAAAATACAGAGTTTGCCGGAAATGAGATTACCAACAAATTTGTTACAAACCTTTGATAGTTACGAAGAGAAAATAAAGAAAAAATTGGAGCAGTTTTTGAGAACAGTTTTAAACATTGCCAATATTTCATACAAAATTTCGAGAAAATTACACACATTTTCAAAAATTGCACATGACCGTTTTTCAAGATCTGTCTTTAAAGAATAAACCTCATTCAGTAAAAAATTTGTATCTTCAATATTGTAGTTGTTGGAAAGATTTCATTGGAAATGAGACCACCTTTTAAGCTTTCATTACGATATGGAAGGTCATAATTTAATTTAAAAATTGAACCATTTTTGATAAAATTTTGAGAACGTTGTTGAGACATAAAGTACTTCGAAAAATCAAAATTTCCATTTCAAACTCAGTTCATTGAGTGCTTTTTTAATAGATTGTCGAACTTCAATTTTGGAGATGACTGAACGGTTTAGGTGCTACCATTAACCACAGACGCAAGAACGGAGAGACTGACGATCGATCCTCAATCGATTTTTAATGAAGGACTTATATAACATTGATTTTAAATGCACCATGTGATGGTGTAAATGTACGTCGGAAAAAGATGTATCCACTTTTTCACAATTAAGGCCCGGCAATAAGACCTTTTTTAGAAAAATATTTTCATTTTCCGTCGCACGATTACAATACTCCCTCTTCTTAGGAAGTAAGAGCGAGAAAGTAAAAAAGATTTATGAAAAGATCAGAAATCAGATTTCACTTGAATGATCGTCTTTTAAAGGTGTGAATGCTGTGTTTATTTGACCAGGTGCTTACAGGAGTGTCTAGAACATGAATCTTCAGTGCAGTTGTTCGATACAGTTCAGTGTTGTGAAATGCTGGGTTTTTCATTCAATGTGAAATGTAGTGAAATTTTTGGGAGTATAGTGGTTTAAAGGTTGTAGTAGGTAGGATGGAGCTGTTCGATAATTTTTATTTGTTTATTTATTTATTTCTTATTTACTATTTTTCTTATAAATAATTTGGGTTACGAAATTATTTAATTAATAATTCATTTTACGAAATAGTTTATGATTGTCCAATAACAATCGTACACAAGTGACTTCTTTCTAGTGTCTTCAAAACGAAGTTTCAATTTCTGTAGCCATGGTTAGTGCGATAGGTCTGCAGTGTTCTGAAATGCATTACTTCAAACTTCAACGTAATAACACTTCACATTAAAGAATTGAGTGTAAATTGAAAGAATCCATTTTTATTCTTTATACATTAGAACATAACTTTCCGGAACTGTTTCGTAAACTAATATGAAGTGAAAAACACTTTTCATATGGAATTTTTTTATACTTTTATCTGTACTAAATGTAATACAGAATTTAACTTCACCATAAATAATACGACAAGAAATGACGACAAATTAAAATTGCGCCGTTTTTCTATTTACTTCAGAAATTCTTGGAAGACATACAAAATTGTTTAGTTTCCATTCTAGTCATTATCATTACTATTATTACTACCACTATCACTTTGATTACCAATATCATTCTTATTCAAACTACATCTTGAAATGTTTAAAAGGTAAAGTCTAAAGTTCCTCACACGTTTATGGAGCACTATTTCTTTTAATCTATGTTGGGGCAAATCTACTAACACTGAAGAAACACTTAGTGAAAAACATACTTGTAATAAATTTTATACAGCTTATATTACTGCAATATATTGCATTATCTTAGAATATTTTTATTGCATGATTGACATATCATGTAGCTTTTATAGTTCTAAAACATTTTAGATTTTAAGGTTTTAAATATCATATTAATTAGGTTTGAAGTTGAGAGTAAGTAGTTAGTCTTCTGTTTGTTGCGAGTGTACACCTCTGTTGTTTTCCATGACGAGTATTCACGTGTTGTTTAATGTCTCCAAGAACTCGTCGTGTTGTGCAGTAGGCAGTGATGTGGCAGCTAAGTTGAGTTGTTGTAAAGGACACCGATTAATGCAAGTCAGAAAGGCTCGAATTTTCTCGTATTAATTCACATACGTTCATGTTGAAGAAATAACACAGTAATCTGGGGTTGCAGTTGTTGAATGCTTACTTGCTATGAGAAATGCAATAACGGTGTAATTTCAAACAAATATATTATATAAAAGTTTCTCCCTTTTATTCCGATTGGTAAAGTAAGCGTTCCTACTCTTTTGGAGAGAATTAATGATCAAACACACATTTACAGAATTTTGGTTTAGAAAATTAGTTAATTTGTAAAGCCATGAACGCCACAACCAATTATGAAGTAATGTTTGAAACTCACTCAGGGAATAACGATACTAGGATTTCATAAGACCACGTGGGCTACTGGTTATCGAAATGTCAATTGAAGATTTCATAACAAAAATTTGAAAGAAAAGAAGAGTGTCCACACCCAAGTCTACGCCAAAAGAAACTAGATTTTCATTGGAGGATAAAGAAACAAGTATTTTTACCCAATTTCCTTGGAATTAAAAACAAGGAAACCATCAGTAGAAATATTTCGCAACGGATTTACCCATGAGCCGTTTGTTACCAATTCTACCCAACCCCGTCGTTTAAGTGTGCCGTTCCTACGGGTCGTGGCATCTCTAGTCGCCAAATCAATAGTCCAGAACTTCGCCCTGTACCCACCCTTCACCCAACGCGGAGTCGTCATTGAACACCTGGGCCACGGCGACGCCCGTCTCGTCCACGTCCACGTCAGCGACGGCGCCGTCCGGCTGAGCCGTGTCGCTGTCCCGCCAGTCGTCCAGGGCGGTGGCGGGGGC
>BOPP01000037.1:6498199-6512604 GCA_017312745.1 Gryllus bimaculatus
AGTGCAGTAGGCAGTTACTGTGGCAGCTAAGTTGAAAGTTGTTGTAAAGACGACACGCATTAATGGCAAGTCAGAAGGCTTCGAAATTTTTCTCGTATTAATTCACATACGTTCAGAGTTGAAGAAATAACACAGTAATCTGGGTGCAAGTGCTTGAATGCCTACTTGCTATAGAAATGCAAACGGTTGTAATTTCAAACAAATAATATTATAGTAAAAGTTTCTCCCTTTTATATCCGATTGCGTAAAGTAAGCGTTCCTACTCTTTTGGAATAGAATTAGATGATCAAACACACATTTACCAGAATTTTGGTTTAGAAAATAGTTAATTTGTAAAGCCATGAACGCCACAACCAAGTTAAAGTAATGTTTGAAACCACTCAGAATAAACGATACTAGATTTCATAAGACCACGCTGGCTACTGTTTATCGAAACTGTCAAGTTGAAAGATTCATAACAAAAATTTGAAAGAAAAAAGAGTGTCCACACCCAAGTCTACGCCAAAAGAAAACTAGATTTCATTGAGGAATTAAAGAAACAATATTTTACCCAATTTCCTTGGAATAAAACAAGAAACCACACCAGTAGAATAAATTCGCAACGGATTTACCCATGAGCCGTTTGTTACCAATTTCAAACCAAACCCCCGTCGTTTAAGTGTGCTCCTTCCCCCTACGGGTCGTGGCATACTCCTCGTCGCCAAATCAATAGGTCAACAGAACGTTCCCCTGTACCCGACCCATTGCACCCAACGCGGAGTCGTTCAGTTGAACTACTGGGCCAACGGCGACGCCCCGTCTCGCTAACACTCATCATCCACGCCACGTCAGCGACCGGCCCGTCCGCTGACCGTGTCGCTGTCCCGCCATTCGCCCCAGGGCGGGTGCGGGGCGCGTCGCGTCTGGTGGGGGCCCAGCAGCCACCGGCTCCACCCGACGCGCCGTCTGCGGGAGCGGGAGACGTGCGGACGCGTTGGCCGCGTGATCCACACGATATGGGGATGCGCCCCAGCGCCTTGCGCGATGAAGGCCCAGCGTTCGCCGTCAGGCTCTTGCCAGCCGTACACTGTGCACCCCCCGACAGGTTAGCTCGCCTTACTTGGAGCGCCCGAGAATACGGGCGCTCACCTCCTGTGTTGGAAGATCGCTTCCCTAAGCTCTGCTCTAGCAATTGACCTCCCCCTCCACCCCCTATGGCAACCCTATTAGCGAATTACTCCCTCCCCACTCCCCATGCAACTCTATAAACGATGACCCCCCCCCCCCCCTATATTATTTTGCAACGTTCCCACGTTGAGATCATGCTCAATCCGGCCATAGGCACTTCCCTTCGTTAAGATGATCAGAAAAAAAATGAGTTGCTTAGTCAGCACCTTACCGACAGGTACTCGCCCTACTGGAGCCGCCGCGAAAGAATACGGGTTCGCTCATCCTCCTGTTGCGAACGCTTCCCGTCCACCCCCCATGCAACTCTGTAGCGAAATGACCCCTCCCACCCCCATGCACCTCTATTAGCGAAATGACTCCCTCCCACCCCCATGCAACTCATATAACGAATGAACCCCCCCCCCTCGCGTGCAACGTCCCACCTTGAGATTATGCTCATCCGGCGCATAGCTACTTCCCTTCGTTAGGAATTCAGAAAACGAGCTTGGCTGTATGTCAGCAGCCTACGACATACTCGCCTACTGGAGGCCGCCGCGAAGAACACGGGTTCGCTCATCCTCCTGCTGCCGAATGCATCCCTCCACCAGCCACCCTTGCCAGCTTTCTGTTAGCGAATCACTCCCCTCCCACCCTCCATGCAAACTCTCTAAAGCGAATGACCCCTCCACCCCCCATGCCACGCAACGAATGCAACTCCCCTGCAATTTCTACTTTTGAGATGATGTTCATTCGCGTCATTTTAAGGGGGGCGCTAAAAACCTTTTTTTCCCCTTCGATCGGGTTCACAAAAAATTGAATATTGCTTTTGTCAGCAACCTACCGACAGCGTTGCTCGCCAAATGGAATAGACAAGATAAAACGCGGGCGCTCATCCCCCTGTGCGAAGCCTCCCTCCCCGCATGGCAAAATCTACAACGAATGAACCCGAACAGCGAAGTATTATTTTATATGTTCTACAACCATTCGACGTATCCTTTAATGAAATGTTATATGGAGTTGCCTCTTCTATCCCCGCCTCAAGCGATAGACCTTTATTGGGCCTTGCTTATTCTTTATGTGGAAGAACGCCTTCTGCTGTGTCTCGGTGACCCGCTGCATTTCGCCCCAAGTATGACAAAAAATTAAAGTAAGGCTAATTGAATAGCGCGCACATTAGCACCACTTCATGTGTTACACCGCCTACTGGAATGGACCAGAAAGATACCAAAAAACTGCCTAAAATCATATCCAAATCATATAAGTGTGCATAGCTCGCTATATTATATATTCTTTGCCCATTCACCAATGCAAAAAAATCCTTATTTGATAAGATCCAATAAACAACCTGTAAGACGCTGCATAATCCCCTCCGTGTACCATCTGTGTCGTGCTTCATATATTGGATTCAAGAATGTGGACCAGAGCAAAAACATTCCGCATTCAATTAATGTTTGCAAGTGAAAAATTGTTTCATACCTGGATATCCAAACCTGCGAAACGCACCTTCAGTTAGGACTCTTCATTGCAACGGTTTAGATCAATACTTTCCGTGAGTTAAATACCATTCTAATACTTCCTAAGTGTTTTTAACGGACGAGTAAAAATTAATTGGCACACAACAAAAACAGTAAATTTGTACTTCTCACCCACTCCAAGAAATTACTAATAAACATACCCCTCACAGTTCACCCTAACTACTAAGGTTGGCCACAAGCATCATATTATATGGTCGCATAGTCTCTCTCGACCCGAGTAGTTCTAAGGCTCGCAACTCCCTGATGATGTCAACAGGACTGTGCAACAGTTAGTCTACATAGTTGGTTGAATTCAGCCACCTGCCTCAAGGATAAAGAAGGTTTGGCTGCTGCTACCGGCAGTTATCTCGGGTTTCCGTCCCCGAAAAATCGGCCCAGAAAAGCGAATGCTCGGAAACACAGTCTACCCTCAACAAAAACGCCAACGACAGTGATGACACGATGTGCCTCTCCCACTGTCTCGTTCGTCTTAACTCGTGCACGCCTTTTTAGTTACACCACACAGCATACTCACACTACCGCAGCATGTCGAGTAGACCCCATTCGAGAACTAAAAATATATCCTGCAAGATAGTGTCCAGGCAGTTGGGAGATACCAGAGTGGAAGAAATTCCTAAAACCGACGTATATTAGGTCGGCACGAATCTTAAGCATACGGTGGGTGGAGATCCACAACTACCGAGACCAGCACCACCAATTCCAACACGCCCGCCCGCCACCGCCACCTCAAGTAGCGCCAAAAAGCATGCACTACACTACGGACCGGATATCTTAATTAGTTGATACGTCCGGGAACATGAAATAATCAATCACAATTCACCTACGAGAGCTGAGAGTAGCTAAGCAAACAAGAATGTAACAAAGGGTTCAAAATGGCCTTATTTTATAAACGAAAGCGTAAGGAACGTACGCGTTCGAACATCAAAGCGCACAAGGTTCCCGGGCCTCGGAAGGCATCATTTAAAAATCTAGGACACCATACCAGAGTTAAGAATGATAGAAACTGAACATGTCTGGCCGGCAATTTTTTATGATTTAGAAACATCCACATTTTTCAATTACAATTTGAATGTTTTACATGTGTTGTCATAGAAGGTTCGTCAATATAACTCGCAGATCTCTTTTGGTAAAGTAAGTGCTGGAGTTTCGCGACCTTTCATCGATCTTGCCGGCATTACAGCCTTCATCGCGATGTCATCAAGACAGCGGGAAGAATTCACAATTTATCTTAGATCCAAACTCCAAACTTACTTGTCGCTAACCCACTCCCAAGCGGTATTAGCAATATTAAGTTGTATTACTGTTTCAGATTTGTAGATCTTCCTTATTAGATTCTTGAGAGGAATACAATCTAGATAATTCTACCCTGTTCAATTCATTTTTTTAAATATTAGAAGAAGTTTTTAAAGTTAATAAAATACTATATACAATTTAAAAAATAATAAGTCAAGAATGTTACGGAAACTAACTGTCCGTTAACTGAAAGCTCCAAGAATTCAAAATCTGGAATAAGAGCCCGAAAAATCACACGAGATTATTCATGAACACTTAAGGAAGAACCTTCGTAGTGCGGACACTGGTTAACTTGCAACTGTAATCCTTTTTTCGATTATGATGATGCATGGTTCGCCAGGATGGTAGCTGTATTATCATATTCGATATCATCCTTTTTTTAAATGTTTCATTCCAACCTGTTCAATTTTTACATTTTAAAATTGTAAAAATTGAACATGTACAAATTTAAAAAAAGGATGATAGTGAATATGACAATTATGACCACGAGTTATTAGCTACTAGGTATTACATAGTACAATGATAATTATAATTTCTGAACATACAGTTTTGCTTATTTGAATCTCATAAAACCAATATGGACTTTGAATGATAAAGATAACCATTAAATACTGTAAGTTAAGCTGTAAGTATCAATACTTTTGCAATAACCAACTCTCGCCTCTCATAGAATAGAAAACAAATTCATTTGAATGTAAGGATTTCCAGGAACCGTGTCGAGTTATATCAGTATCAGAGCGTTATACTGGTATACGAGAACAGTGCCATTGCACTTGAGCTGAATTCCGCTACGAAGTTCTGAAATGGACACAATTTCATATCACAGCGTTACGTTTTAAACTCTGTTACTCCCACACGATGATAAAAAAAATTAACAACAAAAACAAAAATTAGAATATTGTACGAGGTATCATAAAACTTCTTCCGAATCCCATTTTTGTAATATTCATACAGTGGTAAAGACTTGTCTCTTGGGTTTGATTATAAGAATTGTCAGAAAACCAATTGTACGTTCTTTAAAATCGCTTTAAAGAAATGGGCTTATTAGGGAAATCATAAATGAGGACCCCCGAAATTATAATATCTGCAAAGTACAAAAAAATGAACATTCCCTCAGTAGACGAATCATCAATAGAAAACTTAGATGTAGCCTCTTCTTAATTGACGAGTTTATATCGAAAGTAACCTATCTCCAAGAAACACATTTTGTCCAGAAATAAAAAGTAATCGCACTCAGCTTTATAGTTCAAGATAGGATTCAATGTTTTTTGGACACCGTTTTTAACATGACAGAATTTTAAAATCGTTGGCGAAGCAGCGTCTTAACACTATATTGATAAATAAAGCTGGAAAACAAATCTAAATGGAATACAGAGCTAAGGAAATAAGCTCTTCTAATTGTTCAATGATTGCCAAACATTTTTCGGACACCACACATCGCGAACATCTTCAGTACAATCTGTAGAAACTGGGAGTCAGGCGAACAACAACTGTTAGTCGCCACAGATTACACTGAAAATGGAAATCGTCCTATATTTTACATCTTATATATTTTATCTCTTACGATTATTACACATTGATAGTGCAACAATATCGCATTTCGGATTTACAATTCGGAATTAGTCTTCAACACTTGGGTCCCGAACAAATTGGCAAGAAGGAAAAGAAACATCGTAAAGAAATATTTCGTTATTTCTCGAATATGTCGGAGACTTTCGCTCCTTTGAGGTTCAATAGATATCAAAAGTTCTCTTTGGAAAGTGCTAATGTACAATACTACTCAATAAATGTGGCGTTTGATAAACACGGAGCTGTAGTTTTTAGTATCAGTTGGTCTAAATCGTGTGGTCACATAAAGAGGGGTTAAAATGTTTTGATCTTAGAAATACAAGTATTTAAATTAGCAAATGTATAGTGGGGGTGCCACAAAAAATATGGCCGTAAGGAGGAACTACAGGGTATCCAACAAGTAGTATTGAAATAATATCACAATTCAGACAATTTTAAATTCTTCGATTTTTTAAATATCGGCATACGTGGAACAAATTTTAATATATGTTGTGGGATTGAGTTGAAATTATCCGTATTTATCTTTCGATGAAGTATTTTTGCATACCTCAAACATACTATCTTTTCATGAACTTAACCTCATTTTAATGATGCCACGACACCCACATCGTATTTATCATTACCACATATCATTTCATGACGTTAAATGATTCACGTAAACTTGTCTTAAATTGCAGTACTATCTTCAAACTGCTAGAAGACTTTATGAGGGAGCACTTTCAACGAACCGTACACTCGCTACGCTAACGAACCATATTAATTTTGATTTCAGAGCCTTTCCTACTGTTCACCTACATCTTGTCAATTAAAGATAAATATGAGGTGGTTGGACTTAATTTTTGAAATCTTTATTACACAAGATTGCAAACGTCAACAAAAATGATTTAAACCTGTGTATTATACACATATTTATATATAACGTACACACTCATCTATGAACTTGAACATTCGGTCTAATTGCAAATAAATGGTTTCATGTGGCGTTCTAAATGTTACAAAGTTTTTATGTCAGCATAAAATTCTGATATGAAGCAATACCTGAACTGTAAATCATGAAAAAGGTTGATAAAGTGATAATTATTTTATTTTGGAAAAATTTAAATACAAAATTTAAACAAATGATGCAGGTTTTGTATGGAATAAGTAGAAGTAGATCCCGCCGTTATGCACGAAGAAATGAAATTCCTCCACAGTTTAATTATTTACTGTAAAAAAATGCCAGGGCAACGCCGAGTACTTTAGCTATATTATCAAAGTTGACATATACTTAGTGCAGTTTAACGTAGCATTTCTGAATTTTAAATTCCTACTAATTAATTAATATATTTTTGTGATTCACGTTTATAAATATGTACTTGTTGTTGGCTTGATTTTGGACAATACATAAACAGTTTTGTCTACGAACGTCTCGGGGCAATAAAAAGTCACACTAATCACTGTAAGCCACCGGTTGTTTGCAAATATTTCTTTATTTGTAATCTAGATTTTGATCTTATCTTGTAACTGCTCCTACAGCCGTCCTAAATATTAAGAATACTTCTTAGTAACATGATAAGCCACACCTTCACCAAAATCGATATATTAACATTTACAGTTAGCGGGAGACTTGTTAGAGGGAAACATTTACGGTTAGCGGCAAGGAAATTAAATGTACATTTTATGCTCACAATCAAATTGGACATTTGCTGGAGTTACTAACAAATCGTTGAAAATTAAACCCCCTTCGATTCGTGAAGAAATTGTGTAAGTTATAGTGAGAAGTAAATTGTAATATTTAGAATGTACATTGTAATATTTAATATGTAAACTGTATATTTAATTGTCGGTTATGGCCATACGGTTTAAAAAGTGAGCATAAATAAAATGTAAAATCCTACGAAATGAGGAATTGCGGAAACGAGAGAATTCCTCCTTCCGCTCGAAACGAGTTTCCCTCCTTCCGCTCGAAACGAGTTTCCCTTCTTCCGCTCGAAACGAGTTTCCCTTCTTCCGCTCGAAATGAGTTTCCCTCCTTCCACTCGAAATGAGTTTCCCTCCCTCCACTCGAAATGAGTTTCCCTCCTTCCACTCGAAATGATTCTCCCCCGCTCGATCGAAATGAGCTCCCTCCCGATGAAAATAAGCTACCCTTACCGATCAAAATCAGCTTCCTTTCCTGATCAAAATGAATTCTCTTCTCGATAAAATAAACTAATCCGATCGAAACGAACAATTCCGATCGAAAGGAGGACCTCGAATAGAAACAGGAGTATTGTTATCAAAAACAACTACTCCGATAAAATAACGAATCCCGATCAAAATTAAGAGGAAAACATAAAAAAATGAGAATTCCATCCAAAACATGATTTCGGAAAGGTGAAACTTGAATCGTGATTTCCCTGAGCGAGCGACGGTGTGCACTACCTCTGCCCGGGGCCAGGGTCAGTGGCGCCGGCGTTCTCTCGCAGGAGTGGATCCCCGTCCTCGCCGTCGGGTTTGAGCAGCACCACCCACGGCGCCACGGGCGATGCAGCGTCGGCAGTCGCCTCCCCGTCCGACGGCGCGGCGCACACGTCCACTGCAAACCCAAGCACACATGGCGTAGCACACATGGCGAACATGTACACATGATGTACACATGACGCATTACACGTGGCGTTGTACACGCCCCAGTCTCACTGCTTCCAACTTCGTTATTTGACGCTTCGCGCGGCGTTGAATTTCAAATAGAGAAGAATTATGCCTGCTTTCTTCATTAAAAATTTGGAAATTTTTATCAGAATTATTTTACCTTACAAAGATGTGCCCGAAAAACGAATGAAAATAATTTTTGTCTCAACAAATGTGTCGCTTTTTTCTAAGGAAAGATGGGTAAATGATATTTCAAGATGATATTGAAGCGTATTCAAACCCAAAGGCCAGAAAATGTTAAAAGTTTTCGTTAATATAGGTAGAAAAAATAATGTATTTGAAAATAAAATCAACAATACGCGTTTTCAAATCACACTCAGTTCTATTAAACATTGATATATATTAGTTCGACATTGTAAACACTCGACGTTATAGTTTTTTTAACATTTATTTACTACTTCGGTTAAAGTCATTTTAATAGAAGGCAAACATTATTGATCTTTGATGGCCACTTTTAGCCACTAATCAGGAAGTCTCGTTTAAAACAGTAATATGAAATGTAGTCTTTCATATTAGATTGTATAAATGGCATGACCTTAGTAAAGATACGTAAGTTCATGCTGTATTGGTTAAAATAGTAATGAATATTTTAATTCTCCGTTTCCCTGTTTACGGATCAAAAATTATATTTTGTTCCGAATTCTAAATTTGGAATTATTTCCTAAGAAAAGTACAACTTTCAGCCTATACCGTAGATAATACATTAAACAATATCATTATTATTATCTTTAATGTTTAATTCAAATCTTTAGACAATTTCGAAATGTATGTCAATTAATGTTCATGCACAATTCGTTGATAGCCATTACATTACTAACGAAATAGTGGAACTCCTGCAATATTATTTCAAAGCAAATTCATATTCTGAATGTCAATACTCTAAAACGTCTGCAATGTGAAAGCATGATTAGTTAGGAAGTAATGTATACATTCTATTTTTGTTGATTTGTGACAGTAAAACGTACGCATAACACATCCACGTACATTGTTTCTAAATGTAAATGAAAACAATTGCAATTTACAATTCGTATATTTGAAAACAAATAGTCTGATTAATTATTTAATAAATACAGCATTTATTATTGCATAAATCTCTTAACTCAGTAACCGTCAGTCTCCATCAACTGTCACCTATTTGAAGTTCAGATCAGAATTGCACACATTAACTTCCGACAATGACGATACATCATTAAGGGCATCAAACAAAATCTCTCAAAGCGCAAAAAATCATTAATTTATTAATTATACTTGCTCCGTTTCAATCACCAAACCATCATTCATTCCAACTTTCAAAGTGTTTCACCTTATCACTCAAGCAAACGTATCGAGCAGCATTTCGGAACTAAACCCGGCTGCTTGCAGCAGCGACGTGGTGACGCAGACTCACCCATGGCCACCGCGGCGCAGACGGCCAGCGCTATCACTCGGAGCAACATGGCGGCAGCTGAGAAGCGGAGGCGCCCGCGGGCGCGCACGCGCATATATACTCGCGCGCGACGCCCGGGGCCGGGGCGCGGGCGGGCGGAGGGGCGGGCGGAGCGGGGCGGGCGGGCGGGCGCCCAAATGACGCCGCGCGCGGAGGGGCCCGCGAAGGCGAGAAGTGATAAGGCGCAGGGCAAACGGACTCTTTGATGGGCCACACAGCCTCGTTGGGTGATTCATGGGCTCATCGGTGAGGTGAGCGTGGAGGAAACTGGCTGGTTTGGAGGAAGCATACAATAGGTTATGAAGTTAAACAAATTGTTTCTTTGAAGGCAATGGAGATGTTTCTAGAGTACCGGTTCTAGTGTAGCTGTTAACGTAAAGGGTTTTTACTGGTGTACGGGTTTTCGGTGTACGGGTTCGGGTGTACGGGTTTCGGGTGTACGGGTTTCGGGTGTACGGGTTTCGGGTGTACGGGTTTCGGGGGGTTACTATTTTCAGTGTAATAATTGAATAAACTCTCATTCCTAGGTAAGCCTTGATTTTTATAAGTTTTAATTTTGCTAGTTAGTGGTGTTTGTTTTTCTGTTTATTCATTCATTCAACGGAATATGCGAGTCTTTGTAATTATGAGTCGAACCGTTCAATCTTCGTAGACCGGGGTCTCCGAGGTGGATCGATAAGTGCCACTGTCCAGATGAAGACATTACAGAAATCGACGATTCCGAAAAGTCATTTCAAAGGGGTCATCCATTACATTCCCAAGAATGTCTAGGGAGAACCTTGGTGACTGCGACATTTCTTTCCTTATTCTATACCCACTTCCATTTAGTTTCGAATAATGAACTGCTCCCCAAAACCTATATCCCAATCCCTGTGACATGTAGTGGTACTGGCAGATACACGTTTGCAGATATTATGACACAATGAAGAGGAGAAAGGGAACTTCTTTACTTTATTTTCACCTTCTACTTTTATATTCGGCCGCATTCGGAGGCGGCAGCAGAATAGGAGAAATTTCGGTGGCTAGGAGAGTAAAACTACAAAAAGGTCAATCAAGGCAGACCAGACATAGTGATGCAGCTATTCTATCAATCGCTGGCCAAACTTGCATTCGTATTAGCAACGTTTGCCTCTTTAAGATGATTCATATATCACAAATTAATTCTGAATCAACACAGGACAAGAAATAGGCGAGGGAATGGTAAGCTTAAAAAGGGAAATGTGTGCAAGGATGCGATTGGTAAGCTAGATTTTTCGCACTTTTCCGTTTCGAATAAACAATTGTATATTCCATTGACAATGAACTATATGCCTTTAAGTGATGTAAAGGTAAACAAATTTTAGGGTCATTTCAGTCAAACCGGGCTACTTAAAATAATTGAACACAAAATTAAGTCTGCTCGTTGGGTACATTTCGATAATTTTCATCCCCACCTAACATTTAGCATAATATTCTGACAAAACACATTTTCCAGATTTTTATTTCCAACACGGTTTCCAGATTTTTAGTTCACAGCATAGAATTTCGCAAATAGTAAGCCAATTTTACAAATAGTAAGCCAATTTCACCCACATGGTGCTTGTGAGCCCTTCTTTTATTTATCCATTTACTACTGGCGTCGGGTCAATTTGACCCAAAGGCATTTTCTCTCTTTACTTTCCAAGAACACGGCGAGCTACCGATAATTCGGATTCCATGAATTCTCTTCTGCTAATGTTCCTATGCGGAGCGTGCAATGATAAATGCCATTGACATATCAGTTTCTCTGAATTGACCTTTCTGACCCGACGGTCAGCCGCACGACGCAATTGTGTTCCTGAGCGTTTCCATAAGGTGGATGGGCAAGCGTAGTGCCTTGGCGACACCTCTCCGTCTTCACGTCTTGTTTCAGGTTACTGCTTCTGGTGGCACAACTGGCCATTTTTGGAACATTACTTAACAACAAACCGCACCTATTCCTGGAATTCTTGCCAATAAGCAAAGAAAGGAAAACACAAACCTCTCTGACTTCACAAAGAAGGTGACGATGTATCAGTCACATCACCATCTGTTGTTGTTTATACTATTCACAAGGCCAAGAAGGCCTTCTGCAGAAGTCAAAAATTGAAACGTTTCACGAAATTGTACAAAAGTTGGAGCGGACATTTGTGATCTGCTCTGTAGTAATTACAGTGTAGGCAAAAGAACAAGGTGTAAATAACTATTATTTTATTATGTGAACGTGACGATTTGAGTTGTTAAATGTATTTCTACACTATTTACTATTAAACACAATCTTCCCAAAAAATATACAAACAACATTATTTTCTTGTATCCGAATGATAAGGTCCATATGACCCGACGCCAGTGTGTTTTAGTACATACATCACGCTAGTAGTTAACGGTGAAGATAGTAATTCTACCATCACTTTCCCTCTTGATTTACAAAATTACTTCCCGAAGGATGAAAATATTTTCCGTCAATATAGATTTTTATAACACTCTCCGTAGTGATCATAATCATCAGATGACAGTATCAAATCATAATGAAGTAGATAATATACCTATACATTATTGTTCAACATATTAACATATTTTTTGTTATTGGTCTCAAAACAAAGGTTAGGAAGCTTAAACTTGGACATCCATTTACAAGATAGTTTTATCGTCTTCTTTTTATTATATGTTCTCTTCATTCCCCTTTATTTATTCATATCGAAATTCACTACTTCCATGTTAGACTCATCAAATGTATGATCAATTTATATCAAGTATTGTATTTGGTTGTCAACACTTAAACATCACATTTCTTTGTGTATTCTTTGTTAAACATTCGGCAGAAACTACATGACAAAAGTACTTGCCCAGTTATAAAGTCCCCAAACATGCCAAAAGTATGTATGGACCAACTTTCATTTTATTGATCCAGAGGAAAGGGATATTCAATTTATTGTAAAAAAAATCATTGATCAAAAAGTTACACTATGTGGTCACTAATAACCACGTAGGTTGATATGTGACTTTAAATGTTAAAAAAGCTATATATATATATATATATATATATATATATATATATATATATGTATATATATATATATATATATATATATATATATATATATACATACATATACCCAATCATCTATGTCAAAGCAAATTTCGATTATTATTTTTCGATATTATTTTTACTTTAGATATTATTAAATTCGATATTATTTTTACTTTCATGCATTTCAATTGTTAATGACGGATTGATTCGTCAATATTTATTTAACAGTGTATTTAGAAATGACATAAAAGTAAATTTTTCATTTAATCCATTGAATAATTTTTTAAACATAACTTATGAACAAAATTCGTTCACATCTATTCTGCAAATAATATGGATGATAACGAACCGATTTTGCATGGGAGGAATTTTAGTACTGGTATTTTCGTACATTACATCTCGTCACTTTTTTTCCAGATATAAAGAAAGAAACAAAATCAGTGTTCTGCTGGTTGCAGAGTTGCATGATGAACATGAAGGGGTCATTCCACAGACATTAGTAGGTCGTTAGGTCTAATCTTAAATAAACACGATAAATCAATAGGAGACGAGAACGTTTGTTACAATATCCTAAATTCATTAAGCGATTACTAATCTACTAATTAGGTCGACAAAGTGTTCTTTTGTTCGAGTCATAAGTTGTCTCTAGAAACGGCTAGGTCTTTTGTTTTGGTGTAACGCTATTGTGAAAGAGGATTCTCACTGTAACTTTAAATTTGATTGTTTTTCAGAAATCTCGAAAGATATCACAACTAACTTGGGAAATTACATTATGCTGAAGGTGCGTTCAAAAATATACTATTTGGTTGTCACCGCAAAATCAAATATTTCATATAGAAATATAAAAGTCCTTCACGATATGCCCCAAACACACGTAATTTGGCATAAGAACAAAGCAAATAATTCAAAGCGAGCTATACTTATAGAAAATCACGTTAAGCTGTGTGCTTTTTTCAAGGCGTACACAAAGCATACAGTATGGGGATGGATCAGCAATAAACTTGAATCGCTAAGCCACTAAAATAGAAGTGACAATATACATTCAAATATCCATAAAACAAAAACAAGTATTGGAAAATTAAGCTTTAATAATCTGAGCACACAATTTTGGAATTACATACCGTTAGAGGAATGTACTAGTGCTAACAGTATGTGTAAAAGGGTTTATAAACAAGCAAAATAAAATAAAATTAAGAAATTACCTTCATGCAAATACTCTTCCAAAATAATCGGTTATGCGAATAGCTGTCACCGAGTTCTTGGTTGGTTTCCCCAAAATTAAAATTTGTAGAGTGTAATGTGTGATATACTGAAATAAATAAGCCGAAAGAAATCTCGCGTGTAAGCTTCTTACTTAAATTCACGAGTTAGGAAATTGATATTAAGCGGAGTGGGGTGTAAAAACATTAGTTACACCAATTTTTATCGAAGATCTGAGATTTATTCCGAAAAATTGATCTAGAAAATTGTTTAAACTCTCATGACATACGAAAGATTGGCAACTGCAAAGCAAAGTATCGTGAATACCCTGAGGAAGCCTGCGTTATGACAGATGAAACGTCTGTCTCTCGGCCAACGACAAGGCGACACCCGGACAGCCAAGAGGTCATGAACTCGAGCCGCGAAAGCCTACGCGTACACAGTATTGTTGCGGCAGTACCAGTCTATAGATCTGCTCCGTAGAATGCTCAACTCCTGACTGAGAAGTCAGCTTACCACGCACTGATCGATATTATTA
>BOPP01000037.1:6518926-6541793 GCA_017312745.1 Gryllus bimaculatus
GGAGTGGAGGCGGAGTGGAGGAGGAGTGGAGGTGGAGTGGAGGCGGAGTGGAGGCGGAGTGGAGTCAGACTGGTGGCGGATTGGGACGGGTTGTAGTGAGGCGGAGCGGCGCCTAGAGGTGAGGGGTGGGTCGACTAAGCTTATCAGGTGCGAGACGGAAAATAGTTGGGCACGTCTCAATTTGCAAAATTTTTATGAAAATACGTTAACGGGCGTTCTCAAAAATACTTAAAATTTTCCTCTAAATATGTTTTACAGATAGTGTAAATAGTGTTACACTACACTACACAAAATAAGCGTAATTTTCATTAAAATATATCGCACGTCGTTAATATTTATATTTCGTGTGTAGTCTATAATTACTCTATTTTTTAGCTCAAATGATCCAAATTATTTCTTATGAAGTTCTCGTATCCTCAAATGTTTTCGAGGGTAAATGTACTCTAATTGGTACAACTTCAGAAACGCCCTCGTCAAAATTTTTACAAAAGAGGTTTCAATTTTTTTTCCGGAACTTTCCATATTAAAATAAGGTTTGCTCTTCTACAAGTTTCTGACAGTCTTATTACAATTCTATGGTGTCCGAAAACAGCGAGTCATATTTCGTGAAGGGTTGTTGTTGCTTGGAAAGTTACACACAAAAAAAAAACAACTTTTATCTACATCATAAATTTCAAAATGAAGTGAATGTAATACCATAATTTTTAATATATTATTTGCTCTACAATATTTCAGCTTAGTTTACATTGTTCATCATTGAGATTCATTGATTCAGTGTCCCTAAGAATATAATTGACCATGTTTGAAACAAAAACATCGATTTCACTAATAAGGTAGGTTTCAAAAGATTTTAGAAAACAGACAAGGTGTAACGCTTGAAGCAGAAATTTTATTTCATTGAGAGAAGGTACTTGGACCTGCCAAAGATGGATGCATGCGTGGTTTGCGAGTTGGCCTATACGCAAAAACATGACAATAAAAATAAACAAAGAGGCGAGATCTGCAGCAACAAAAATTTAACCAAAGAGGAGTTCAGGTATACGCGATAGTTACGATATTCGCGATCCAGATGTATGTGATAGTTGCGAATATATGCGATATTGAGATATATGCGATAGTTGAACTAATAGAAGTACATTCCTTGCGAGAAGGGAATTATTGTTTTACATTACCTTGAATAATAAAATCGTCAAGCCGAGAAGTCTTCAGAGGTTTGGAGCAAGTGCGGCCTGGCAAGTCGATACTAATTCTGTAGATTACAATCCGCATGAGGCGCGGGCTTTGGACTTGCATTTGTGGCATCGAGGGAATTTCCAGTTCCTGAAATATCACCTCTGCACACTAATCTTTTCATCATCCTTTGCACTGCCCAGTAATTGTGAGCGAGAACAGCACAATGTGAGTGCTTAATTGAGAAACTATTCTGAGCTCTTGTTCGGCTGAATTATTGTTGCTGCAGGCCACTAGCTGCTGCAGATGTCGCCTCCTTTTTTATTTTTATTGTCATGTTCTTTGCGTGTAGGCCAACTCGCGAACCACGCCAGCAACCTGCTTCAGCAGGTGCAAGTATCTTTCTGTGAGGGGGAATCAGAATTATAGCTGAATCCAATTTGTATCCCCCAACCTTGTTAGCCCTGGCGGTATGGACGATGAGGTGATATTGGTGAGGGATGAAAGGACGGCTCTCCTATAGACATACACAAATACACCCATGCCCGAGGCTGGACTCGATCCACCGGTCTTCTGATCCAAGACCGCTACAGCACTACAAGCCCCACGTTCTCGGCCATCTGCCCGACTTTCATTGTCATTATTAATATTACGTTATCTCACTTTAGCAATTTAAGCCCATGTGTGTTTAATTAATTATAATTATTTCGATAAGCAACGATTTTCGATTAAAGCCAGCTTATTTTCACATTTTGTTTATTTTTACCTCCACTCAGAGTAAGAAAAGAGCACGCATTGTAATGACAGAAAGCAATTGTCATTTACTCTTTCAATTTCGTAAAAACATATGAATTTCTGTCGCCCTTCTCGAGTTTATAGGTTTTTCGATTTATAACTGAAATGTTAGTCTGAAAAGTTCAAAAATATGAAGAAATCGTTTCTAATAATACAAGTGATTATGTGCCCTTGTAGAACCACTAGTTTAACTACGCTCTCACAAACTTTGAAATTATTTATTATTTTATTATTGCAAACAAGCCTGCAAAATAAGATAAAATGTAACGCATAAAAAATATGATTTGATGTAGGTTCCGGAGGAAATATTGAACATTATGATACTTCCTCTACCTTTCATGGAAATACATTAAGTCCACTCTCCAATGTTTGGAATTAAAAACAGCGTTTACAACAACAAAGTAAATTCACTTATTTTATGAACACTTTCGTGAGGTACATGATGGAGGTGATTTTTACCACGTAAACAGTCTCGGCAAAAAATTCCAATACACGATTATCCCAATTTCAACCTAAACAAACTTATGAATGATTATCTCACAGGTCCTCCGACACAAATTATCATTTAAATATTAAGAAATGTGTTGATTTGTGTTAGCATTCTAATTAGGATTCTTATTATATGATCATCACAGCAGAGGTATTCTCTGCTCGTCCAAACTGACAAGCAGCACAAGCTATAAAACGAAAGAATCGTAAGCGACATCCTTGCTGTTTGGATAGCGTACAACAGTCGCGACTCGCGCCAAACGAACCGTCTTCGATGAGAAGACCCACAATGCCGCTCATGAGAGAATAGCGCGACGCTCCGACTCTTTTCCCCTCCTTAGGGCGGAAAAATAACAAGAAACGGCCACGGGAGTCCGAGGGATTCCGCATTTTAAAAAAGAAAAAGAAAGAAAGAAAGAAAAATTGTGGAAGTCTTTTAAAAACTCTTTCCTCTCCACGTCGACAACGCCGGCCGGCCGACCGATCGACGCGACGTCGTCATCTCAGTGGGGCAGACGCACTTTGTAAAAATTTCAGGAGAAGCTGCGTTCGCATCGCTTCGAAAAAAACTGTCGCTTCTCTGCCTGCGGGTCGGCAAAGTAGGGGGAAGGAGAATGAGGTGGGGAATAAGGAAAATAAAAGAGGAGATAAAGGAGAGCAGAGTATGGGATGTATTGTGGAAATTTTCTATACGAGAAGAGTTTTATTTCCAAGCAAAAATCACATTCATTAAAAAGATCCAAGTTATAGTTGGCATTGCTTAAGTACGGACCTTCTACTTCTGTCAAGAGGTACGTGTTCAAACCAGTCCAGACGTATATTGCATAAAATTATATATTGCGTAAATTAAGTAATAATTAAACTGTTCAGTGTATAGAATTAACTATTTGGTAAAATTAATTAACATTCAATCAATTAAAAAACAATTTTATAGAGGTTGTTTTGCTGACTGAAGCGAATGATGGGGGTTATATTAACTATTTGTTAAATCTGAAAAAAACTGTGCATGAAGTCCTTGCTGGTCAAATATTATTGCCAATTGGATACCCTTTTGCGGGTTTATGTTGTGTAATGATATTACGCAACTGTTACAAATAATGCAAAGATGGTTGTGCCATTGTAGCATCGCCCGTTAATGGGAAATCAACGATAATTCACATTTTATTTAACAACGGACCAATTGCTATTCTTACGTTTTTATATCAGTTGAATATTCATTGCAAAATAAGAAAATGTAATTATGAATAAATTATTGGAAATACATTTAAAACATACATTGCTTTTATGATTTCTATTTTGATAATTAATGCTTGAAATTTAATCTAGAATAACAAAACATAGTATATTCATCACGTACATTTCTTTAAATTAAAATGAACGCTAACGTCACTTGCTATTCAGCAAGATTCTTTCGTAAGGCTACCCACTCACGTCATTCATTGCACAAACTTATAAAATCATATCGGAGCCACTTAGCTTTCGACCTAGCGCTCCAAGGACCTCGTTATCACGAACGAGTAGGCGCCCCACAAGAGTTAATCATCAAGGTGAGGTTTGGCTACAGTGGTGTAGCTGCAACGGCTAACGAATCACGCAGCTCATTAGTCGCAAAGCACCCACGCGTAGTATTTGGACCTTTTCTAGTTTTTCAGCTTGTTATCTGGATAATCCCATGAAAAGGCAGAACCAGCTTGCTTAGAGAGTAAACAAACGTCTCTACTTTCGTTTGTTTCATAAGCCTTTCCTTCTGGAATTCGGGGTATTGTACGTAGTTTTAAAATACTTTATGTTTACCTGACTTATATAATTAAATAAATGTGTTTATTAAGATATAAAAGAAAATAACTCTATTCCTTTATCGCGTGTAACAAATGTAGAAAATGCAACGTATTTAATGAATCAGGTTGCTTTATTTATCCTATATCTAATCCTCTAAATATATACTGTTCGAATATTTATATTATATTCTCTCATATTCGCATAATATAAAAGTTATCATAAGACTGCAAATTTCTAATACTAGAAAATATAAAAAACATTTTATATTTTTTCTTCATACGCGTATTACATTTCTACCGTATACAGTGTATGCATGTACTGTGTGTTTGCCATACAATTTTGACAAATTTTAATGATCTCTGAATATAACATGGTGCTGTAAATGATGCATGTTCGAATAATACACGGATTGTTTAAAACTTTCTGGTATACGTACGTATTTTCGGAGTAATATAGGTAGTATAGAGAAACCACGAACGAAAAGAATAAGAAGACACGATTAAGAAATCGAAAAAAGCTTGGCAGGAGAGTGAGACAGCAAGAATACACGCGATTTTCAAAAAACGTTCAGAGTAAATTAATTTGATACATTTTCAATAGTTTGTGTAGTAAAATACATGCACTAATGAAATCACCGCAGACGCATGGATGTGGTACTTTTTACGTATCCTTGCAATAGCGGACGTTGGAACGGATTGTTATTTTCACTGATCAGAGTGTGCCTGAATTTGACAGTTTCGTTTGCGAATTATCAGACCATCAACCTCCGTCGCAGATGTGTTTCGTAGAGCGTCCTGTTCAGGGCGCTTAAGCATAAAATCATTATCAACATGTGCGCTGGCTTACGCACTTTCCCATCGTACTACACCTATATTCTTCCCGAAAGCGCAAGCAATGACATGACAAAGTTTTATTGCAATCGGATGAACGGTACGGCAGTGCATTAAGTAAAAAATGAACCAACCAACCAAGAACAAACATTGTCTTTTATATATAAAATTGTAGAACAAGGAACCAGAGAGTATTCTGAATTTGTTTAATGGCATTATTGTTTCTGGATCGTATATCCAGGGATGTAGGTATCCCCCAGCAGGTGTTTATGAATAAAGTTGACACATAGTTGACCAGAAAATGTTAGTCGCATTAGTCTTATCAACGTTAAGCTTCTTTTGTAAAATTATCCATCGTCAACTGAATGAATAGTACGAAACATTCTGTAAATTCTAAACATTGTAGACACATTTCAGGAGAGGTTTCGCGACCACGGGCAATATATACTATAAACATTAGTAAAACATGATATTTTCACGCAAACATGGCCATTTATATTGGGACCATTTATGTTGTGGATTTCTAAAAGGTTTGTAACTCAATCAACAGGGAAGCTTTATGATGAAAACAAAGTGGACTAGGCGTCTCACGTAAAATTTTAAATACGTTGCACAGCATGTGTAGACAAATAATATTTTGACGTGTGGTGGCTGAAGTACAGCATGAAAAATACAATCGACAGTAGGAGTAAGATGGGGTCGTCCTCGTTCAGCGCTGTTGTATATTTGCTTATAAACAATTTAGCGACTTACAATTTAGTTACAGAAAGCGGACACATGAGATAGAATATTCTGACTGCCCCAAGAAAAAGAAACTCTCAAAGAAATCGTTTGCGCAGTGTGTAGAGTGTCGGAATTGCCTTTGAAGGTTTGCAAAACATTGTTTGAATCGCTTATTCTCCTAGCTATATAATAATGTATAAGGTGGGTCAATTGAGAGTGGATAGAATTGCTCGATTAGAGAGAATCGACACGGATTATTACAGATTGAATCTTGTACTCCCGAGATTCACAGCAAATGTCGAAGTCTTGAGAGAGATCGGTAGTATAGGAATTTTGAAAGTTTTTACAATGAAACGCATTAACCTGTGGATTAGATTACGAGGTGCACACATACTCACACGCATATATATGAGCAAGCTTATATATTGCAGATGTGTATTCAATTATAGCGATCAGCGCGATTGGTCTTCCAAAGTGTAACGCCCAGGTCTAGAAGACGTCTTTGTGAAGATGGTTATGGGGATACGTGATATACAATGGTTAAATTCTGATTCGAAAATATCTAGTTTACAATTAAAGTCAATCTACAAAATCTACGAAGTTTATTATACTACAAAGAATTGAACTAGGTTACTTGGAATATTCGAAAAGTAACAAACACAAGCAGAGTGTTAGTGGTGCACTGTATGAGCGCTGGCAGCAACTACAAAAGGAACGGGTGCTAACTGCACGAAACGACTTCGGCATACAATTTATGGATATCCTGTTTATTACGATCCACTACATACTCTTTTTTTATTTTTTCAAAAACGCTCCTGTGAAATTACTGTAAGAAAGCTATGCAAATCTCAAGGGTTGGATTGACGAAAAAAGAAATAATTTACCGTCTCTTGATAACTTAACTTTTCAGCCACTTCAACTACCTCCCTTATCTCTCGGATCAGTTGAGATGATCCCCGTAACCTTCATGTACAATCTAAAAACCAATCCTCCTTGCCGCGAACAAGAATCCTAATAAGAAAAGTATATTCTGCATTATTAAACACGCATTATGATAATCGAGCAAGATTTTAAGAAAAAAAACTGGAGTTTAAACCGACTGGTCTGCCATGTTAGCGATGGAAATGAGTTTGTCATGATTTCATTGAAACCAATTTCGTAATGTAATACCGCTTGCCCAAGAGAGCGGTTCGATGCTTCTTGCATTTATCGCTGAAAGGAATAAGACAGAGGATTGAAAGAGACGAAATAGATGACGTGAATGTGGATTACGGGTAAATACGGAGCGAGGGACAGCGATAAATAGAAATAATACTAAATACGATAGAAATAATTACGAATAGTAAATTTCAAACTTTGAAAAATTATATATGACGCGGTTTCTAACATTAAAAAGACATTTCAAAATGTAAAGTGATGAGGTTCACAGAGATTAAACATTTTTACTGTCTCGCTTTACCAAGTCCTTACATCGTAATGAAAAAAATTGTAATGCTGCGGCAAAAATCGGCAATTTGTTTAAGGAAAAACTCGTATTGTGGGGCGCTGATATAGAAAAAGAGCAGACGTTTCGTTCTTATATTTAATAAATTATTCTTTTCACCACGCTATGCACACCCCGTCTCTCCTACACTTTTTGGAATATCGCTCACGTCGTTAATAATTACAATAAAGAAGTTTTTAACTTTATTTCCATCAAGGACTTTAAATGAATTGTGAAGACGTTTCAGGAAAACAAACGTTTCTGTGAAAATGAGCTTAAAGCAGTGCATTTTCGGAAAAGCTCAAACGACATTTTCTCAAAAAAATGCTTCAATTTCTTTTTTTGGTACGGACTATGATAAGTGCACTGAATAACATGTCATCAATGCCATTTTGATGTCTTCTTTTGATTTCTCAAAAATAACACAAATGCAATTTTTTAAAATATCTCTCACGCCGTCAATATTTACATTACTGGGATTTCTTATACATTTTCGCATTTGTGAGAACAATTACTTCAAAAAATTTCTGATGAATCATCTTGAAAACTCAAAAGTATGAGGTGAAAATGAGCTTCAAATTGAGCATTTACTCAAATGACGGTTCAATCGGAAACGATATTTTCATTAAAAAAACTCCAAAAATTTCCATAAAAATGTTCATAAATGACCTGGTTTCACACTTCTGTAATATGTTAATAGGAGTTAATACGTTCGTGTTAATAGAATGTTGATAAACAAGGAATGATGGCGTGGAGTGCTTGGCTCAGCATTTACAGAATAAAATTCGCGATCACATTTGTTTTGTAGGATCCTTAAAAAATTGAAACATTTTATCAGTTTATAGATGTCATAAATGTCGTAACATAGAAATAATTATTTCTAATACATATGTTGAGAGAAAATTGATTAAACACGGATCACGTAACTATCAACATAAAAAAAATTGCACACGTGTGTTCCATTTACGTTACTGACAAGTTCATTTATGTGACAGATGTATTTGAAGAACTGTTTCCACTACTGACAAAATATGAGAGTCAATAACTTAAATAGATAAAGTTAACACTTTTGATTAAAGAAAACTTTTAAGAGAAATATTAAACGTAACCGGAATACCATAGAATATAGTTAACGCATAACACATTAAGATTGCTATAGCTTACTTGCATCCAATTAGTATTTATTTACGAGTATCATTCATTGGAGCAATACACCAAATTCGCCTGTCGTCGCTAATCATGAAGCCTAACCCAGGGTATCTGGCCTACAAAATATAATGAAACCGAATAGCACTTTTTGCCGATCATCTCTTCTCGAACTGAGGTATTTTGAAACATATGGGAGTAGCACAGTCTCCCACAACCTCACTCCTCCGCTCTTGAAGTTCATAAACCAGTGACGCGCTCAAGGAACGGGAGTCGTTGGACTTCAGCTCTCTTCCCCCAAAATATTGCGCAACATATTCACAAATATCTCCCTTTTACCTAGTTTTCAACAGTACTGAAGTTATTCAAAACCTAAATTAAGTAAGTACTTAGTAAATAACTATAAATCAGCAAATAAATTACATTTAAAATCCTGCACGAATACAAAATTATTTTTCACAAAAAAATCAAGTCGGCTGAACACATATAGCACACGCTCCAATTCAAAAATTGTGCTTTGGTCAATGTCATCCACCTGCAGCGCGGAGAGGGAGCGGTAACAACATGCAGACGCTTGCGATGACAACACCCGCGTTCTTGCTATTGCGACGTAGGAGCGTACCACGATTCCAATACCAGGGCGTTTAACGGATGACCATCATTGTCGTACATGACTTATGACGGTACTGTGACTATTATGTAGTAATCACATGTTGATAATTGATGATATTGATATATTGTCAAGCACACTGTACCAACATAAGTTCAGAAGTGCCACATGTGACGTAACCACATGCAGCACATGATGTGAAAACAGTTTATGCTAGACGCATACACTCACGTGTCCACGATTGGCAATATGCGTTTCAATACATTCTTCCATGAAGTTTCACTGTTACCACACATTAACGGTATTATAGTGAACTTGGTGGAGTCACTCACAAATGCGTGTCTGGCAACAACACCTGCACGCGACTGCCTTGCTGTATGACGCAACCACTTACAGCAGGTATTGTACGAACAGTTTATGCTGAGAGCATATACTCGTGTGTATGTAATTAGCATTAGTTTCGCATGATGTGTGTCACAATACATTGTGTCACAAGAAAGTTCACCGTTACCACATATTAACTGGATTATAGTGAACTTAGTGGAGCAACGCACAAATGCGTGTAGCCCGGGGCGGTGTCAGAGCCCACCTAATTTCGTGACGGTCGGCGGCGACTAGTACAGATAACATTGTGCCTGAACTGCTGCTGCACCAACCAAATTCAATCTATAAAAATATGTTTAATAAGACATTGAGTCGTAATAATTTTATAATTTAAGGAATTAATTGGTTGCATAGAAATTTGAATATAATGAATTATAATCGTTTTTGAAGCTAATATTTAGTTAAATTTGTATGGTGTAGTTAAACGTTGCATGACCGTGTTGGAATCGTCCGGCCGGAGGCACGGCTCCCAAGAACCTCGCCTGAACTAGACGATGTCCGACGATATTGGAAAAGTATGGAATACAGTACATGAAATATAAAATGTAGAATGTGCCCACTCGTGGCCAAGCGCATAAAATCACATTAAAATGATAAATAACAGCTGAAATACAGCGAGATCTAACAGGTGGTATTATGGGGAGAGGATCTTACTTGGATCAAATTCGTACCGTATGAAATCGGGGAGACGGGTGGATGTATTGCGGGTGATATTCTAGTGCGTGGGCGATCGCGGGTAGAGGGTGGTCGTGGGGCGGAGGTGGGCGGGGTGGGGGTGTGGTGTAAGGCGGCGCTGTGGAGGGCGGAGAATGTGTGGGCGTGAACGCTGATGTGGTCATAGACACTGGTGGAGGCGGGAAGACAACAAGCACGGTAGGAGGGGACAGTGGCTGAGATACAATGGCTATATAATTACTGATGCGGTTACTACCGAAGTATTTATGTTTCGCTTTGCTGGCCGGTTTGAGGGAGTACGATGAGAAAAAAAACATGTTTTTCTATGAGTCGTAATCCTGTTGGGAAGATAAACTCGGCACACTACTGAAATAAAATTCGTTACGAAAGAGTTTCGAATAATATAGTCTGCTTACGTTTGCAAAATGTAATGTACATAAAATATGTAGTAGTAACACTGATTGAATTATATACACATAATTTCAAAAATGATCTTGAAACGACACCTATTAGTTTTTTTCGAATATTTGTTTAGTGTAATATCTTCCGCCATTTTGTTTATGAAGGTAAAGTTTGTGATATAAAGATGTTCTCTGCGAATTATTCTTAAGAAAGTGCTTTTCATAAATTATTTCAAGAACGATAACATTATTCAAATTAGCAATTTGTTCCGTTGATTTAGTTTTATTCGGAAATAATATTTTTTTATTATTTCAAAGAGTAAATATTTATATCTACATGAACATTATTATTTTTCCCCTAGGCATTTAAAACCACATTCGTTTGAAATTCAGTTGAAATTAATTACTTCGAATTCAACAAATAAACAACCTCAACAATTGATGCGACAATTTATAAGGGAACTTTTGGATAAACAAAACTGCAATTGTTATGCAAGGGTAATCGAAGAAGCAATCAACTGTTTCTTCCCCCGATAGAACAGTTCCTCGTGGCGCACGTGTCGTCCCCTTCGCGTGCCGCGAACGCAACCCGCCGCGCACGCGCCCGGCGACAGGCGGCCCACGCGCGCAGGCCGGCGGCGAGGAGGCGGGCGGCGCGGCGCGGCGGAGCGGAGCGCGGGGTCTGATGGATGGCAGCGCGCCGCGTATGCATATTAACTGCGCGCCGCCGCCGCCGCCGCCGCCGAGCTGATTACGCGACCGCGCCCTTCCAAATCGTCGTCGACGACGATGACGATAACGAAGTCGCCGCCGCCGGACCAGCGGTCACCGACGAAGGCAAAGGCGATGGCAACGGCGACACTGACGATAGTGACATCAACGATGGTGACGTCTGTGACTGCGCAGGAAGAGTCACGGGCGTGGGCGCACAGAGCCACCGGCGAGGATTGACGACGGCAATGGTGATAAGGATGCTGAAGACAATAACGACATAACAACGCTGACATGACAGCAAGGATACTGGTGATATTAACCACATAACGACGCTGATATGGCGGCAAGGATGCTGCCTTGGCAATAACGACGCTGACAACGTGAAAGTGTCAGCAAAAACACAAATAACAATAACAACTTAAATACGACGCTCATAGGATAACAACGATCAAGGGAAGACAATGACGATAGTAGAATAATGACAGTGACGCTGATGTATCTGCAACAAAGATGTTCACGACCATGATGTGATCGTTGAAAACTAAGACAAGAGCAATAATAACGATATAAATGAAGGCACTGATGATAACGGCGCCAATGAAGGGCAGAACGATGAGAACTGTGAACGAAGATTACGGTGGAGACATATCAACAAAGCAGCATAACAATGACGAGACGTTTATTGGCGGGGTCGACTTGCTATCGTCATTACACGAATAGTCCGATCTTTCTCAACGTATTTCCATTTCCCCTCACTGACCAGTCTGAATTAGTCAATCACACTTAATCTGCATCGTCATTTGAATTGACGTGGTTCTGCAAAATGCGAAAAACAGGTATGTCCTCAGTTGGTTCCCATATTGTTTTTAATCATATTCACAATGTCGTATATATATATATATATATATATATATATATATATATATATATATATATATATATATATATACATATACGAGAGAGAGATAGAGAGAGAGAGATAGATAGAGAGAGATAGATAGAGAGAGATATAGAGAGATATAGAGAGAGAGATAGAGAGAGATAGAGAGAGAGATAGAGAGAGATAGAGAGATAGAGATAGAGAGAGATAGAGAGAGATAGAGAGAGAGATAGAGAAAGAGATAGATAGAGAGATAGATAGAGAGATAGATGGAGAGAGAGAGATAGAGATAGAGATAGATAAGAGAGAGAGAGAGAGAGAAAGAGAGAGAGAGAGAGTCGTTTGTTTGTTGATCAGCACGTATCATAAATATCAGCTGCAATCACAATAAACTATTAGCAATTCGGCGTCTACTCAAAGAAGCAACTACTGTATCAATCGCGTTTCTTCGGCTGCTTGGTTTGCCCCGAAGTGATTTCTGAAAACGAGTCCACAATTTAAGCGGTAGGCGCGGCTGTCTCACTTGCTACGCGCGGCACACTCAACGGCGCAGGCACGGTCAATTTTAATGGGGTTTATCTTACACGTTCCGTTGACAACTTGCTCGAAACGCGGGTTGCTAATCAAAGTTAACTAATCAACTATCGGGAGAGCAAAAGTACTCTTTATTATGTAAATGTACCAGCGACTAGACGCCAAAGTGTTTTATTTTTTTGTGTTTGCCGTAAACAAGTGTTCATCATTCTGCTATACACTCTGCTAATGAGAATATACGCGACACCAAGGTGAGAGCATGCAATGATTTATATGTAAATCACCAAGTGCGTTTGTATCAAGTGCTTTTATTTCGCATTGCGATTTCTTTTTGTCAAGTGATTTGTATTTTTAACATTAATTACACAAATTAATAGAAATATTTTAAAGAAGCCGTTAGACATAAGTTAAATTATCAACAGCTATGTTATTAAGAACAATTAATTAGAGGTTAAAACAGAAAATTGAAGTAATTAGTTACTAAAGTGCTATTACAGAACAATTTCACTGAAAAGTATTAAGGGAACATCACCAAACATTCATATTTACGTTCATACGCAAAAGAGTAACGGAAAGAAGAAAACGTTCAACGCAGGGTCCGTAATATAAGTCTTATGAAAACAATTTGATGGCGTGCTAATACGTTATTCGAGCGGTGTATTATAATTAAAACTCGAAGTCAATTACAAATAATTACATAAAAAGTCGAAAATAGAGATCGATTACTTGCCACCAAGGAGAACTCGTCACAAGATTAGGAGAAGCTATTTGGGAACTGCGCCATCAATACGAGTGGACCCGGCCTACCCTTGCCTCTTCCACCACTTCGACCACGCACAGGATGCGGGCCGGCCAGGTGTCGCCAATCTTGTTTCAGCTTTTTCTCCATCTTTCTTCGTTTTATTGCTCCCGCGATATTACTGCCGTAATCAAGAACAAATTAGTCCACGTTGAGAGATTAACTTAGAACAGTTCGTTGCAAGCATTTTACACAGTTTTTCTAGGGATTTTTAAGTGTGGTAAATTTGGTTGTGTGTCGACGTAAGATAATATTTGAGATAATAATTAAACGTCAAAATTAATCATGTCTTTATTACGTTAATATATTATGTTAAGTTGTTTTTAAGTACTAAATATTTTTATTGCACCAAGAACAAAATGTTTCAGACAAACTAATCATTTTTAATTCTCGATATATTTTCTCGAGATATACAGAACTAGACAAATTATATATATTCCTAGTTTTTAAAGGTTTCTATCAAGTGCGCAATTCGCAACCCTACTGATCACGATTTCTTGAAGAAACTTGTTTTGAAAGCATGAATTACTAGAATAATGAAATAATTAACAGTTCCTCAAATCTTATAAAAAATTGTTAACTAAGGCTATCTCTAACTTTACTATAAGACTAGTATATTATGCTATTAATTCATAATGTTCTTTTTTGTGCGATAAAGAATAACCGCATGAACGGACCAAGGAGTGCAAGAGTAATGTTTAGTTAAATTTATGTTTCGTGAAGTGTTTCTTTTTTGTAATTCTTGTTTTCTTGTTACGAGTAAATAAAACGTCGTACTCCCGACAATTGTTTGATGACGTATTTTATTTTATTTTATTGAATTATTTTATTGAATAAGAATAGCCACATCAACGACAGAGGAGTAAATGCGGCTTTCCTTAGGAGTGCAAAAAGACAACAAAATGAACGAATTGCGTGCGCTATTTTTTGTATAAGATTATAATTTTTTTAAATGGTAAAATTGTTACTGAACCAGGACGTATAATGGTATGTTACGTACATAATATAGGCCTAGGCCGACTATAATAGACTGTAATAGAGGCAACCGTGGTTGGGCAGGGTGTTTATTGTTCGTTGTAAAATGGATTTACCAGAGGCAATCATTAATGAAGTTGCTAAAGTAGAATTGTCGCTAATACCTTGAAAATCAGCTAAAAATTACGAAAAAGAATATGATAAATTTGTAATTGGATGGAAAAAAAAGTAAAAGAACTAGAGTCGCAGAACAATGCATTGAGGGGTCAGTAGCAAATAAGATTAGAATCGCCAGGACAATTGTATCTGGGGCAGAGGCGCCGAACACAGGCCAACTTTTAAAACACCACACTTCAAATAAATCAACAATTTCTGGAAGTTCTGGATTTTATTTTACGAATATTTCGAACTGCATATTTAATTTTCATTATTAATCAGCGTTGTGCGAGTAATGACTAGTTAAATTCATGTTTCTTTTGTAATTCTTGTTTTCTGCCTTACGAGAAAAATAAAAATGTCATATTCCCATCAATTGTTTGATGACATATGTTATTTTAGTAAACTAGATTCTGAATCCTGCAGTTTCTGTTCGATCTGCGATGCCATGAGATGTTGTGTATAATGTGGGAATAAAAAAGAGAAAATTTTAAGAGACGAGACGTTAGTGGCAAATGAGAATGATGAACCCCACGGAAGCGATTTCTAGTTCGACTCTTCATTATGACCCCTTAGTAGATGTAAAAGTGCAGAGTGCTAACAAATGTGATCGGGCTTATCTTGAAGCACCATTAAAGATGACGTAAAATAACAATTTTGACCATATTTCCTTTGTAATAATGGTCCGATTTATCATTGTTGTAAATGAAAGATAATGTCGAGTTTTTTAAGAAGTGTCCTTTCACACACTCTGATGCCTTGTGCAGCTTTTGAGAAAGAGTACATATTTGAAGAAAATCAATGTTTATACTACTGCAACAATTATTTATTATATTATATAAAAAAAATATTTATTATAATGATTCGTTTTTTCATCTTCGTGTAAATAAAAATAATAATAATAATTAATAATAACAATTATAATATGTATTATTCTGTATATCATTTTTACATAGTTAAAACAGTAACAATAGTAAAAATGAACCTATGGAGGCAATGGATTTACCCGTATGTAAGGCAAATTGCAAAGAACAATAAATATTTGTTAATTATGAAATTATTTTCTTTATATAGATATATTAGTTATAAAATCTCAGTTACCGGCTCATGAAGAACAAGCTAAAAGAAAGTAAATGATAAAAATCGTTTCTATAATTTAGTTTCTTTGTCATTATACTTCCTCTGGTGGCTCGTCTATAAAGAAAATAATATTGTTGTAAATATTTGTTGTGAGTGCTTAGCAGTTTACCTGAACGTGGAAATAAATGTTTTTCGAAATGTACTATATATTTAACCACATGGCATGAATGAAGAATTGTAACAGTATAAACATTGATTCTCCACTATTCAATACATGAAGAATAAGAATTCATGATTATATGGTTATTTAAAAGGTATTCCACCTTCATTTATAAAATACTGTTTGGTAGACACAATTCATTAGTACTCTAGAAGAATCCAACGAGTTAAATAATAGGTAGACAAGAAAAAAGTTTACTTCTATCAAAAACACTGTTCACAAAAGTATTCATCAATTTTAAACAAGTTAATCCAGAATGCTAGGCATGCATATCTCCAATATGAATATCTTTTGAATTTCAAAACCGAAGAATGATTCATCACTTCATTTCCACGAAGGGAATGAAAAAATAACGCCATCTTCCGCAAATGAAGAAATAAAAAATATACGTATATTATTCGTTTACTTTTCACTTCATCATTCTCAATTTAACGCACATGATTAGACAGAGAAAATTTGGTTGTGAAATTCCCGGCGATCCCTCCTCCTCCTTCCCCAAAGTTCTTCTCTAATATCAATAAATTATTGTTTCCTTGACGTGGGAAAGCCGAGAAGGTCGTCTTTATATTTTGAGAGGCGTGATTATTAGAACCTGTTTGAATCTTGCGTCACAGAAACACGTCGCTGATTGGGAAGAGTCGCTTCCTGGTGTCTTCAAACACTCAACATCACATACCAATAACTGCTTGTAGACATCATTGCATCTACCATCGTGCACCGAGTTGCTTCTGGTAAAATAAAAAACAATGTTATTCTGGATTAAAGTACACTTCAATACTTTTCTTCTTCCTGTCAATAGTCCCGCTCAATTACAAGATCCGACTGCAGGATACTCACCCACCGCGCCATAGTCCGGGATGGAGAGATTGAATGACATTATTTAGTGTATGCGAACGCAGCAACGGCTGTAGTCAATGATCCCGTAAGTGTAGCGCATATTATATTCAGGTAGGTAGAAGTCTCTCTTCCCGTTCCAACATGAAAACTGGCGTTGACCTACACGTCGGCTAACAGGGGTTCCCTCCCCAGGTCTCAGGTCTCTCTCTCCAAGGGGCACCGTCCTTACCGTGACAAGCTCTACTCTCCCGGCTGATCTCTTCTCATGTGTAAGAGAGAAGTGTATATAAGAATGTTCGGTGTGTGTGGGAGTGTGTGGGTGTGGGTAAGGGGTCAAGGATGAGTAAGGTAAGGGTCAGGATGAAGGGACGGAGAAGGATTAGTAACGTAATGGTCAGAATGAGGGGACGAAGGAGGCAGAGGAAGAAGAAGGGTGGGACAAGGATGAGAAAAGAAAGTTTGCCCACGATCCTTGTCCCGTTTATTAGAGTTCAGCTGCAGGGTGCCATATAATATAATGGGGGCAGGGTGCTATAATAATGTGTCCTCAAGGGTGAATTTGACTTTGCTATGAACATAACGTAGAATATTCTGCCCCGTCTATATTCGAAACTTTGCGATGCAGAGGTAACGGCAAACGGTAATGCATTATCATGTTTGGGGGAGATGCTGACGATAGAAAGGGACTAGGAAGAAAAGGTCGCGCGCTGCCAATATCCCACTGTAGAGGGTGCTGATCTGGCGTTCTTCTGGAAGATATTTGAAACAATTCGTAAATCAATGATCAACGCTGTCCGTAAACGAATTCCATTCCGACAGGTGCCACAAAATCACCGTTGGTCCACATCCAGTAAGCGCATTTAGTCAATTTCTCAGGTCCATCTCAAGTCTCAGGTGATGTCAAACCCCCATTTCATCGATGGTACGGGCAATCGGTTAGGCGATACGTATACGCTTGCCGATGTTTGAAAAACACTGTTGCGAATTTTATTTTATTGCAAATACTATGTACTTGCCAAATGGTTTACGATTCCTTGCCATAAAAATCATTGGAGCAAATGAGAAATTTCCGTTCAAACTTTCGCCCAATCTTTAAGTATTTATTTTAAATATTTGTGTTTCATTTACTACGTAACAATGTATAAAAGTATGTGTGACTTCTAAAAATATTTGTATTCATTGGTAAAAGTTACTCGTCTACTCTTTGTCACGTCCTCAAAGTTTGAGCTTTCAAAAATTAAATATTATTTTACTCTCGTTTATCATTAAACCTCCAATTTTAATTAGCAAATTCTTTGGAGATATTTTATCCGTAATACAAAATAAAAATACTATAAAAATATTGAAATCAAGAGATGTTTCTTTTCAACATTCGCGTAAATGCATTACTTAATATCATTTTACATACAGCAAAAACTATTCCTGTATGAAAGCACATTCTACATTGTTGTCTTATCACACAACAACTTTTCCATTAGTTTAGAATTGCGCCTATAGAAGAAATAATGGTCTAATATTTATTCGTATCACTTCATTCCACATCTTAAATGTTACTACCTATCTTTAATTGGTATATGTGACAATACTACACCTCAAAGGTTCACCTCACCATTCAAAACGTGGCTACCGCAGAAATATAATATTTTGCACGTGCATTTACCAAGACATGTGCTCTCTGACGTGATAGTAACGTGATAGTTGGTCCATGAAAGAATGTTTGATTAAAACCGAGTCCTTTGTTAGGAATGCATGAAGAGGCCTAAGCAAATGAGTTATAATAGCTCGTTGTACAGAAACGTATATTTTGAATCAGAATACTCTCTACCTCACCAGCGAAGGTTTGTAGCCAACACAGAGGGCTAGGAGACTTGCTACGTGCGGTCCACGTGTCGCACGTCGGCGAGCTCGCTGTGTGAGGGGGGGTACCTCTGCTGACGAAGCAAGCAAACTTTCCCCGAGGGAGACGCGGGAGTGATTACTAAGCAGCACAAATTACGTGGGGTTAGTTCTCTTATGCCTATGAAATACTAATGCGCCAAATAAATAACGGATGGACGAGCCGCACGTTCAACGATCGCCCACATTCCCCCCCCCACCCTTCGCACGGTCCGCTTTCGGCGCGCTCTCTTGCCCGCCGCTACGGACCTCGCCCGCTCAAACCAAGCATTGGCCCCGATGTTGATGATTGGTGAATCCGGGGCGACAACTGATAGGCCAATTAGTCCGGAAGTGTAGTGCGTGTCTTTTATTCGCGGGAGGGGCGGGGATTTCCCCGTCTGAATTGTGAGATCCGTGCGCTCGACGACATGTGCTTTGGGAATGCCATTTGATTGGCGGGGATAACTGCCGCCAGCCGCGGAGAAGCTCTACGCTCCCGACAGTTTTCACGACGTTGTGCGGTAGGGTAAATATGTGCGTGTGTGTGTGTGTGTGTGTGTGTATTAATCAAGAAAGTAGTGGTTAGGACAAGTGAAGGGATAAAGAAGATCTCGCGCAGTCCGTGGCCCGTCTAGTGTACTGCTCCGACATTCATCGAAAAAAAGAAAGACGGAAAACTATATACCAGAGCTGCCAGCGGCTAGAATTCTTCTACAAACAGCGTTCTGCTGAACGCGGCCCAGCTGTGTAGCTATTGTCAAAAATCCTGCCACCGTCGGGATTCGAACTCTAGGACCTCTGTGTCAGAGGCATTGCAGTGAAATCATTTGATCTTCTGAGCCATCTATGTCGGTTTGACGTGAGTGATAAAGAAAGTATTGAAAAATTACAAATAATAGACGATATTTTTATGAAAATAAATGGTTTAGTCCTTAATATCGAAAATTATACTTTTTAAAAAATATCTCCGACCATACGTCTGTGAACGACACCAATAATTAAACTTTTTACGAATGTCATCCAAAATAGAATTCTTCGATCAAACTGCCCGCATTCAAGATCCACAATATTTGAAAAGAATCATTAGTTTTTTAGGCCTAAATTTTTGGAAGATTCTAAGACATTTCTATTTTATATTTAATTCCACATTGTTCTTACGTTTTTTACTCGCGTTAAGTCCATCAATGCAAATGAAATAGGTTTGATTTCATCAAATTCTCTGAAATTTCAAAAATTAAAAAAAATTGTTTTCCTTTCTCGTATCTTATATCTGACTTACACCATAACTATAGAACCTAATGATTTTTTATTTAATACAATCTATTTCTCAATACCAGAACTTTAAATCATTTTTTATATTAGATTTTTCATATAAAATTGAGTTAAATCGTAGATTTCTGCTTGGATCATCAGCCGCTATGTTATTAAGGATAATTTGTAGACCTGCAACCAGATAGAACAATATTAGGCGGCTGGTATGGACATCCGAATCAGAAGCCTAAGCATTGAGGTTGAAATCCTTCGGAAGCAAAATATTTTGTTTATTTAGACGTTTTGTCCGGATTGAGCTTTATACTCTGAATTTAATGGTTAAAAGTATTCTATTTCATTCATTTGAATTTTCAAATCATTATAGTAGATATTTCTTCAAGCCTAATGCCTCAAACTGTTTGAATTGTACTGTCCGCATTGTGAGAAATCTCGAAGTCACTCTTCGGGTAAGAGTTTTTTTAATCTACTACATTTGTTTGCGGTTTCCTTTAATATATATTACTTACATTCTTCTTTTGTAATAATTACCTACTTTACAGAAGAATATAACGATCAACCCCTTGGGCCTCCAGTTCACGTCCGATGTGCCCAATTCATTTCACTGAGCACTGCAGATCAGAAAGGCATATTAAGATGGAAATAAATGATCCAATAATTTTTAATTTTTTGCTTCCCTTTCTTCGCAGACCAAAACCTTGAAATCTTGTTATATATCCACATTACTATATTTACGTCCCAATTACTTCTTGCAAATATTGGAATTTTCACGAAGTAAAAAGGAATATTTTCTAATTTCATACAGAAACCTTTATTTCAATTCTTCATTTGTAAGGTTATTTCGATTATTTGTTTCGTTAAGATTACATCTTTCCTTTAACAAAATATCTTCAGCAAGCAACTTCTCTTCCGCATACATTTTTGGAAACACAAAACGATGAAAGTTATTGAAGATACCTATTACAAAAAACCAAACAACGTAGCATTTCTTTTATGGTCACTGGTTAACATATACATCACAATATCCATCGTTACAAACGAACTTCACATTTCGTTTTCACGTTTGCTCCTCAGAGAAATTAACAGCAGCGTAATATCTCAAGAGGAGCAATTATCTGAGACAGGACTTTGGATGTTTTGAGTACTATGAACTGCTTCAAAAAAAAGAGGCTATGTAGTAGCCATCAATGGGTCTTCCGTTCGCCGCTTCATATGTCTAAAACTCAAGAGCAAAATTCAGTGTTTTCAATTTTAATAATTTCTGAACGTGTAGCTCTTGACGTTTATCACTAATTGAACTGTCCTTCGTACACCTCATGAAAAATTTCTCAACTCTAACGCAGCTTTTTAAAGAAATATGAACACTGGAGGTGCCACGTTCTTACTAAAACAATCCAACTCAAGAGATCCCAAACCACATACATAACGTCTGCGCGCCGCCATTATCTTGGACAATCTGTTATCCTAGCAACATCGTTGGAGAACGTGGCACTCGCTTTTCACCTATACTATCGTTTGTTACAAATCGTGCGAAGAAAATAGCTCGTGAGGAAATGAAAATGTGGTACGCTGACAGAAACTATTCTCTAGAAATAATGTACTGGTTGTGGTCAAAGTAACCATACATAAAATACATTCGGTAGTGATACAACACAGTGAACATAACTTTAAAAATACGAACACAATAGTAAACAATATTCCATTGGTACTCCTACATTGTACAATTTTTAATGATTTGAAAAAACACATGCACTACAAACTACAAAACGTTGTACTTTAACGGGTATAAGAGGAAAATGTATGCCAGAATTATTTTTATTTTCGAAGAAATTGGCGACTGTTTCCCAAAACATTTGGTCGTGTCAGATAATGCAGGGAAAGTTCTTTTCGAATGCAGATAACTAAAATCTAAAACCAGATTAACTCTCTTAGCAGAGAAAGTTATAAGAAACTGAGATATGAACGACACAAAAGGCAAGTTTCATTCCTGGGTTAATCAGATAACGGGAGGATCAGAAATAGGGCTGTGCCATAACCAGAGCCCTCGATAACTCAACACATCTCTTCGAAGACGAGTTCGTTCGTTTAGGCTGTTCGATTGGCGGTCGATTGCTTTCTCCTTGACATTTTCCCCCCGTTCGGATCCTTCCCCTCTTGACGTCTTTCCCCATTCCACGCATATCTTTATTACGAACTCTTTTCTATTCTCTATCATCCCCTTGCCGTTTCAGGTATCACTAACTTCTCTCTATTCCGGTGTATCTCCACCCATTCCTCTCTCTTTCTCTCTCTCTCTTTCTCTTTCTCTCTCTTTCTCTCTCTTCCTCTTTCTCCCTCTCGCTTTCTTTCTTTCTTCTTATTTAAACTTCTTCCCCTCAATGCCCTCTTTTTCCCGTGTCCCATATTCTAACCGCCTCAACTGCTCTCTTTATTCCGGTATCTCTCCACCGATTCCTATCTCTTCCTCTCTCTCTTCCTCTCTCTATCTCTCTCTCTCTTCCTCTCCCTCCCTCTCTCTCTTCCTCTTCTTTCTTCGTATTTAAACTTCTTTCCCTCAATGCCATCTTTTTCACGTATCCTATTTCCTAACCGCCTCAACTTCACTCTCTTCCTCTCGGTTGCTTTCCTCTCTTCTTCTCGCTGCTCTCTTAGGTTTATTTCACTACTCTCTTTTCGTTTGCTACCTTCTTCCCCCCAGGTAACTCCTCTTTCTCTCTCTTTCTCTCTCTCTCTCTCTCTCTCTCTCTCTCTCTCTCTCTCTCTCTCTCTCTCTCTCTTAAGTAACCGGTGTGATCCCTGGTTAGAATCCTGTCAGGGCGAAAATTGAGCTATTATGATTTTCTCAGTTACTATAGATCTGTGATGAAAGGAGAGCTTAGGGAGGCCAATTAAGCTAGGAATGAATCCTATGAAGCGAATTCGTCATATGTGCCACATGTCTCCTTTACCTCAGACGTGGATATTACATATGCATGATACATTATTATTATTATTATTATTATTATTATTATTATTATTATTATTATTATTATTATTATTA
>BOPP01000037.1:6541818-6556653 GCA_017312745.1 Gryllus bimaculatus
TCCTTTTCTTCTCCCCCTCCCAGCACCTTTAACCTCATTTTTACTCTACGCTTTTCCCACCTATCCTTGACGTTCATCGTCGATTTCTGCTTGCTCTCCCGCCGCTCACCTGTTCTTCAGGCATCTTTTGTAGATGCACCCCGTCCTATTAGGCGGCTGGGTATGCTCGCACTCGACGCTACACCTTGAGGTGCCATTTCGGCCACTCCCCTATTTTGTTTCTTTCGCCCGTTTGTCGCTTGCGTTTCCTAATCTGAACTTTCCATGGTTGTTTCCCTACTTTCCTTCCCCCTTTGATTTTCACCCCATCATCTGTACTATTTCTTCCAGCCTCCATGCCCTCACCCTTGTTTGCACATTGTACCTGTGTTGTACGCCTTGCAGGTCACTCCTTGGGTACCTTTTTCATTCCTCCCTTTTTTTTGCGGTTTCCTTTCCTTATATTCTCACCTTCTTCTTTTGTCACTCTTCTCTCCGCCGATTACCGATCCCCCCTTGAGCCTCCCTTTCACGTCCCTGTGCCCCTCTTTCCTGCGCCGTGCAGCTCACGCGGCCTATTCGCACTGGACTATTGCTCCCTCATTTTTCACCACTTTTTTGCTTTCCCTTTCTTCGAGACCCACAACCGCTTGCCTCTTGTTTCTCTCAACCTTGACTCTATTTCGTCCCCACTTCCTCTTGATCTTCTTGCCATTTGGCCTTTTCCCGCATCACAGGCACATTCTTTTTTACACTTTCCTACGCAGCCTTTACCTTTATTTCTTTCCTTTCCTTTGTCGGTGGGTTATTTTTTCGGGGATTCACTTGTTTGGTTAGCTCTTCATACTTTTTCCTTTACCACTTTTCGACGGCCTTCTCTTCCGCATACTTTTTGGACACCCAACGCATGCACACACCAGTTATGGAAGCTAACTTTACACACACCCCACACACGTAAGCATTCTTTCTGGTCACTGGTTACATTCCACTTCACATGTCCATCGTCACGCATTCCAATTTCGTTTTCACGTTGCTCTCGAGCCATTAAAACACAGCAGCGTACTATTCGAAGGCGCCATTATCTGAAGACAGCCTTTAGGAATGTTTTGCAACAGTACTATGACTGCTTCAACACGCGGCTCTGTAAAGTACGCCACATCAACTGGTCTTCCGTAAGCCGCTTACATAATGTCTAAAACTCAGAAAGCAAAATTCAGTGTTTTCAAAAATTTTAATGAATTTCTGAACTGCTAAGCTTTGGGCGTTTATCACTAATTGAACTGTCCTTCGTAAGACTATGAAAATTTCTCAATCACGGCAGCTTTTAAAGAAATAATGAACACTGGAGGTGCCACGTTGCTTACTAAAAACATCCATCAGAGATCCCAACCATACTACGTTAGCGGCCGCCATTATCTTGGGAAATCTGTTATCGCTAGCAACATCGTTGGAGAACCGTGGCACTCGCTTTTAACCTATACTACTGTTTGTGTACAAATCGTGCGAAGAATAGTTTCGTGAGGAATGAACATCGTTGGTCGCTGACAGAAACTATTCTTAGAAGTATATACTGGTCATGGTCAGAGAACCATACATAAATTAAAATTCGGTAGTGATACAAACCAGAGAACTAAACTTTAAAACACGAAGACAATAGTAAACAATATTCCATTGGTATCGGTCAAGTCATTGTACAATTTTTAATGATTCGAAAAAAACCATGCCTACACTAGTAAACGTCTGTACTTTAGTGGGTATAAGAGGAAAATGTATGCAGAATTATTTTTTATTTTCGAAGAAATTGGTACTGAATCAAACATTTGGTCGTTGTCAGAGATGTAGGGAAGTCTTTTTGGGAGTGCCAGGTAACTAAAATTAAAACCAAATTAACTCTGATTATTAGGCAGAGAAGTTAAAGAATTGAGGGATATGAATGACTCAAAAGGCAAGTTTATTCCTGGGTTAATAGATCGAAGGATCAGAAATAGGGCTGTGCCATAACCATGTGCATCGATAACTAACACAATTCTCGAAGAGAGTTGTTCGTTTCGCGTTGGATTGGCAGCGGTTGTTTCTCCTTGATGCATTTTCCTCCCGTGGATACTTTCCTCTTGTGTCTTTCCATTCCGCTATCTTTATTACGAACTCTTTTCTATTCCTTTCACCCTTAGCCGTTTCAAAAATCCACTCTTTCTTATTCCGGTGTATCCACCATTCCTCTGCACTCTCCCTTGCACCCTCTCCTTGCACTCCTTCCTTGCCACCTCTCGCTTGCCGACCCTTCCCTTGCCACCCTCTCCTGCACCTTCCTTGCCACCTCTCCTTGCTCCTTTGCTTTTTTCTTTCTTTCTTTTCTTTGCTTTCTTTCTTTCTTTTTATATAAATTCTTTCCCTCCATGATCTTTATTCCCGTTCCATTTCCTAATGCTCAATTTCACTATCTTCCTCTCGGTTGGCTTTCTCTCTCTCTCTAGCTGCAACTTTAGGTTATTTAACTACTCTCTTTCGTCTCGCTGCTTTGCCCAGGTAACTCTCTTTCTCTCTCTATTAATAACCGGTATTATCGCGTTTAGAATGCGGTCGGGCAAAGAGAGCTCATTGCAATTTTTCTAGTTCCTATAGATCTGTGGATGAAAGAGGAGAAGCTCAGGAAGGCCAATTAAGCGAGGAATGAATCCTATGAGGGAATTGTCATACGTGTCACATGTCTTCTTTACCCGAGACGTGGTACTCATATAGATGATAATTATATTATTAATTATTATTATATTATTATATTATTATTATTATTATATTATCATTATTTGCGTATCGACTATTCCTGGCACCACGCTAAACGTTCTTGACCGGTCCCAGACAATTCTATCCACATAAATGATTAACGTGTGTGCAATATGGGTGATCAGCTTTTCGTTGTATCTTGTAAGAAAGGTTGTTAAGTTCATTAAGAATTATGAAGAGGTTAGATGATAAGAGATGATCGTGGCTTTTCGACGCATTCACACATTTATGCTATATGCCGAGGAACCAGAACACACCCCGGGACAGGGGGTCGGCCGGGGTCGACGGGCCTCGCTGATGAAGCATATATACCTGAACCACTTCGTCCAGTTCATTGTTATTATTATTTTATTATTTTATTATTATTATTATTATTACTAATATATAATAATAATAATAAATAATAATACTAATAAAATAAAATATAATAAATATAATTAAATAATAATATAATATAATAATACTATAAATTACACTTATATTCACCTCACCTACGTACTCTGCTTGCTGTCTCGCCCGTCCCACTCGCACCGTCGCTGCCTTGCTCCTGAGTACATCGCGGCATCCGCCTTCTTTATGTCTGTGGCCTTTCCGGGGTCCTCGCAAATCACCATAACCTTATAACGAACTATTTTATGAAATATAAGACGGTTCGTTAATAGATTCCTCCACGGAGCAGTCCAAAGGTGCGTGCGGACACGAAAGTTGTGTGAGAAGGCTATTGTGCAACCAGGTTGGGTCCAGTGATGGAACTACTTACATCTAGTTTTTGGTTTAGAACCCCATAAATTTATGAAATCGTCCTCATATTATTCTCTTTAAAACATGCTTCGACAGAGAAAAGTGTGAGTATCGTATTATGGACTCAGCCGCTGAAGAGTACATATAACGACTTGTGAAAGCTGCAGAGCCCACATTTTAGATAAATATACAATGTACATTTATTCACGTTTTACAAATGTTACATGATAAAATCGTTTTTAAGGTGTTCAGAATCTTGCAATTTAATCGGGCAGTAGTGATCGCTCCATTTTAGAAATATAGCTTAGGGGATGATGTTGGTAGCGAAGAGAAATGCAGCAATGATTTCGACCTTGTTTGGCTATAAACATCGGACATCACGGGACATCAAAGGCGGCATCACATTACGGGACAAGAACGGCGCCATCTCTGCTCGAGGCACGTGAGTGATCGAGTAATTGCTTCTCTCCTGTACACAACGATCCCAAGATAGAGGATGCAGGAAATGTGGTTACAAAGATATAAACAAAGTTAGTCATTCATGTGTTCGTTAACTGAAGTTACAGATTATTTATTAAGCGAATTTTACTGTTGAAAATGAGAATTATTTGAAGTCAGAGAGTACGTTTAAGAACTGTGATTCCTCTCCCTTGCCTCTCCGAGCGGTTTTTCTGGTCTCTAAATCAAATGCGCCATGGTAGAAGAATCTGTAATTTCTCGATAAAAATACTCAATTTTCAATATTATAACTGTTGACAGGCATCTGATTAATTTTGATTATTTCTATCCACTTTGGCAAAGTGATATCTCTGAATCGATACCAACTCCTCCTCCTTGGATTACTTTCGTGGTGCTCCTTCGCTTCCGCTAAATTTACATGCTATTGCGCTTTGCGTGGAAATTCATTGGGGCAGTCTACGCACGCAAGACATACTTGGGGCTTCTTGGGCTACAATGGCTTCTTTTTCGATAAAAAAATACTCTAAAATAACACCGGAAGGCAGTATGTTGAAAAGATGTAAACAATAATAGTGTAACATAGATGAACGTTTCAAATCAAAATAACTATTGACTTGAAATTTGCCTTCTCGTACAAATGATGATGTCAGATAAGTAATGAAAGCTTCAGAATTGTGATGTGTACATTATATTTCTTTATCTTCCCTAAAACATTTTTATGATGTTCAAAAACAAATGGGACGTTCTAAGAATAGTCAACTTAGTCTGGATGACACCTCTATAAAATTCTACACATTATTTCGAAACAAAGGCAAGGAAATACAAGTACACGAAAAACCGCGAAAGCAACAAAGCTACAAAAGGAAAATTATTTATTACTAAAAGTACTACTATCCTAGACATCCATGACGTGTATTTTCAATAATATCAAGAATACCATTTTTCTTCCTTTTATGCGCGATATTGGGTGGACTAGCAAAACAATAGTAGAATGTTCCTGTTCTATTTCATTTTTGAAACTTAATCATTTTTGTAAAATAAAAACAAGTTAAATTAAAAACTTTTATGGGTGATAATGATATCAATATTAAGATTTTTTTCTTTTCCCATATCTCCAACTTCATTTATAACATTCCGAATTTAGAACACCGCCTGATTTGACAACCTTGTATCGCAGGACTGTCCATTCGAGGCAGGAGGTGGGGTAAGCGATCCAGCCTTAGAAGTCTCATGCCAATGCTTGGCACGCACCTTGTGACGATGAGCCCATTTCCCGCGTTCTTTTAAAGGTATCGATTTTACAACGAATATTTATCGAGGCACACGATCACAGCCTTCGGAATTATATCATCGCCGTGCGGTGAATACGAACAAAACTTCAAATACGACACCTCGTGACGTTCCATAAAAACGCATCTTTGTAATCTGATAACGTAAGATTGTATGAGATAATTGCGTAGGTGAATGGATTTCAGGATGATAGCTGTACGATGCAAATGAGACATAACGTCGAAGACTAGTTTGATACATAGTAATTAGAAAGTAAGAAAGGTAGCCAAGTCTTCCAGATATTCAGTGAGCTAATGCAAATCTAATGTGACATTTTACCGACATAAACACATAATAAACAGTGAAGAAATAATCAGATTATTATGTATGTACTTAATTTACGGGTTCGAAGACCATTTAAGGATGTTCTTTCACTACACATGTAGCGGTCGCCAACAATGCTCAGAAAAACATGGCTTAGGGAGTTTTAATCAAAAACAATGTTTAGAAAAACATATAGTAATATTGTGTTCATAAACATTACATTGTAATATTTACATTGTAATATTATTGTGCATTATACTGTGACGGAAATAAGTGGACAAGTTTTCACGATTTCTTTCGGTGGTTTCGTGACTCGACACGAAGATTGAAGTCACTTGGACACCACGAGATCAGGTGAAACTTCAGTTATTCTAGACTGCCTTTTTTCATCATATTCATCGTAATTGCGGATCCACCGTAAGGTAGGCAAAACGAGTAATGAAAACATATAAATGCTAGTTTGGCAACAGATTTCAGCAAACGAAGTATGCATGCTGCGTAAACTTCAGCTCTTAATTGAACTCATTTAATACTTTTTAACTGAATTTAATGGGAAATAAATGGCATATCATGAGGCTGTAGAACGTAGAGGAATCTTACTTTAAAACGTATAACGATGTTAATTGACTACTAATTTGCACGTGCTTGAGGAAATGAGGAAGCTACAGCAGTAAAGCAAGTAGAAATTTATCTTGTATTTACTTGCTTCGAATCCTCTTTGAGTTCCACTTTGAAACTTACCAGTCTTGGGTAAAACACTTGAGAGGATTTAATGATGTTGTTTATTTATAAATTGTTGGGTTAAGAAAGAAGTTAAAATTATAAAAATAAATTTTAAAAAAGCGTTATAAAGAACTTCATGTATTCTACAAGTACATCAAATGAAACAGCATTTTTGCTCTACAATATCGTAAAATATTAAATTCCAGACACAATTACAACACGAATTATAAACGAACTTTACCAATGTGAGCATTTTTTTCAAAAACTTTAAAAATTATTATCTCTGAAAAAAGTCTTTGAGAAAAATAAAAAGTGGGTACTTTATATTTCGGCTTATAATCTTGTTAAAAGAAGTTTAAAAATCTGAAATATCAAGGTGAAATATTGCTTAAATTTCCGCGTTTTGACGTCAAACTGACATTGATAAGCCAAAAATCACCGTAAGATGTGGTGTAACCGCTTGTTCCATACTCATGATCAAACCACGCCTCATCCTACGTCCTCACAAAACGCTGTCGACTAGCGAGAACAGTGTTGAATCCCGGGAGGCTCAACGGCCCCACCCAACCCAAGTCACGCCGCCGCCGCCAGCGCCGCCCTGGCGCTAACAGAGACAAACTGCAGATTGCGAGTCAGCCGACGGATTTCGCTGGGAAGAGGAAACGGCCCTCCGCATGAGCTACACGTCCCCCCGAGGCGAGCCTTAGGCCTGACGAGGGGCCTTAGACGATGGTCTCCGCGACCGAGCCTCAAATGGTGGGTGGGGGGTCTCGCCCTTTCGCTGCAAAACGGTGGCCAAACGCGCAAAAGTAAAGAAGAGAGACGTACATATGAAAGGAATGGAATGGCCAAAGGCTACTGAATTAGTTCGGTCTCATACGTCAAATAATTTTCATTAACATGTCGAGAAACATCTTTTAGTAAAATAAGTAAATTTAGACGGAAAATGCTTATACTAAAGTAAATAATACAAATATTTAGTGAAATAAAATATCTTCAATTTATGTACTATGAGATATTACTATATTAGATATTGCTATATAAGTATTTACTATTAATTATATAGTCCTACATGAGTGAATAATATGACAGTGATATTCGGTGGTTAAATATAATCGTAACAGAAAATCCTAGCTTTTATTTCTCAACAATAAGTATTTAAACCTTTTCTCTCCCGAATGTTTGCAACTTTCACTAAAATTTCAAATTGTCTCCATAAAGTACGCGTTGTAAACTTCCGAAATCTGAAGACTGACGGAATACTCCATGAGATATTGAAGAGTTTTTTGTTTACGGAAATTAATTTACTTCATTTTCATCTGTACAAACAAAAATATGGCGTAAATTTTGTTTTTTTTTTGTTTAAAGTTCTTAATTGTGGAATTTGCACATTGCTCTGTTACGTTTTTTTATGTGCTTACAATACATTGGTTTGTTTACTAAAAATCAATTCGCAATGTTAGCTATGAAAAGAAATAATGCATAAATGTCCAAGGTTTCTAAAGTTTTCATTTGAACGAGGAAAATTGTGATACAGCATATCAAAACTCCTCCACTTGTCACTCATTCTCTTAGTCAAGGTACTCAATTTCTGTTCTCACAGAATACAACCGAACTAATTTTGAAGAATGCACTTCACTTCGTTTAGGAACTTCCAACACAATCGTCTGAAGGAGTTAGCGGAAAATCTTCATATAGGATGTGTGCACCCGCCGTGCTGCGAAAGTCCCTAACAGAATCCCACAAGAAGCATGAGTTAACAAACTTTATAAATGCTGTGAAATGGACGAAGCGATCGCGTTGCTGTTTCATGAACAGATATATTGTATTAAACTATTTCTTTATTTAAATCAGAAATTAATCCCACTACAAGGTACGCGACTGTCGATATAATTATTCAACGTAATTAACAATGTATTCCGTCGCAGGCAGATATTAAATTAACAATAATATCTACCACTTATTCGTTTCTCATTATAAAACAGTTAAAAATAGCTTGAGAAAACCGTTTAATAAAGGTCTACCTACAAAATGTGCCTGGCCGTTGGCTGGTTACTTCTGTGGCCGCTGAAAAGATTACTTACACATGTCTTAGGAAAAAATCAATCAATTCCACACAGAAAAAGGGCAGTAGTTAGAGTTGAATTCTTGAGTATATTTCAATGAAATTTACATTTTCGATCCAACAAATTATTTTGTGTGTAAAATCTTGTAAAACAAGTTGAAAAATCTCAACAGGTTGTTGAATGTGGGGATTTCTTTCAATTTGCCACACGCAACAAATTAATCTGGTATAGAACTGAGAAAAGCTTGTTTCATTGTCAATGCAATTCTTATTGACAACGCTTAGTTTAACTAAATATTCCGTTAAGATAAGAAACTAATATCTTTCCATTTATTACAAAATACCAAATTGTGATTCGTAGTGATTTAAAGTGATGAGTAGTTTTTCACTCATCATAGAGCAATTTTTACACTTACGAATAAAGAGTTCAGTTATGAATCTGAAAAATTCTATTGCATCAAATTCATTGGACCTCTCACGAACTCTGGTGACACTCAGAATTGAGTGTAGTAATGTATATACTTTCACTAACAATCGCTAAAGAAAATGCAACTCCGCGAGAACGCGATCTACGAGTATTCGGGAACTGACTTGCAGAGTAAGACAATTTGAAGGTGTTCTGTAAAAACTAAATTGCTCACTTTCCAATCTTCTTACAGCAATACGATTGACAATAGTCAAGTACAAATTCAAGGCCAACGAAGCACCAAAGAGCACCTGTGCAGACTTTGTTCGTTCCTAGAGCGAGTCTTTTGTTTTTCTTCAACGACACCACCATTCCAAGCCATCTTAATTGTTTTTTCCTTCACACTATTCAATCCTGCTACCTGTCGGAGATGTCCTTTTAAGAATACAATTTATCTACACGAAATCTCCCTAACTCATTCCGAGTCTCCTTTGTGTTTCCGAAAAATTTAGGGAGACGAGAACGTCAAAATGCGACAAAACCAAAACGAGTTGGAACAAAAGCTCGAAAGGAGGTTACACGCCCGCGTTTAACAATGGCCAGGTCCTCATGGCCCTGGTATCAGAGTCGCAGCAAAAACAGATTGGATTGAGGCGACGCACGATGGGTCAAAATAACATCAAACCCGGTCATAACTACTTTTCGCATTACCACCACGCAAAATATAATTTATTTCGTTATTGAGATCGCCAGCAACAATACCTTTTCAATAATGAAATAGACTACTTCATTATTACAAATTTTATTCCATTGCTAAGGTAATTTATACTTATCGACAGTGTACATCTCCTTTGATACACCACGAAAACTGTAGACGATTAATTATATCGGTATGAATAACACACATAATTAACAATATGTCAATCAATGGTTTTTCGGTTGATCCCATATAAAATAAAACAAATATTGCTTGGGTCTCTAGAGAATTTATATTTCATCCACTTGTAAAAATGTTCTCATTTGAACGGTTTCATTCATTACTAACATCGTTGTTTTCTCCCTTGTATCATAATGTAATGTTTATGGGGTCATGGCAAAAAAGTATCTGTTTTATGAAAGAACGGTTTTCAGCCCGAAGCGGAGCGAAGGCGGAGGTGGTAAAGAGGCAGAAAACTACATTTCAATTGAAGCGCATGCAACGAATTTTTATAGATACGGCTCTTATTGCAATTGAAGATTAACGATAATTTTCGAATGTCGGCCATTCAGAAATTATTAGACGGACATTTTCTGATTTGTTTTTGTAAATCGAGTTCGACACGATGACAATATTTCTAGCAACGTTTCATTTGTTATTGAATGTCATTAAACATCTGATAGCTTAGCGAAGTTGGTGTATCAAACCAAACCTATCGGTATTTATTGACCTAAACATATATAATTTCGATATATATTCAAAATAAACGTCTTTCAAATACATTAGTTTTCGATCCGAAGATAAATGTCTAAATAAAGTTTTTAAAAATCTAACTAAACTATTTCCTCAGATATAGCAAAGGATGCTTATAAAAATTGGGCGGGTTACTTTTTCATTGAAACCTTTGAATCTCTGAAAATTTCAAAACGTTCAAAATTATCTCGGTAACATCCTTCAACTAATTATTTTATTGAAGGAAATCTGGTTTAAAAAATAGAGTTCTACAGGTCGTAAATATTTTTTTGAAAAAAGTAATAGTTGCGTAATTTTTCATTGAAATGAAAGCAATTTATATCTTTTCTCAAAAATGGCTCCAAAGTTTCTTTTGTTTACGTTTGTCCTCGGATTCAGCGAAGAATGCTTAACAATGAGGAAGGTTTTGATTTTGATGCTCACAGAATTTTCGAAAATTGCAAAACATACATATAAAGCGAGGACATACATGCTGTTGTAGAACCATTAATCCTTCATACTACGTTTAATTAACTAAACTTGATGCTAGATTCAAAAAAAGGCCTAGGTACCAAAAACAAATTATTGACTTAGGCCATCAAAATTCATAATTTTACGGGCGGTACCCTAGAAAATGCAAGATGAAATATCAGTGTACAAAAATGTTTGTATCATTTTCGTACAAGAAGTTCAACATACCAAAACCATTGACAATAAGTAATGTTTCAATACAATATTATTACGTAAAATTGTTATGCCTCCTATTTCAAGAATTCTCTAAGCTTTGCTTTACTTTTAGATTCTACGTTCCATTTTGAGCGACACCAGAATATTACTTGCAGTAACACTTCACTTTATACGTTGAAATAATTCCATTGCAATAGATTTCATCCTTTCTCAGGTTTGCGAATATATTTAAAATATTGATATATTTTGAAAAGAGCATAATTTATTTGCAGTGAAGTGAAATACGCAACTTCTACTGTCTAGCCAGCAGCAAAAATGCAGCAGAACAAAACCACACCAAATTGCTTTATAAAAAGTGGAATGTACATTGTTTAAAGTCAACCAATTAAATACTTGAATACAACACTGCAATTAGTTGAATATTTTAACAAAACTAAACTTCACGAACATTGCTGCAGATAGTAAAGTACATATGGATACTCAGAAATATAGTTCTTTGTATCAAAAATATAAACAAATTGTTACTTCCATCAGCCAAGACGATAAAAGACAATATTTAATAGCAGACAGTCTTTTCCTTCGAACCTTGCTATGGCATGACGTCAGCTGTGGTAAGCAGTGATGCGCTGAGTACGAGTGTGGGAAACAATCAAATAGTTGCACTTATCAGTCAAATTCGAAAATGTGTCATTGTTTTAAAATATTTCAGAGTATCTAAATAAATCATAGACAACGTACACATCGCTGGAATCTGCGAATGTTTTTGACACTTTCTACACATTGGAAATTAGTAACATAGATGATTTCATAAGAAAATAAATATTTCTGTTTTCAGGAACAATGAATACTCTAATTTTTCTATCTAGTTTTATCATTCTTCCTCGTATTATGCATCCATTTTCGTCGTTATAATCGTGCTTAGATTTGTCAGGGGAAATTGATTTTTAAAATCTACTACTTATTAATCATATGAATGAATTGGTATTATAATTCATCAGAGTAGACTAAGAACCTTTCAGGTGATATTTGAAGTCTTCCCCAACAAACCATTCATTTTCTCTCTGAAGTCACACTTGGTAATTGAAACAACCAAAAGTTACGGCCACAAGCCAATATTCCGTCACCTTCAGTGTGTGTACGCATTTTTAAAATGACACAGCAAAGTATTCTTACATAGAAACTGCTTAGAAATGATTTTTTTCCTTCAAGAAGTTCTGTTGAAATCCCAGCTTTTACAACTTATCGTGTCCCACAGGTGAATAAATAGACAATGCTGCGAGAGCGTGGAGAACGACAATCTGGGAACAAAATGGTCTTAGAACTTATTAACGTTTTATGATGCAGTTAACGAATACGTTAGCAGTTGGAGACAAGGCTCCAACCATCGGCCTTCGCAATTTATCATTCCAAACGCATTTCTCGACGAAAAATTTTCTTGTCGAACAGTTTGTTTGAGAAATGAAACAAACCAGAAAGCAATTCACAGTTTCTAATGCAACTAATGCACAATAGACCTAGATCGAGGAAGCAAATAGACAATCTGACATGTGTCATGCAAATCAGACATTCGCATATGAATTACTAACGCTCAAATCAATATTCATCGCATAGTTATTATCCCACCTACTTTCTTTATTCATAATATTGTGTTTATGAAGGTTTAAACGTGTATCTTCACTGACCCAAACTTCGCACAAACGAACTAAGTTCAATCACGCACATGCAAAATCGAAAAACATCGTTTGAACGAGTACCCTTCGGTTAAATCTTTCTTTCTCAAATCCCGTGGCATCGCGAATTGACCCGAAATCATTTTTATTTGTAAATAATAATTATTCCTGGGCTTATATGGTCAGATACTATTTTAATGTTTATTACAATGATTGTCAATAATTATAATAGTTAACAAACTACTTTTTAACGTCTTCCCTCAATTATCTCAAAAATTATTTTTGAAACGTGTCACCCTTCTTGTGCACAGACGATATTGCTCTGTGCCATTTGGGCCCACTGTATCATGCGGCATCGACTCAGGAGACTGGGTGGGGGTGGGGGTGGGACGAGGAAGAGAGGAGGCGAGGGTTGGGGGTGAGGCGAGGAGGGGGTGAACGCGTGTTTTCGCTCGTCGAGTGACGCCTTGGGCACCGCATAGGCGCCGCCGGCGCCATAACTCAATCGATACAGAGAGATCGAAAACGCCTAGGCATGTGGAGATGTGTGTCCCAAGAGGCAGCTTCTTTAGAAGCGGTCACGAAATACAGGAATGAATTGAAAATTGTATAGAAAAAGTCGTTAACATGTTTGTATAGAGACTCTGTCTTCTGTGGTACAGATTTTAAAAAAATAATTAGAAGGTATTTGCAGAATTACCTATTCCATTCTAATTAAACGAGTACAAATTTTGGGAAATATTTGTTAAAAAAATAAATTTGGTTATTCGTTTTAACTTCCTGAATTTTATTTTTTAATACCTTCCACGCCGCATAATTCAAGCACTTCAAGGTCATGAGCAAGGGCTCTAGGCCCAGAGCAACTGCCTAAGGTTTAAAAGCAGGGGTTACACAAATTGCACCGGTGTGGACGCAGTTCGCAGATGAGACCTTTCGAGAAGTCCATTGAGTGAGTTGAGAAATATTTGTAGAAATTTAATGAAATGAATAGCCATTTCCTGAACTAAAGACATGAACTTATCCTTAAAATGAAATAAGTCCGGCATCATTGAACGCATCAATTGAGAGTAAGAGTAAAAATAAACGTTTGGAATCCAAAGGATCTTTATTTCGTAATCGCGTTTACTTAATAGTGAATGAATGCATTAACCTCCGTTGTTCAGCACAGAAACAAACATTTTTGCCTGTTGAAAGTGCTCTCTGAAATAGAACTTATGTTCGGCATGTCGCAGCGCGTTGGGACAGCTGACCTTGCCGACATCATATACCTGAGCCGACGCACCTTATCGGAAAACGAGAAAGTTCGCAGATTACGAGACTTCCTATGCTCTCACTGATAACGCTCATGATCTCGGTATTGCACTTTCACAAGTTCACATTGATTGAAGTGGAGATGTGAATCTAAATACCTTTATGAAATTTTAATCTGGAGAGCTTACCATATTCCAGAAAAAGAAAAGAAATAAACATGCGCACACTGAGGAGAAATCACAGTACCTTCATTACCTTCTATTTAATAATTTTGAAACAATTCTGTTGCAAAGTTGCAATTTGAAATAATTCAAAATAGAAGAAAACATTAAGGAAGGTATTCTTAATAAACAAAACAGAAACAAGATGAGAAATTGAAAAATAAAAAGAACACCAATATTGAAAATAACATGCTTATATTAAACGTTTTGAAACATGGCAACACGCAAGAAATTCACTATATTCAGGTCATGTGCTCTGTGTGTTTCCCGTCGATAGCGTTACCCATTTGTCAGCTGTCCTTGCGCGCTGCAGCATGGCGTTTACCAAGCACTGTTTGTACTGTTTTTGCAAAAAATACTTTTCGAATATTAACAATACTTACATCATTGCATTTCATTTTTACAGAACTTTAGAATGATGTAGAAAAAATATTTTCTTCCTTTTAAAAACCCAAAGTTGTGTCAAGATCTCTAAAATTACATACGGTACTAATAAGAAAACGAAATATACTATTTGCCCAAACTCCAACATGGTGAAAATAGCATCTCAATATCTCAAACCGTTTTCAAGATATTTGCGGTGGCCAACTTAGGTGTTTCACTCTGTATACAAGAAATAATCATTTAACAAAAAATATCACGAAATGAAAACTGTTAAAGATTTGGTCATTCAAACATATTCCTGTCCCTTGGAAAAATTAGTATTAGTAAAGTGGAATTTAAGAATAAAATAAAAGTACATTATTTAAACTTCGGTGGTTTGATAGAAAACATCCGGTAAACAAAATGTTGTATGCGCTGAAGTCTAGTATACGATACAACTTAAAGTC
>BOPP01000037.1:6556678-6640098 GCA_017312745.1 Gryllus bimaculatus
AAAATAAAAAAGGAATATGCCATACCAATATTGAAAATAACATGTTTTATATAAAGGTTTTGAAAACCATCGCCGCAGACTCAAACTTCATCACATCCGAAATTCACTCATCTTACGATTCAGCGAGTCTCCCATGTGCTCTCACAAAAGCTTCCCAGCGCGCGAAAAAATTTCTGTGGTGTTCCCCCGTCGAATCGCGTTGGCCTGGGGCCCGCGCTTTCACATAAATTGCTACACACGGACACCTGTTACTGATCCTTAGGAGTTGCGCGTATGTCCAGGAATTGATGACGTTATACTAACGCAAACTGCACTTAGTTTGCACACGCCCGTCACTAGGTTTTTTTAGCAAAAAATACTCATTTTATCGAACCTATTAACAATCAATACGTTTGTTTATATCATCTGAATTTTAATTTTGCACGAACTTTATATGACGTAAGAAAAAATAATTTACTTCAACTTAAAAACACCAAAGCTGTGTTCAGTATCTCTGAAAATTACAATACGGTACTAATAAGAAAACGAAGATATAACTCTATTGGTGCTCCAATCTGTCACCATGGTGCAAATAGCATCTTCGACTATCTCAAACCGTTTTCAAGTTTGCGGTGGCCAACTTAAAGTGTCCACTCTGTATACCAACTAATCATTTAACAAAACAACACGAAATGAAAATTGTTAAAGCATTTGGGTCCTTTCAACCGTATTCCAATGTCCTTGCGAAAAATTAGTATTAGTAAACGTGGAATTTAAGAATAAAATAACAGAAGCTACATTATTTCTAAACTCGGTGGTTTGATAGAAAAACATCCGGTAAAACAAAAATGTTGTATGCCGCTGAAGTCATAGTATACGATACAACTTAAAGTCCGTTTTAAAACGCGGCAGTTTTCGCGCCGCTCCGGACTTGGTGGGAGGGGTCGAAGGGTGTTTACGAGGGAACCTTTGGGGGCGGGGGAGGGGGGGAGCAATACGCGTAACTCACATACGTAAACATACAATTAAAAAGCAAAGAGTGGGCGTGGGCGGTTTCGCCCGATTTTCCAGGCGGGCAAGTAGCTCTCGCATGTATCTTTTGACACCTTTGGTCCTGATCTTCAGTATAAGGGCGGAATTGTTTGGCTATTAATAATTTCTCTTTGAAGCATTATTCTTATTAACATAGTACTGAATGCAGTACTCTGAAAAAAACTTAATTCTATTTAAATAAAAATTATAATAGCTGAAAATGAACATTTTCTTTCCGCTGAACCAGAAATAGCATGAATATCAACACAGTAGACATTTGAACGTAGATTGTTCTCTCAGGACTTCGCGTTTATGACAGAAATATCGCTAGCAGTCTTACGCTACAATATCACGAAAACAATCCGTATGCGGATGTAATTGCCAGATAATTTACCATAAACGACATCGTAGGGCAGCACTAAAACAGTGTAGAGCCTAAATAACGCTCAGCTCCACGGCACTATTCAGCATTGTGCCCGCGCCGTGGACATATTAACCTCCAAGGACCATGAACATAATAGCTTATTACGCTATTAACTCGGACAAGAACCAGGTACTGTACCTTAGGCTGAGCGGGACACGCAATTACTGCGGGGACACGCTGCTCGCCCATTGCTGGCTCGGTGTTGGCGTTGCTCCCGGTATCACAGGCTGCAGACAGGTAGCACGCGGTGGCTTTTGAGTCAATTCACAACGCTAAATACATTACGCGCACACCGTACACACCGGACGTCGGTACACTAATGCTGCCCAGAGAAGATTTGGATATCCGGAACGACATCTTCTGGCGGCCGATGGAACTAATATAGCTGGGAATTTGAAAACATTTGCTGCGCGGTTCTTATTCAAAGAAAATACTAATACCCGCGTTTAATTGAAAGGGGTTTGCGAGTTCTCCCTCAGTAGAATAGAAAAAATAATGCACCTGAAGTGTTGAAAATATTTTTCTCCGACTTAAGAAAATTACTTTAAAAGCTCCTTTTTTTTCTTCCAAATTCGATTATGACTTACTAAACAATTCAAGTAATATTTGCTATTAAAAATAACTTTTTTTTTCAATGTAGCTACCACCATTCATTTGTTTATTGTAGATTTTTTTTTATTTTTATGGTATATTCAGTATTGGACACACATGATGAAAATTTTAACTTCAAAACAGGCATTTAAATTAAATTTTACAATTGATTTATTTGCAAAAATTATTAAAAAAAGAATAACAAATGAACCTGAATGAGAGTTGCATGCCCTGTAGCCTTTGATAAATAACATTTACAATATCTTGCAGGACTATAATTTAAAATTTGTAAACTTTGTATACAATATAATATTTTCTTTAAAAGGTATTTTGTAATTTTGCAGCTTATTCCTCCCTGCATTCCCTTCTGGGTAATATATGACTTAGATATTGCGAAAGGAAAGTTATGACAAGCGTTTTTTTAATGAGAAAGATGATTATCTTAGTGAAAGAAAGTTCAGTTGTCCAATAAGCTGACTGTTTCTTCCTGTTCTTATTTTTTAAACAGCTATTACAGGTGAAAATGGCAAAATATTTCTACTTAATGAAAGTGCAGAACAGTAGCACATAACAGATTTCTTACTGCTCTATATTTGAATGTTTCAATAAAAAATTAACAAAAATGAAATATCTCTGTTATTTTCATAATATTTATTTGAGAGGACAATGGAGTAAGGAAACTGCAATCTTATTGCATCATTAAATTTATTTTTGTCTCCGGTAATAAATAATAAAACACTTCTTTTGGCTGCACATGGAATATTTATTAAAGCAGAACAAAACAAGCAAACAAAATTAAAATGAACACATTCATGTGACTGGAATATCAGTCCCCTTCCACAAACTACATGAACACAGGTACACTACAAATTAAAACATTGCTAAGGCAACATGTACCATTCAATATGATAAGTTCAATTAACTAAACCAATACTACTTATGTTATTTTTATGAGAGTATGCATGAATCAATCATTCATGTAAAATTGCAATTTAAGGTTCACTTTCATAACCAATGCTATCACACACTTGGTACAAAAAATCATTACAGGAAAATACTTATTTGCTAATAAAATAGTAAAAAACTAGAGACTGAGGAAATATTAAAAAATTGGAAATGATGTTCTAGTAATAAAAAATGCTACAAAACGTGCTTGAAAAGTGCTGTGCAATACATTAATCAAGAAATTACTCTGTTGCACAATCATCAAACACACATTCTAGCTGCTTAAATATCATATTATGGATCTGGAAAATAAATTCCTACTTATATCAACTTACTTCTATACTATGGGTTGTACTGATTCAGAAGGCAATATCAAGAAGTATTTAGAATGTGATAGAAATGAACAATGAGTGAAGATTCACTGAGATCATGTTCATTGCACTTGGACACGTTACATTGTTACAACATTGATGACACTGAAGGCATGGTAGGTTGATGAAGATGTGGAACCTCTTGTGAAATTGGTACCTGAAACTGAAGAAGTTAAATTTTTTCCAAATGCAAATGATCCTCATTACATTATTATATCATCATAATCATAACTACAAAAAATATATCAAAATAATTTTTGAAAGAAAGAATTCGAATCACAAAGGAATACTTGTTTTCTTTACTACTAAATCAAGCTCTTCCCTTCACATTAGTATTAACAATGTATATGAAAACCCCACTAAACGTTTCAGAAAGCAAATTGTGTTAGGATTAATGATCACACTATTGCCATAAAAATTAAGGACACTACTTTAATGAAATGACTAAAAATATTTGATATGTTGTTATATTTATGTTTATTTTTAATTTTGTTTGATGACATTAGTCCAAAGAGAGGTACGTGAATTTTAAGAATGTTTCACATCATATTTAAGGTCCAAAAGGATTATTTCTGAACTTTCAAGCAACGCATTGAAAGAACCTGTATTTGATATTAAAAAAGGAAGCCAGCGTTCTGAAATTCTGAGACTGATGCACAAAAGAATGATCTTTTACATGTTAGTGATTGTTTTCATTCCATCCAACGAAGTTATTGTCTGACAAGTGATATATTATTTCCCCTTTTTATGGAGAATCTCTGGTATTTCGGCAAATAAGTATTATTTCTTTTAAATATAACAATAAGAACAGTAGTAAATTCCATAAGAAAATATTCAATTTACATTATAATCTGCTTCTTTTAAAACACAATGAAAAGAAACAAACGAAAGTGAGATTAAAGGCAACAAATAGATTGAGAAGTGAAACACAAATATAAGAAAATAAAATGCTACGAGAAAGGCCAATGAACAAAAAAGAAAAAAACTGTGGTAGAACGAGATTAATGACTATTATTTAAAGAATAAACATCGTTGAAAATACAAGGGAAGAGAAAAACAGAAAAAGAGAAAAAATGCAGAATACAGAAATAAGAAAAGAATGGGAAGAAACATGGCAGAAATAGAGAGGGAAGAAGGAAGTAGTCAACCCGACGTGTTTGAAACGCGCGTCCGAATCGATTCACCAGCAACTCGATTGGCTCAAGAGAAATCGACAGGAGATAAATTATGAAAGGAAATGAGAATTTGAAAAATCAAAGGTGGTGAGAAGTACAAAGGAAAGAATAAAAAAGAAGGAATATAAGTAAAGAGACAGTAAGAAAAGAACAAGAAGAATGGTAGGAATAAAAATGGAATGAAGGGAAAAAGACGGAAAGAAGCAGTTGAATAGTAGGAGGAGGTAGAGAAAGAAAGTGAAGTGAGAGCGTAGGCTTTCGCGCCGGGAGCAAGCAACTGCTCGGCTGTCTGGGAGATGTCGCACCGTAGGTACCAACGTTTCTGCTGACATTCTTCCTCAGTCTTCTTGGCATCCGGCATATCGCCCTGAAGAAGGTCGCAGATTGGCGGCCGAAACGTTGGCACCTGTGCCTAGGTCTCTCGGACAGCCAAGTAGCTGCAGACTCCGGCCACGGAAGTCTATGCTCTCACAGTCATGGAGTGAGGCGGCGTACGCTGTCTCACCTGGTGGCTCAGGGCGCGGCGACCGCGGCACGGTGCGCGCGCGGCGGGCGGCGGCGGCGGCGGCCGCAGCCCCGCGTCAGGCGCCGGCTGCCGCGGCGGCGGGCGCGCCGGCGGGCGCGGGGGCGGTGCGCGGCGGCGCCGGGGCGCGGCGGGCCCGGGCGGCGGGGCGCCCGGGCGGCCGCCGGCCCGGAGTCCCGCGCCGACGGGCGGCGCGCGATAGGCAGCGATGAACTGGTCCGAGATGCGCCCGCCCTCGCGCAGCCCGCTCAGGAACGCCCCGTGCACCGTGGCCGGGTAGTTGCGGATGGTGTGCTCACCTGGCGCCGACAAAAAAACAACAGATTGAATCACAATGATACACACCATTGATGGTCTGTAAATAATATTACACTATGAAGTCGTAGGCTTTCGCGGCCAGAGTCATGTGGGTGATCTGGGCTGTCCGGGTGATGCCGCGTCGAAGGCTGTGTTGCCGACGTTTCGACGCGGCGTCACCCGGACAGCCCAGATCACCCACAATATTACACTATGCTTTCAAATAACTTATCATTTATGTGGCTGTTTGTATATAAAGTTATTTCAATCCATAACTAAAGCAACAATTCCAGGGTACGTGCTGACTCCAATGAGAATGTTACGTTGTTGTAAGTTTCTTTAAAAAATGTTTTTGTTTTATCACAGAACATCACAATTTTTTGCATGAGACTTTGGCTGGCATTGCTCTACCACATTTTTCAGCGATACTACCGCGTAGTTCATCTCAAAATAATCGTTTATCTGAAAATAAACGTTGCCTAACGTCATTCTCGTCAACGTAAAAGTTGTGAACGAGCATCGCCCAAGTCAGATAAAAGCTGATATATTTTTGTTGAATATAAATCACTTAAGTTGAAATGGTACATTGATTTCGGCGAAAATATTATTGTATTTTTCTTTTTTATCTCTATGATGCCGGTTTGATACCCTCAACAGTTTCTCTTAACACTGGAGCGTGATTTATAAGTATGTAGTTAGTGATATTTTATTTTTTATGAAACGTCATCAGAGATGTTTCCTTCTAATATCTTAACGCCCAAAAGGCAGTGAAGTTTTACTTCTCCATGCAAAACCAAATCGTAAGCAATCTCATATTTATCTCACTATTCAAAATATAAAACAATATGTTGTAAGTGTAATTAAAATAAACAAGCTTGAAACAACCTCTAATGTCTATACCACTCAACTCTCCTTTAAAAATAATTTACTTTCATATGATTGATTGTGAATGAAGTTCTTACAATTTATAACTAAAGCAACAATAGCTGCAAGACTGCTACACCTTATGCCAGATTCAATATTTTACTGCATGAGAAGTTCTTTTACAATAGTATGCGGCGTTACTTCACAAAACAATAGAAGGTGCGTGTCAGATGTGAGACAGAAAACTGTAAGAACTCATGATGTAAACTCCCAGCAATTACTCAAGTCGAGCCGCACTCAAAGTGTGAGCCAACTTTAGCAACATACGAACTCACGCGAGCGGCTGCAGAGTTATGAAGTCCGAGATAGCGCGCAATGAATGTTAATTTAGTCGTCAACTTCAACGACTTGCTACCTAGAATGTTAAGTGACTTGAAACCGTTGCGTCGTTATCAAAGTCACACCGTCTGGGACTTAATTGAACTATCCCTAGCCACCTTTGCAGAAACACGGTCATTGCAGTGAGATGGAATAATATAGCATATGCGAATACAGTTTAAGGTCTTCACACATTAAGAATAGACATAAAGTTATACAGAAAGCCTTTAACCCCCAAGTACCCGTATTTACAATTTGCACATATTCAAGTTCTATATTAGATCCTCAGGAATTTGGTGGTACCAACTTAACATAAATATACGCTCTTGAAAATTGAAAATAATGCACACAACTCTTGTCAACATCACATAACATAATATCAGTATACCACTCACTCACTATGTCAATTTTTATAAGTGGGAGCCCATTCGTCGAATAAAAACTTCGCTGGGAAACATAAGTTTATGCAATTTTGGGAACCTCCGAGACGTTTTATGAGGGTTGTTTCTAAAACAGTAATAACTGTAATGACGATATGATACGTTTGCTATTTATTTGAAATCAAGATGGCAAAATTATCCAGAAAGCACTTCAGGCAATTAAGACATTTTCGCAAAAGTCATCATAACAGACTGGGGACGATGTACAGTGTAGATATAATATAATTTAAATTTTCTTAAGAAGTAAAAATAACTGCGCCCAGCTGTTACCACGTATGTAATCATAATACAGTAATAAATTGCTCCGAATTTTCTATTAATACATTACCTTGCCACCAGTAAAGAATGTTCATACTGGCGACATAAGAGCGCACGAGGAAAAGTGATATATGGGTGACATTTTTTGCAATAGAACTTCAACTACATAACGCGTACTTAATACATATGTAAGCGATGCCGAGTTTCTTTAATAACGAGCGAAAGCTAAGAGAGCGCAGAGAACAAGAGAACGGAGAAGACAGGGCCTCACAGGCACTGAGAAACCCTGCCACGCATTTATGAAGTGAGGAGTATCCTCCACTTCATTCTCAGAGCTGCACGATTCTGAAACTATCCCAGAACACAATCCGCCCACGAAAAATAGGCGCGGGAGGGGGAGGGGGCGGCGGCCGGGGCGTGAGGACGGGCCCGCGCGCGCCTATTCTCCGGCTATTCAAGGGCGACGCATGGGCGTGAAAAGGCGTCACGGCGCACGTCTCCGGCCGGCCGCGTCGTGCGTCGCGGGCCATAAGTCACGGGCGTGCGCCCGGCCGAGCCACGCGGAGAGGGGCGGGGCCGGGGTGGGGAGAGGGGAATTCAACAGGTGACTGCCGGTGCGCGCTCGTGATGGACGACTGCCAGGACAGGGCGAGGGGGTCCAGACGATACCGTCTCGAGAGCAGTGGTTCCCAGAGGCTTTTCGCTGAAGGTGCTGGCGACTCCACGAACGAAATCATTATATGCGTCGACATTGCCAACAATATTATTTATTAAAATAGCAGCTTTCGATGGCTTCGCTCATCATCAGTTTTCTGCTGTATGGAAGCCACAAAAACGACTACGGGTAGTGGCAATGACGACGCATATAATTATTTCATTGGAAATGCCAACGAAAATTCACCACAACACCTATGACTCAACGAACACTGACCATTCAGTATTGCCACTCGATTATTTTTACATGTTATTATCTGCCCCGACGTCTCCCTGTTTAGCTGGCGGCTCCGATGTGTGGGTTTCAAACCGAAGCGGATTACTTAGATGCAGAAATCTCCGTCATGATGTATCGCATTTGCGGCCGTTCAAGAACTCTAGTCCATCGCTTAGCTAAGCGTCACATCTGGACTGGTGCTACTTTCTAAATTGGCGTTCTTCGGGCAACAAATATACATCAACAAATGATAAAATTGAACTTGAAAAAAAGTATTACACACAGGTACCGAATAAACAAACCCCAGAGAAAAAAAGACGCTCACATTTGTATAAAATTTTGCTTCCTTTGCTATTTTGAGATAAACTTTACAAAAGTAAACAAAATAATGTTACGTCGGTCAGGGATATTAGTACGATATGTAAAGAATAAACGTTTAAAAGCTTGTCTGAGGTTTAATTAGATAAATTCACAACGCACGTTAGACTTGCTAATACCAGTTCTGATAAATCAACAAGTATCTACAGACTTTCAAAGGATGCTCGATCACTCTTCAACGTTATGCAAACATAAACTGTATTTTTTAAGTAGTTTTTTGTTTGTTTCTGCAGTTGAGCGCACGCCTAACAATTTGAATAAGTTTCCAATTTCAGGAATCTTCTTCCATTTCGTAAAGAAGAAACAAACTTCAATTTGACAAATGAGTAAAAGTCTATGCGAAAAGCGTTCTCATCGTTACAAACGCTATATTAAAATATATGCGGGTGGGTAAAAAATTCAATTTTGAATAATGTTACATTGCGTTGATAACACTTTATTTTCAAGACAAAATGCTGAAGATGCGGTTTTGAGTTTTTGCTTACGACTTCTTTGCTTGAAATACATATTACATAAAAAATATATTATTTTCATTTACTTGTTCATAATATGTAACTGGAATTCCCCTCCCTTTCGATAAAACGTGAAAACTTACGTATTATCTATTACAGTATGAACCTGCCTACCACCAATATTGAAACAGCGAGTCAAAGAAGCAACGTTCACAAATACACCGGTATGTACGTAAGAGGAAAAAAACAGCTAAGCGGTTAAAGAACGGATAATTGTTGAGGAAGACGATGCTGTCTCATTTCGTTCCAAAGGTGGCTAAGGACTGGAGGAAGAAATGTCAGCGACACTTCTCAGGACAGTGTCTATATATTGGTCGGCCTTGATCTCTCATCTCTCACCTCGTAAACGTCCCCATTCACGATTATCACACCAAAGTTTCTTTAAAAGCCGTATTGATAATGTCCGCATATGAGAAATATCGACATACGGCCGTGTTAACTGATTTATCTCAACCTCACTATTGCGGCTTTCTCCTGCCGTTTAAAAACCGCTCAAGACGTCAGTTTTGGACCAAACCCCAACACGACACTCCCCGCCAGCCGCTCGACCGCACTCGCGGCGTGTGCGGGCTCGGTGTCCGCCGCGGGGGGCGGGCGGGCCTTCCGCGTCGGACCCTCCGAGAGACCGATGCAGGCGGGCGAGCGCGGGGCGCGGAGCGGACGGGGCGAGCGATGCGGGCGGCCGTAGTGGCCGCGGGGCGATTTTTCAGCGGCGCCGACGCATTCAGCGGGCGACGCCATCCATAAGCCTTTTTGGCGCCTCGCGCGCTGCCGCTCCCTCCTCCTCCTCCTCCTCCTCCTCCTCCTCCTACTCCGCCGCCGCCGCCGCCACCGCGCCTGAATGCTCGCGCGCCGTGCTTTCAAGCCGTCGCGGCCGCACACACGCCCCCGCCGCAACACACTGCACGCGGCGCGTTTCTGGACGGACGAACGGGTGTTCCCAGCAGAGTCCTTCCTAATAACCCCAGCGCGAACAAGGTTCCAAGCGAAATACTTCGCGTGAGCAATGTATATGCATAATCTCTCTAAAAAGTGAATGTGTATGACTGTGTGCGTGGGGGAGGGGAGGTTGAAACGTCGCGTAATGACTTACGCATTTGCCCTTCCCTGTACGGGGCCGGGCTCCATTCCCGGTAATCCCTACGAATATGTGGTGGACAAAGAGAGATCTCGGCATGCTCTCCACCATCACAAATTTAACCAACACCTGTCAAAAATTTAAATAACACTATTAGTTCAACAAATCCAGTTTTAATGAATTATACTATGTTCTTGACGTTAGGTTATCTGACTAAAAAAATAACTTCTGCTCATGGATGAGAACGTAATGAACTAGATCTGCATAATCACACTCAAAAAGAATTAAATTGATTCGACTGTCTTCAGAGTAGTACATCAATAAGTTTATAACGACAGCAAACCTGTAACCGTTTTAACGCATTGATCACAGAGGATATCAAATGGGGGAGGCAAAATATGTCCACTAACAAATAAATAAATAAACAAATAAATAAAATGTAAACATTTCAACAAATAGTTTTGCATAGTGATACTTTATCATGCTAGTAGAAAATATTAAAAACTGTTTCCGTGGTAACGGACTGGTTGAAGTTTGATTAATGAAACAGTAGGTTTTAACGATATTATTAAAACATTAAAAATTCAGAGCAATGAATTAACAGAAGATTTTAGCTGTCATTGTTGATATAATTTAGTTAACAGAAGTTTCTTTTGAAGAGAGTTATAAGTAATGTAAGGGGTAAGTAATAAGAGAAATAATAAGTAGTGTTTGACAGATGAACATTCAGAACTCACGTGGCGGGTTTACCTCTTTTGAAGCATTTCATGAAACACTGTTACGACGAAGATAAGTGCACAAATTGTTTTCCGGCCCGCTGTAGCACCTGAGTCGATCGTTAAAAACTTTACATTAAAATTAGCATTTTAAGGAAATTTAGTCTACTTTCATTTTGAATGTCATGATATTTTCGATAAAACATAGTTTTTTTACATATAAACGAAAAGAGTGCAATATTTTTAGATTATTTTGTTGCATCTTTCTTCTGTGAAGCCGACATTTCTCGACGCGGTAAACCTCAAATTCTAATTCAGCACCCCCCAAAAATTTGAAACCGGCGAGGAAATTACTTCCAGAATATTTTCCTGAACCAGGCGTTTTTGTATACACTTAAATGGATTATAAACAGTTTTGGTTGTCATCATTATATTTTATTAACCGTTTTTATAACATTCGCCTGTCTGTTGCAAAAAAGTGTGGTCTATATAACGGAAAGAAATGCATATCATCAGGAATATATTTGGACGAATTGATTGATTAATGAGTGTTTCCGGTTAAATTGATTTAGATTGTGCTCTCTTACGGATTGAATGTTTTTTATTCCGTTGTTATATAAGATCTTATATAGATATATAAAATAAATGGTTGTATTAATAAATAAATAGTATACCCTTCGTGAAGAAACTATTATTACAAATTGAATGTGTCGCCTGATAAAGCCATTAGTCCCGTGAGTATAGCTCATGTTTCATCGCGGGAGATGGCGGTGATCGTCTTTCCTTTGGCGAGATTCGGCGCCGACCTACACGTTGGCTGGCGCGGGTTTCCCCGACACAGGTACCGTAACACATCTACTACCAGCTGGCACCGCCGGAGTCGCGGCAAGCTCTAAGCTGCGGACTCGTCTCCCGGCATGTATGTCCCGGCTGTGTAGCGAATATAAGTGTGTGTATAAGAAACGGTGATAATAGAACAAGAGGAATGATCGCGCGCGGACCTTGGCCGTGTGTTAAGGTATTGGTCCGGCATTCCCCTGGCATTGATCGGAGATACCACCGAAAACGACTGACCAGAGCAGCAGGCTGCTAGAATTCTCCTCCAGAAAAGAGCCTGAATTCGATCTAGCTAGTGCCGAAAATTCTGTTACCGTCGAGAATGGAACCCTAGAACCTCCCGCTTAGAGGCTTTGCACTAACATTAAATGAATGCCTGAGCCACCCAAACAGATTATAGGCACTGCATTAACATTAAGTGAATGCCTGAGCCACCTAAACCGATTATAAGCACTGCACTAACGTTAAATGACGGCCCAAGCCACCTAAACCGGCATTTTTGGAGGACATTTAGAAACATTTGCCCTGATGGATTGGCGTTTCGCCGCCGCCCGCGCCCGCCAGCTCGTTAGGGCGAGGGGCGGGCGCGGGCGTCGACAGCGCGCGTCGCCGCGTCCGAAGGGGGCCGCGCCACCGGTGACACCTTCATTAGCAAGCGGCCGAGCAGCGCTGCACTGAGAGCGGCCAAGAAAAGGGCGCGCGGCCACAGACAGCGTACGGCCGCGGCCGGGTGGCAGCGGAAGAGGAATGCGTGTGCGGTCGGCTGCCTGAGCCTTAGCGCCTTAGCCCCGGGTCGTTCACCCGGTCATCGCACCCTCTAACGTCGTTGCGAAGAGGAGGCACCGCAGGGCTTTGTGGCGTCGACAATTACAGCCGACAGGGAAAACACGGAACTCACAACCGTGTTAGAGTTTTGGAGAAATCGTCTCCAATTGTCCGCGTGCTGACGACGAGTACTGGCTTATTGATGATACATTTTGCACACCTATCGATTCGACTCGATGATGTTCTCTACACACTAGTAAATTATTTTTAAAATTCTCTGGCACCATGTTGCCGCTTACGTTCTGAGAGATGGGGAGTGCTCTTCTCTTTTGCCAATGTAGGCGAAGACCTCCGCTTTGATGCTCACGCACTTCCTCGTCAAGTTTTCGGGGAGGTGATTTGTCTTAGCATCTACCGACCATTAAAATGAATCGTGATTGATGACGAGAAAGACGAATGTTTATGTTCAGGTAGATGGTTCAAGCGTTTTAAATGTTATTGTGAGAAGCCAACTGCGCCAAAACTATGTTGTTGAAACACCCTTGCTTTATTGGAATTTGAACCCACAGCGTTTGGTTTCGGGTACTTCGATCGACTGCTTACGCTGTTCTAAGCCCATGCTCCTTCGACAGACGATAGGAGTCAAATAAGAACTTATTGATAAACGGCGTGCCGCTCGGTGTGGAAGTGAGTGAAAAATGTATAAATTACGAAGCATCAGTTCTATGCCCATTGGGTCGATTTCTGAATGAATTTCAACTGAGAAGAATTTTTGACTTTCAGAAGTTTCCTCACTGTTCGTGCGCCCCTTACATTTGATATCGTGTAAAACCACTAAGACATTCAATCAACAATCGGGGCAACATTAAATTAACCAGAGCAAATTGGCCAACAAACGGGCTCAATACGAATAGTGGATCAGCATGATAGTATAATGCCACCAGTTCAGAATGAAAGACTTGTATGTGACATTTCCCCTCTGTAATTTTGGAGAATATTCGCCAGCTTACATCCTTCCAGGTGTTGAGGAGTGGCAAAGCGGGGGAAGGGGTGGAGCTACAACTCACCTGCGAAGAAGAGGCGCGGCGGCTGGCCGGGCGGGGCGGCGGCGTCTGCGGCGGGCCGCGCGGGGGCCGCGGGGGCCGCCCGCGCCAGCGGCGCGGCGGCGGGGCGGCGGCGGGGCGCGGGCGCGGGGGCGGGCGGCGGGCCGCCGGGCGAGGGCGGAGACACCGGCGCCGCCAGGAGTCTCGTAGTCCGCTGCCGGACGAGCCACGGCCACGAAGAGTACGACCCCGCGACCACGGGTCGGCCGCGCCAGCGGGTCACCACCGTCTCCTTTGGCTGCGACACACACATTACAGTCATGGCTTACTGGCGGCCTGTCTTCATGAAGTACCCAAGTCTAACAAATTAAATTACAGGAGAGATAAAACGTAAAAGTGTATTAAAATAATCAGAATAAACGCGAATAACATTATTATATTATTATTATTATATATTATTATTATTATTATTATTATTATTATACTATTGGATACACGGGAACAAGCAGCAACGTTTTCATCCATAAAAGTTAGATAATAAGAAGGCGTTTTAAATATGAGAGATCAGAGGAAGTGCAAACATCATATTCTGGCGTTCATGCAATTAAGAGATATACTTATAGCTCGGGATCTACTGAACTCACATGTATTTTGGAGAAAACGATATGAGTAAAGAAAATAGATCTTTTGCAGTGATGCCGATGAATCTTCAGAACTGTATAATAATATCTTAATTAAAAAAGAATGCGAACTTGAAAAAAACGCCTCCACACCACACAAATCAACAACAAAAAAAAACAAGACAAAACCAACCAATACAAAAAAAACGCCAAAAAAAAAAAAAAAAATAAACAACGCAAAAAACAAACCACAACACAACAAACCAACCCCCACGAAACAAACACCAACACAGACCCAACAAAACCAAACACAAAAACCCAAAACACAACAAACAAACAACGCCAAAAACGAAAAAAAAAAATAACAAAAACACAACAAAAAAAAAAAAACAAAAAAAACCGCAACCAAAAAACACAAAAAAAAAAAAAAAAAAAAAAAAAAAAAAAAAAAAAAAAAACAAAAAAAAAAACAAAAAAAAAAAAAAAAAAAAAAAAAAAAAAAAAAACAAAACGCAAACAAAACACACAAACGAAAAAAAAAAAAAACACAAAAAACACCCCACACCACCCCACAACACACCAAACCCAAAACAAACCCCCAACACCCCCCCCCACCCCACCCCCACCCACCCCCACCAACACCCCAAAAAAAAAAACAAACAAAAAAACAACAAAACAACAAACAAACACCCCCAACAAAACCAACAAACCAACCACACCCCAAAACAACCCAAAAAAAAACAACCAAAAACAACACCAAAAAAAAACCAAACAACCAAAAACAAACAACAAACAAAACAAACACAACAAAAAAAAAAACAAACAACCCAAAAACAAACCCAAACAAAAACACACCACAACCACCCCCAAAACACCAAAACCCCAAAAAACCACAAAACCCACACAAAAAAAACACAAAAAAAAAAAAACAACCCAAAAAAAAAAAAACAAACCACCACAAAAAACAAAACAACAACACAACACCACAACCACAACAACACAAAAAAAAAAAAACAACCAACCACACCACAAAAAAAACAACACACCCAAAAACAAACCAAAAACAAAAAACACACAAAAAAAAAAAAACAAAAAAAACAACAAAAACAAACACAAACGTATATGCCATTATGACCACGCTATACGATCAACGTGTTAATTCTTGCAGGATCAGCTTTTCAGCTGTATCCTTGGATTACAACAAGGTTGTTACGCCTTGAAGCGTGAATTATGAGATGATATGATGATAATTATAGGTGAAGGGACAATCACAAATACGACCATGTCTACGCAGGACACGAACTTGCAGCCTCCTCGGTACAGACAACGGCTGCCGCAATTATTATAGTAGTGTTGCTGTTTACGAGTATGTCACAATTACGAGGTATTCAATAAGAATTAGTATTACACATTTTTCTAATCTCATTTTTAAACATACAAACACACGTTTCCTAAAGTGCCGGAGAGATACGCAAGGATTGTTGTCAAATTTCTCAAGTCTTTCGGATTAAACAGTATTTTAATAAAGATAGCTTCAAAATATATGGAAAAAATGGTATTTACGTTTTTTTTAAAAGAAAAGTCACATCTCTCAAAGTGTTCAACACCCTGCCTGGGAATCGAGCCCGGATCTCCTAGTTTATGTCCTGTTGCTATTCCGGACTCCCGAGACCTCCAACGCTCCGAGCAGTTTCTGGCGGGTGAGCGTAAAGGAGAGAATGACCATCCTCTGATATCTCCCCCTCCACCCCCAAAAAAGAAATATGTTAATGCTACTGATTTTTTATATCGATCACTTAAAATTTCAATGAACCGGCCTTGGTCACAAACGAACATTACATCCAAAATACCCACCGGAAACCTCACCCTGAGTTCCCGCGCTCTTCGTATTGCGCTGCTTGCTATTGCGAGATGGAGGTATAAATTAGTATAGTGTATCCCACGTTTAGATTATTATAATGAGTTTTGATTAAACGAACATATAGTGAAACGTGTAGACGAGACGGCACCACCATTCTGGCTGAACTATTGTGCCTTCATTCATACTTCAGAACAACAGGCAGGGGTCATGTTAATACAATTTCCAACGCATGCTGACCTTCGAAACTATTTCATTGGTTTTGCTCTTGACGGAGAAGGTTAGAGAAAATATACAATCTTTTTTGGGGGGGAGGGAAGTTTGTAAGATTTATGGCTTTGAAATATGACTCTTAATTCCTATACTCTAGGGCGGCCTGTGGTATTGTGATCAGGCCACTCACCTTCCCTCTCACGGCATCGGAGTTCTAATTCAGGAGGATACATAAGAGGAAGGTGAGGTGGACAGCGCAGGTTCCCAGCAAATTTTCTCCGGGTCTCTCGTATCTCCTACTCCTCATTCCACCAGGCTCCATCAACGTACATATCATACCGCTAGCCATCACCCATTCGTCTCAGATATAGCAGAAAAGGCTTAGGTTCTGAGGATAAACGTAACAATACTTCAGCCACCGTAACATCTCTGCCTCTACTACTACTAATGGATATTAAAAACCTTAATTGAAAAGGAAAGTTTTCAGATTCAAGTTTCGTTTCCTTTAAAAGGCGGTTACAATCCCGTTTTACGGATTCTCTAGGAGTTAATGCACGAACGATAACAAACAGCCCTGATCACAAAATCGCGCCAACTGCTATCTACTCGTACTGGCTTGTCTCCATTTGTGGGCTGCGGGAGGAAGAGATTGTGTCAAAAGTAATTTCTCCTTGCATTAGCCCAAAACGGCAAAATGCAGTGATTGATATTTGTAAATGCTAACCATCATCCTAAGTAATCGTCAATTAAATATCAATTAATGGCCGTTACATGAAGAGTAGTTAAAAACTGACATCCAAATTAATGAATTTAAGAAAAATACATTTCCGAGCTACGAAATTGTAAAACTTTTGCGATGCTAGGTGCCATCAAATAACACTTATCTTCCATAAACTCACGGAAGTGATTAAAGGATGGCTTCTGGGTGTGCTAATGTACACAACATATCACAGTGGAACACACACATACTCGCCGTTTAAATTCGCTGAGTAACTCGAATTATTTTTTTTTTCGAGCAATGCCGGTTTAGTGGTGAGTGACCTTTTGCGAAGAATGTAGTGAAACAATTTAAAGCTATTAAAAATTTCCATTTACCCTCACGCTGCCATCTCATTAATTCGCGAACTCTCTACTTTTCACTGAGATTGAGTAACGCTTCACAATAAGATACATACAGAATCTTTAAAATCAATAATTCATAACAAGAAAATCTTCGCAAAATGCAAATGATAATGTTCTTACGCTCTCACTTTATACGGCACCAAGCTTCCACAACATTTTATATTGAGATTTAGATTAATTTGAATGACAAATGAAATTCTGCACGAGGTAGGTGGAGAACAAATCTTATTCGCTGATTTTTCATATGTTCTTAATACTGATTGTCCACCCGTCTCGAGTCCGCGCGTGGGTTACTTTACTACCTGTCACGGTGGAGATTGAAAGTGACAACGTTTTTCTAGAGACAGAAACGGCAGAGGCAACGGGGGTGTCGAAGACGTGCGTTCCTTTGAGCACGCTCCACTCACGTCAATTGTTAATTTTTATGAGACGCTACAAGCAGATTGTGTATAATCGAAAACTTATAATGTCATAATTAATTATAACATAATCAAATTTTAAAGCGCTTTTGGCAAGAGTTATGAACGAAAGTATTAAATTTCATGTGGTAACCATATGCCGTTAGGCGGGCATAATTGGGAAATGCTGGCCGTGAGGGGGTGCTTCTCCCTAAGCAAAGAGTCAATCCCGAACAAATCAAGCGCGAAAATCGGTTTCCGGAAAAGATATTTGGGCGTGTAGCATTTCAGCTGCTTTTTCATGTCAGTACGTGTGTGTTTGCGTTAAAAATTACGATTTTAAAGATGCTAATTGTTTAAGATATTTGTAATGTAAACATATGGTCAATCCAACGACCTCTAGAATTGAAAGTAAACCACTAGGGTTGAAAAGGTTCACAAAGAATGAGTTATTTCTTCTAAAAGTCGAAAATTCATATCAAAATCGTTTCATATCTGGACTCTGGTTTTTCTGATTATGCATTATTTCTTAATAATACACGAAGCCAATAATAAAATGATAGCAGTCTTACACAATTCTGTAACTGTAATACTATAGATCTGGATTACATTAAAAAATATTAGATTTATGTATAATGAGAGGGTATATGTAAAGAAAGAACACGGCTCGATTTTGTATCCACTCCCCAGAAAACTACTCGAAAACCTATTTTCGCACGTGGGAGATGCTTCTGTCAATGGACTGGGTTGATCGAAGATCGCGCTTGGTTTCAGAAATCGCATATTACTTGCCCCTTTATTCCGCTTTGTCGAGCGAAAACTGCATTCGATATCGTGAACCGTTTGGAGGTTGTGAGAGGCATAGTTGGTTAAAATATATTTAAATATCTTTTTAAAATATTCAGTGCAATTTGCATAAAAGGCGGTTTCCGAGATTGTTTGTTAAACCTTAAGCAATATTATAATGTTTCCGCACGCACAGTTCAAGACTTGGCCGTTTGAAGTTGTATCCTGGTATGACAGTATATTTACTTCTTAGCGAATGGTCACGTGAATGTGCGCGTGAGCCAAACTAGTAATCTTACACTTCTTTAAAAACATGCTCGTTAGCCTTAGAAGAGTTACTCGCATGAAATACTGCACTTAACAACCTTGTGAGTCCATATTGCTTTTCTGGTTCTCAAATTTTAATTTTCAAGTGGTTGGATACTCCGCATACATCGTGGGCCACAAGCCACCTTTTTTCAATTTCCCCTCACCAGAGACCTTGACAAGGCAGTCATTTATTTACTTCAGGGGCACTACAGACCTGCGCGCGCATTGCATCACGACCAGGTCTTTTGCATAAAGGGGGTGGGGGTGAAATACTTATTTACCTAGCTAAAAATACCTTATAGCTAGCATGTCAACTATGCACCGATTTAAACGTAGTGACACATGAAGGTCACGAGGTGGACGGAGAGGGGGTCACTGTCATCCAAACGGGAGCTTCGTTACGACTTCAATTTTTTGTACTCGGGCTCCCGATTGGACGAGAATGTCCCCCTCTCCTTACACCTCGTGACTTTCAAGTGCCACAATGTCTATATCAGAGGATAGCCTACATTGAGAAGATGGCTTCGCCATTTCCCCACGCCTATCCCAAAAGCTTAATTTTTAACATACTGTGTTTAAATTCGGGTATTTCGAATTGTTTTTACTCGCGGCCGCACGCGGCCAGCTGGCTGTCAGTGCGACCCGCCCGGCCCGGAGACGCGCGCCGAAGAAGCGGGTGGGGAGGGGGGGGTGAAAAGAAAGGCGCGTGCAGTGACAAGAGCTCATTCGTATGCGCGCGCGCGGCCGTCGCGTCGCCACGCGTCGGGTGGGCGAGGGGGCGTGGGCGATGGCCCACGCCCTCCCGCGGGCGCCGCGGACAAAGCCACGGCCCCGCGCGCGGGAGAGCAGGTGGCGCGGGCAGCTGCGGGCCGCGCGCTCACGTGGTGTGAGGAGATTGGGGAAAGGGGTGGCGGTGACGTGTTGTTTCAGCTGAGGGCGCGAGACGACGAAGACTGAATGCAGCGGACAAGGTTTCGGTTAATACGGGATGGAGGTGCGCTTCAGTGCACTGGACACCTGAACGGTGGGACACTCGAGTGGTTTCGACACGATTAAGTCGGTAGCAGTGTCTTTTTGGGGGGTCAAGGATCACCAATATTCTTAGAGTTTCGTAACTACAATACGTTTACTCAATTGGATTGAAAATTATTCAAGTCTGAGCCAGAACTTTATTTAAAATTCTGAGAAGGGCTATTCTATGGAGCAACGTTTTGTCCAAGCTCGACTGAAGGGCGGTGGATTTTCGAAGAGTGGAAAATCTTTAGTCTGCTTTCACGAAAGGAAAGCCGTTCTGGACATGAAATGGTCCCTGATAAGTGCTACTAGGAACGGTGAATTCCTCAGGTAATATCTCGCCCTAACAAACTCAGGTTCTACTTACAGTTCGATTTCCAAAATGTTTATTATATTTTTACGTAAGGCTGCTTTTGAACTACTAGGGTAGCAGTCACTGTAACATTGGGTGTAACGATAACGGTATATGGACACACAAACTTTTATGTCCCGAGGGGGATTTAAACCCACAACCCATGAAGCTCGAGGCAGCTACGGCTCTTCAGCTTTAACGTGTCTCCGGGCCGGCTTCGATAATATTAACTTATCACATTACACAGCAAAGTGAGGCGCTGAACGTCTAGGATCCAACCTTGCTTGAAAGATTCCCTGTATTCGCTGGAAGAGTAGGCTTTAAAGGAAACCGAGCTCAGAAATACGAGGTACTGGAAGACGGCCGATCCACGTCTCCAGAAACTATCACGAACGAAAACGTAAAAAAATTAAATGAAAGAGTGCTTACCTGTGGAACCGCGCTGTTCCCAAAGATGCCCTTGAGCACAGCGATGCAGCGGCCTACGATGACGTCATCACTGACGTTCTCCATGATGGCGGCGGCCTCCCCAGCCACCAGCGCCAACAGCACGGGCGCGCGGTACAGGTTCCAGAAGAGGAACAGCTCTCCTGCACACGCACACGCGCGCCGCGGGTCGGCAAGTCAGAAACGGCAAAGACAGATTAGCTACTCGCGTTTCACTCATCATGAGGAAACTGAAGGTGAGCGACTAAAGAAAGAAAGCTTCGCCTACGTGTCCGAAGGAAAACATTTAAAATGAAAACGTTGATTACATATTGATATCAACGTTATTCTTCTTTCCAAAAACGGAAAGTTTTCCTTTAAGTAGGCACCATCACAACAATTCGCAAATATGCGAAATGCACTATGTCCCTCTCGTCGCCAAAATCGTAGATGTTTGGCTGATCTACAATCTGTCTCGCCACTAGCCCAGGAGGAGGTCCTATTAAAAAACAACTAACTCTATTGTCATACTCTTTGTCCCGGAAGAATGCCGGGAAAGAATTATCCATCAGCTTTCTACCATGGACGATGCCATTTGATTCTTGGCTGTTCGGAATGAGCCGCGTCTCAGTCGATCGGCCTGACGTTTTGGCCGTCGAGTTGTGGCCTTCTTCAGAGCTATACTGCAGCAGGCCACAATATGAAGGCCACAACACTATGGCCGAAACGTCAGACCGATCGACTGAGTCGCGGCTCATCCCGAAGAGCCAAGAATCAAATCACTCCGGCCGCGGAAGCCTACGAATCCATGGACGATACCGGACGACAGGCGAGAAACGGCATTGTAAATTCCCTCGGAGAGATTCTTCTGACAATATTCTTAAACTATTTTTAAAAAAAATAGAGAATAGAATTTATATAAATTACAAATCTTGAATCAGAATTATTCAAAATGACCACAAAGCGTTTTTATTTCCAGTTTGGTAAATTAAAAACAAAATTGACGAATTATGCTAGCGGAAAATGGAGACAGGTTAATAAGACAGCTTCAGTTTTGATAAGATATTTTTTTACGTGAACGAACTTTTTTGAATGTAATCCTATAGTTTAGTGAACGAACATTAAATGTGTACGAATAGTCTTCTGGGAGTTACAACGAAAGAAGGGCAACTAATTGATTAAAAAATTGTGTTCGCACATTATTTCATTATAAGAAACACTGATCTTTCATTCATAAGCATACACGAACAACTATGGTGAAATCATTAGGAACATTGAAGTGGAATCAGACCTCAAGCAACATTGCAGTTACTTCGTCCCCGCCATCCCCGTCGCAAAACACATCTAAGCTCGGACCGTGAAAAGCGTCGGATTCCAACATATCCGCACCGGGGGAAGAAAAGCAGGCCAGCGGAATAGTGTTACAAATTTATGACTTCTGGGAAGGCCGATCGCGCGGAGGGTGAGAAGGCCGTGCGCGGGCTTTTACGGGCAAAAAAGGCGCGTCGGCCGGAACGCGTCGGCGGCCGCGGGGGCGGGGCGGCAGGGGGGGGAGAGGCGTGCTCGGGGTTGGCAACGCTCCGCGCGTGCAGCCGCCGGCCAGTGCGTCCTGGCGGCGGTTCACGCAGCGGTTCCCTTCGGCCGATGCACCGACGCCACGGTGGCTGTTCTCGCCACCTGGCTTTGAATTGAATTAATGCCTTATTTTACGTGGCGAGACTCGGACCATCAGGCCCGCTCTTCTGTCTGAACACGCAAATTTCGCTACGCTCCTTTCACCAACTAGCGGAGAAAGGAGGTATTTCTTGGGCGAGAAACACGCGATTTGAATTTAGCTCAGAGGCGTCATTTAGGCTTGAGGATCTTTTACATGCAAGTAAATCCACTAACATGGAACAGCCGGCTTTACTTCCCCTCCGAAGGATTTTTTCGCTTAAACATCCACAAATCTTCGATCGGGTTTGAACCCGCAAACTTGGGTATAACAGTCCGATATGCTAACCGTTACACCATCGCCGCGCGCTTTCGGTGGCGCGCAGACCGGCAGAGCACGCGGGCCTCGCAAAACGACTACTTCTGCTTAGTTGAAAGCACTCCATTCTGATGTTTCCGGCTGCGAAATCCGGCTTCTTGCAGTTGACGTAATGTTTCACAATCATTGGTCGTGTTTTCGTACTTTTTCCTATTCTTAACATATTCCAGTAAGGTTTCTGCAATATTAATGAACAATTGGTCGCATTATGCATTAATTAAGAAGTCGAAAAGAAGAATACATAATAAATTCAAAGGAAATCTTACATTTCACGAATCCTTTGCCCGAAATTCATTTCAAGACGACTGTAAAACACCTTCTTATCAGAGGACCTGTACATAACATAGGAAGGGGGATATTGTATTCGAATACTGTCCATTACCTTCATCCACACAGAGAATACATAACTTTTGCATTTTATTGACGTTAATCCGTAAGTCTTCTCGAAATACTGGAGGTCATTTATATTAAATCCATGTCGATATCATCACTGACATGTGAAAATCGACTTACCAGAACTTTTACGAGTTTTTTTAAAATTATTTTAAATCATTCTTCCACGCATGACCACATTTGGGGTTTGCAATACCGCCCACGACGGACGATGTCTCCCTGACGGTCGAGGTACCATTAACAAATGAGCGAGGACACGCAACAAAAGACACGGACGTGTCGTCGACCTGAGTCCTTGCGGCGAACGTACCGCGCTCGTTGGCCGCGGGGGTTTCAACCTCCGCATATTTCGCCGCCTGCCTCCACCCCCCTCCCCTTCCACCCCTTTCCACGGTCTGGCCGTCAACGGCGGTTCGCGCGTTGTATTAGCGGCTCCATTTCGTCTCGCTCTGCACACATCGGGACCCGCCGACGTAATTTGTATTATTGTTCTTCTTTGTGTTGCCGCATTATGAAGATGTCAAAGAGATTCTTTTTTTTAAAATCTGATAAATTAAAAGGAGTTATGGTTATCCTAGTGGAATGCAGTTGGGTTGAACTGAACTGAATCCAAAGACTTCTTTTCAGAGGTAATAACGCTCGATTTTATATTTCCCCTCTATCTGAAACATCGTTTTACGTGATTCTTAGCATTTGTATTCATATTTAATTCCAATTTCTAATAGTACCCGGCGGGGATAGCAAACTTGCTATGAACGTTAGTAGTTACAACAAATGGGAATAATAAAACAAAACCTAATTGATACAAAGTATCAGCAGTAATCAAGATTAAAAGCGTATCAATGTCCAAATCTGCTTGTTTTTTTAATTAGTAGAGGACTGTTTTATTTTTAAAAAACTTCTCAAATCTACTGAATCGTGTCAATTTACTGCTGACAGTCGTTGATGGCCACACCCAGAGAATGACTTCTTGTCTGTCGGTGAGAACGTGTAAACCCCCAGAGGTTTCACATTGTAGCGTCACGGCTTGGCAGCAGCCGAGTGCAAGGTAGAGGGTGGGGAATCTAAGATACGAACAAGAAAGGGAACCTTCGCGACAGGAAATGGTCCGCGGCAGGCAGCGCCAGGGAAAGGCTTTCCACCGCGCGGGGTGGGGAGTAGTGACGTAGGAGGTCGGTGCGTGGACTATAAGAGCGCCGTGGGAGACGGCGCGAGTGGGTAACGATTTTGGTTTCCTGCGTGACCAAAAAACTTTGTCCGCCAGGCCTGGTGGGGAGTGCGAGGGCACGTGGGTGTTCGACGAGTTCGACAGGGTGGATGTGTTCTTCAAACACATTCGGGCAGATCGTCAATTCTGCGGAGCACACCAGGTGCAATCTGCGACGTCGGCCTTTCGAGGTGGTCGTAGGCGTCGCAGCAAGGCGCATGTAGGGAGAGGAGGGCTGGCAGTTGGTAGTCTGGCAAACCGCTTACGAGCTGTAGGGTTGTAAAATTGTAATGTATGTAATAAAACTTGTATATACTCACTCGTGTCTGTTTTTCCTTGTGATGATGATCGCTACACGAGTTTACGACGAGGTACGTTTTTTTAATGGTGGCAGCGGGTAAAAACCACGGGGGTAAGTGCACCATTGTAGTTTTTAATGGTGGAAAGCGGTTAAAACAACCACGGGGGTAAGTGAATTATAGTTTTTAATGTGGCAGGCGGTTAAACAACCACGGGTACGTGAACGATTGTAGTATTAATGGTGGCAGCACGTTAACGGAACGTGCAGCAAAGTCTATGGTGGCAGCAGTTCAAATATGGTAGACATTCCTGTGCTTAGTGCACGAATAGTTCCATCAAGTGGTCGGAGAGTGCGGTAGCGGGCGGGCGTGTGTGAAATCAACGGGAACTGTGCACCCTAGGAAGTCCGAAGACGTAGGGGCTGTAGACTGGTGCGAGCTAGCACGAGGTACGTTTTTAATTATATTGCAAGTCATCTTGGGGCGGAAGGCGCCGACCATCAAGAAGAAGGATCATCTGGAACAGGAAAGGACGAATACAGGCCATCCGAGTCGGGACGGAGAGAAGCTAGGAAAGCTACGCACACACGTCTAAGTGCAGCCATCTGCTTATAGGGAACAGTTTCAGGCATCATGGCTATATGCTGGCGCAGTTTAGTAGAGAGTGCTTTATGCAGCGTTTGCTAGGGAGTTTGGGGGAACGCCAACTTGAAGACGACAGAATTGTAAAGTTGTGTAACATTATATTAAATAGTAGTCAATATGATGAGGAATTCGTTAAGGCGTTTGTGGCAAGGCAACAAAGGAAGCAACTGAAAGAAAGAATAGAGGAATGCAGAAGCCAATTAGACTAGATCGCGAGTTCGAATAGAGAAAACTCCGTATAGCGATGTCAAACGCCGACGGGAAGCGCCGTTCGGGAATGAGGGCGAGGCGCCACACGTACGGTTGAATCACGTTAGACGGGACACTGAAAGTACGTACATTCCACCCAGCTACAGAGTAGAACGTAGCAAATCATCTTTAAATGACCTTCGAAGCAAGCATATCCTGGTCGTCAGGTCTTTGAATGTGCAACCCCTTCCATTAATAGCAACAAAAATGGATGTTATTTTTAAAAAAATGTTCTTTCTTCAATTTAAATTATCAGAACCTGGTTATTACCGACTATAGAAATAATGATTGACAACGTATATTTCCAATAGCCGTAAATATTCCTTCTATTAAAAAAAATTATAATTTTTATTCTTCTGCGATTACATTTTTCTTCCTTTACATCAAACCATAGGGTGCGTTTGCATTTCTTTACAAGTATCTACGTAATCTTCAGGTGCGTAATCATTCTCTAACAATGACTGATGGCAGAGCGCGGCAGGCAACACGACGTTAAGCGAACTGGATAAAACTGACGACAAGAAAATATGGCAGAAGCATTTGAAATTATAATCTAATTATATCGCACTGGCTGTACAAGGTAAAAAAACAAGCATCGGACAATACGCACATACAACTGTACCCGTGGCTGTTCCATTACGTTGTAACCGTCGCATGCCTAGAGCGTCGTCGGGCGTGCAGCGTCGTAAAACGCTGGGCGGTTCTGCGGCGGCGGCAGCGGCAGCGGCGGCGGTGGCGGTGGCGGTGGCGGTGGCAGTGGTGGTGGCGGTGGCGGTGGCAGTGGCGGTGGCATTGGCGGTGGCATTGGCGGTGGCATTGGCGGTGGCGGTAGCGGTGGCAATGAAGGTGGTGGAGGGTGGAGATGGTGGTGGTGGTGGTGGTGGTGAATCGGGTAGTAGATGATGTGACTGGAGTGGAGACGTTAAGAGGTGACAGGAGTGGTGACGAAGGAGGAGGAGACTGGCATTTGCTTCTGCAATCTGATCGAAATCCTGTGGCGTTTGGTTAAAGTTGATGCTGGGCTGTGTGTCTGAAGTAGGTGAGTGGGTAAATGGTGAATGGCAGAAATCCCGAAAGAACATCCTTAAGCAGAGGGTAATTATATTGGTATTGGTATTGGTGCTGTTTGTAGGTGGCGGGTAATCGGTGGAAGCTGGGTGGTGAGCAGCCTGCAGGTGGAAGGCGCGTCATCAGGGCTGACCGTGCTAGCTCAATGGGCGTTGGGCGGTGGAGGTAGATGTCAGTGAATAGTGGGTGGAGAGTGGCGTGGAGCAGAGAGTCGCCCTGCGAGAGCTGACCGTGGCCAGCAGCCGACCGGTTCTAATGCCCGCGTAGCTCCGCGTCGACTGACCATAGCAGTAAAAACGTCACAGCGCCCATGAAACACGAGAAACGCCCCCGTTCAGCCGGCGGCAGCGGTTGCGGTAGGGAGCGCATTAATAACTGGGATGGAACGACATTTCGGTCCGAAAGACGGGGAACGGAAAGCAGTGTCCTTAATATTATTTGACGAAATGTATTTTATCATAGAAGTGTTGCGCTACATTAATTGATTTTCTAGAAATGTTGATAGTATTTTAGCAGGATTTCATTACAATTTTTCCTAATGTGAATTACTGATTCATTCCGAATTAAGTATTACGGTGGCATTAGTATGCCACCACTCATAAATCATTATATACAATTACAAGATGTTAATAATGGAAAGATGCACATATTGCTACCAACAAACAGTTTGGAAATTGGAGATACCTAACAAATATTAACAATGAGCTTCATATAAAATCAAATAGCGATCTGAATACTGCAGCAATCATTCAAGTTATTCAAAATACTGCGAAAGGAATTTCTTCGAATCTACATTAACTTAGAAAACAGCAGAAGAAAGTAAATAACTAAATAAATCCAATTAATAAATAAAATAAATACATTAATCAACGAGAAAAACTCCAGAAGCAGTAGATACTGCTATATTGAATATTACAATAAATATAAACGGACGTAGATATGAAGAGTTCAGACGCTACGAATCAGGCGGAGATCCTCCAATGAATACACCCTACACTGAACCAGGGTACTTCGGAAGAGGGCACCTTAATCCCGCTACACGTGAAGAGCGAGGAAGTGGAGCGGTGAAGCCAGACGACTATCGGGTGCAACGGCGGCTGGCTGGGGTAGTGCAAAAAGCGAAGTGGAAGGGAGAGCGGTGAATCACCCAAGGAGCGTTGGACGTGTTCATCTCTCTCGGTGCCCCAATAGCGCGCGGGCTTTACGTTTGAGAAGAGCGAATGTTCTGAAACGTGCTCGATAAAGAAATCGATCGATAGAGCTCAAAGCGTCTTCCTTTAGCTGGACCCAAGGATGTTTTACATTAATAGCAGTGGCCGAAGTCTGGAACCTCGTCATTTATTTGAATGAAGTAGATCAATTTAACCGATTGAAATGGCGATTTATTTGACAAGATTACTTTTGACAAGCTAATTAATAGAATGTGCACAACGTTCTGAATCACCGCCACGAGTGAAGATATACCATGTTTTGAACAGCAACAACAGAGACTATCTCACTCGTGTCTCGTTTATCCATAGCTGTTAGTAAGACAATACAAAAGAAGCGCTTGACTGACCTCTGCTGGCGGTGGTGCTGCCCACGTGGCCGAAGAGGTTGGCGTTGGGGTCCCAGAAGATGCGCTCGAAGCACAGCACCACCTTGTTGAGGTTGCCGAAGCCCAGGCGCTGGATGGCCGCCACCTTCCAGTCGGGCAGCGGCGGCGAGAACTGCACGGTGTTGGGCGCGCCCGCGGCGCCGGCGCCCGTCGACTGCTTCAGCACGCCCAGCGGCAGCGTGCACAGGCACACGTCCCCTGCGACAAGCGACCACACCACCCGCGCTCGCAACCAAATTCATATTGCAACTGCAGCGCTCGCAAAATGTAACTAATTCCGTTTTCTTATTTTTGAAAATTTGCTACAGCGTGAACAAACACACGTCCCCTGCGACATCAATCACAACGCTTTTAACCAATATCATATTTCCACGACTGCACCTGTAACATTGCACTAAATTCTGCAATCGAATGTCACATTTAAACATTTTCTAGAGCATGCCCAGGCTTCGCTTGCAGCAGAAGGTCACAACAATTGCATTGTCACATCAATGCTTTTACCAATAATCTTATTTCCATGGTTGCAATTGTAGAATTGACAATATACACTAAATTTTCCTATCGATTGTCTCTGACATTTTGAATCGGAACTACTTTGTATCGAAATCGTTCTGACCGGCTTAGGTGGCTCAGGGCATCAACTGATGTCACTGCAGAGCCTCTAACCGGGAGGTCCTGGGGTTCGAGTACCGGCGGTGACAGGATTTTCTCCACTTGCCAGATAGCTAAGAATTCAGGATTCATCTGGAGGAGAATTCTAGTCACTACCCTGAGGAAGCCTGCGAAATGTCGGGCGAAACGTCGGCACCCCAGCCAACGACGCGGCGTCTCCCGGACAGCCGAGAATTCATGAATTCGAGCCGCGGAAGCTTACGTACACAGGAGAATTCTAGCAGTAGTTTTCCAAGGTTTTTCCCTAACAAACAGGCATATCATGCATTACACTACCACACATGCCGGAGACCAGTCAGAACCTTGTCTCTGTATGAGTATGTCTCGGCTGTATGATTATGTCGTTGAGTATGTCTCGGCTGGGGCGGCGCCCCGTTGGTGAACACTATTGGTTGAAAAAAAAACCCTGCTAGACGCTATGAAGGCCGGCGCTAGATCTGACCATTCATCGGGCGAGGATCAGCACGATAAAAAAACGCCCTATACTTACAGGACTAATGATCTTAGCAGTTGACACGCCCTCAAACACTAATCAATCTATCAATCGAAATAGTTCTGCAGATTTTATATAATAGTCTTGCGTCGAAATAAACAGACTCCTCACTCCTGTCGCATTTAGCAACATTAAGGCTCAAGAAAACGTGCACGGAAAATATCAACACCCGTAAGAGCTACATTGAGCCTCGCGTGCGACCTTTAGAGGTGCATGCCCTAAAGTGTATTGTCGATCCGAACGGGAGAACGAGTTCTGTCACAATGGACACACACCATTATACTGAAACTGGTAATCATCTGGAACAATTGCTCGCTATGTATTATGTACTCTGAGCACTCCCCCATTTGTTGAGTTCACATAGTCTGTGTCACATATTTTTCATATTAAAAAAATATCTTCCAACTACTTTTTATGCCTGTATCTATTCCAGAGTTTTACCAACAGTGAACTGAGAATATTTATTCCAGACAGTCTACTGCCTGTTTTATTACTTGAAATGAAATTGTAATAGAATGTTTAAAATAACGACAAAACATATAAAGAAGAATTTACACGTCTTAATTTTCCCACAAACAATTGTGAGTGTATAACTTCGGAACAAAATATGCAAGATATTATCTTCTGTGATATTCTGTTCCAGGCAACCACGCAGCACGAAACCATCATGGTAAATTCTCAGAATTATGGAAAAACTCTCCGATGCCTTTGTGGAATGCAAATATTTCTCAGCACACAGCCCGAGCACCGCTGCTACAAGAACTCTCCTTGTCGGCTCGCCCGTACGTCCCCGTGTGGCCCGCAGCCCAAGAATGCAGGGCTCGGAGTCAGGGCGCCCGGCCTCGACCCCGATCACGCGGCGTGGCGCGGCGCGGCGCTAGACAAATGAGCCAAATAGAGGCTATGCGCACCCAGATCGAATTATTTATCCCAGGCCGCCGCCGCCGCCGGTCTGTGCTGGGGCGAGGCAAGGCGGGGTGGAGTGGAGTGTTTGCGGGTCTGTGCGAAACAGGGCGGGGAAGGGCAAGGAGGAGCAGGGTGTGGAGGGCGGAGCGAATGGGGCGAGGTAGGGCAGGTGGGCGGGGCGGGGTGGAGCGGAAATGGAGGCGCGGGCGGGGCGGGGCGGGTGGGTGGGCGGAGCGGAACGGGGCGGGGTGGCAAGGGCGGGCGGGAACGAGGCGGGGCTTTAGGCGGGGCGAGGCGGGCGAGGCGGGGCGAGGCCGGGGCGAGGGCGAGGCGGGGCGAGGCGGGGGAGGCGGGGCGAGGCGAGGCGAGGCGGAGCGAGGCGGGGCGAGGCCGGGGCGAGGCGGCGAGCGGGGCGAGGCGCCGAGGCGGGCCGAGGCGGGGCGGGGCGAGGCGAAGGCGGGCGAGGCGGGGCGAGGCGGGGAGAGGCGGGGCGAGGCGGGGCGAGGCGGGGCGAGGCGGGGCGAGGCGGGGCGGAGGCCGAGGCGGGCGAGGCGGGGCGAGGCGGGCGAGGCGGGCGAGGCGGGCGAGGAGCGAGGCGGGGCGAGGCGGGGCGAGGCGGGGCGAGAGCGGGGCGGAGCGGGGCGAGGCGGGGCGAGGCGGGGCGAGGCGGGGCGAGGCGGGGCGAGGCGGGGGGGGCGGGGCGAGGCGGGCGAGGCGGGGCGAGGCGGGGGAGGCGGGGTGGGCGAGGCGGGGTGGGGCGAGCGAGCGAGGCGGGGCGGGGCGGGAAGCGGGGAGGGCCCGTGACACGGGACCCCAAGGCAAAAACCTCTTCGCCCGCCGGCCTCGCCTCCGCCGGCCCCCAGCGCAGCAACATTCACAGTCTGCTTGTTTCTGTTTCTTCAGGGGGTCTTTCTCTGCTGTCCGTTTGCTCTTCACCACCACTTATTTCATACGTTCTTGGAAACTTCTTACCTCGCCCCCTCGACGATGGGGAAAAGTGATAGTGGCGATTGCTGCCGGGCTTCATCATTTATTTCTGTCCTTATTCATCTACTCAGACAACCTTCTCAAATATTGTTTCCTAATCTCTCGTATGAATATGAGGCTGGGGTTCCGATGATAGTTTCCTCTTTCTCCTGCGTCTGCAGTTAACTTTTCTTTCTTTTATTACCCTTCCCGTGTTGTGTATCTCTGCAAACATTACTGCCCGTTTATTGCCAGATCATAAAATCACAATTGAATATGGAAAATATATCTCCATCGATGTATTTCAGTTATTGTTGTGAGACAGTTTTCCATTTTTTCTTTCTCATTCTCTCTACCTTCCTCTTTCTACTTCGGACCTCCCATTTGTTTGTCGTGGCTTGCTACTGGGTATATTTGTTTCCTCCTTGGCCTGCTTTCTCCCTTGCTTTCTGTGATGTTCGGTGATTCCCAGTTCACTTCTGTATCCCTAATCACGATTCTCTCAGAATAGTTTGTATTTTTTCCTGATCCACATCACTTTACCTTTCTGTTTTTATATTCGTCATTACATTAACTCACTGGATGTTTGAGCGCACTTCGCATTTCTTCTCATCGAACATTTTCCTGATTTTCTCACAGCTTAGTTCGTTTCGTAAACATTATTAATGAAGTTATTTCGTTTATTTATATTAATACCATTTTTAGTTCTATATTACGTCCAAATCTCCTTTTAAATCTTTCAACACTTCAATTTTTTTTATAATTTTCATTCTTATGAAAGACAATGTCATTTTAATATTTTTCGATCTAACTTCTAATTTGGTCTTCCCACCTAATCTTCATTCTCATCATCATCATTATCGTCATCATTTCCACCATTTCATCACCATTTCCTCCAATCCTGCCTGCGAGTGTGCGGCGTTCCCGAGAGCCGAACCTTAACACGCTGGGCACAGTGCCCATTGTTCCCGCCGCCGCCCTCTCCCCCGCTCAGGAACACGCCCGCCCCGCGGCCGCGTTCTTATAGGCTCGAGTCTATTACACGCCGCCGCGCCGTGTACCCGCCGCGTCGTGCTTTTATTTTCGAAATTTCTCGATTTTTTACCATTTTTCGAAATATATATGAAATATATAATATTCTGAAGGGGGCAAGAGAACCGTGCGTTTTCGCATTAACACACCGCATATCGCGAAGCATTATTCATGTATTTTTGCGACGTTTCTTCCAGCGGTTACACTTATTAAGGACACGGAGGGAAGAAAAATTAAACGGAAAAGTCGTGAATGAATTGCGAATGAATTTTTTGCCCCGATCTGCGGCGTTGCAAGCCCACGCACAACGGACATAAATCGTTAAGAGCAAAAGTCAATAAATTGAACGGATAATTGGAAAACAATGAACGTCGCAGCTCCGCGGACACGTTCGTCACCGCCGGATGGAGCTTATGACAGCGGCACCTGCAGCTGCTGCTGCTGCGACGGCAAAACAGCGGAGGCCCCACTATCCATTTTCAAAACGCTGCCTCTGCCCCTTCCGCGCCTCGAGCCGCCCTCTCCTCGCGCGGAGAGGTGCCGCTTTCCCAGGACAGGTCTCAAGCAGGCCCCCAGACAAGAAACGCCGCCCGGCTGCCGCAAACGGTTCTTGATCCTGACGGATGTAACACCCGCTTGTAAATTCTCGGTACGAAATTTTGCAGTCACGTACTCTCGGAAATGATGGTTCACAGTCTCGTTATTAACGACGCCCTGAAGGTTTTAGGTGCGGGGAGTGGCAGTAAATATGTGCGGACCACTCGTCAATACCTTTCTTCTGAGCTTAGCCGCGACAATGTCGGCGAAACCGACAAAGCCGAATGCTGCAATCACCGGGCAACTTCATGAACACGAAGATGTTCCCCATCGGTAATAAAAATAAGCATTTAAACTTTAATTCCTGAAAAGCCAAGTTGCAATGACACTGAAAATGAGCAACCTCTGAAGAGAAAATACGTAGAAATTCGTAGAAACACACAACAAATACGAATAATACACCGCTACACTGTATTTTACGTGAGCCGTAAGAATTTCGCAGACGGTACAAAAGTAACAAACAGGCGACTAACAAATGTCCACAGGGAGTATTGTATGCGAGTACGTTTGAAAATCATTTGCGCCTTGGCACGCGAAAAGCGAAAAACACGCTAACGCGAGAGTGTGCATTGAGCTACGCGGCGTCGACGTCGGGGGGAGAGGTGCGTCGAGGAGCGGAGGGGCGGCGGGTCGCGAATGAAGATGGACGCCGCTCATCGACGAGAACCTGTCGGCGACGACGACGCGGCGGCGGGCGACGGACCGCGGGCGCGCGCAGTGGGAGGAACCGTTCATCTGGTCGCGACTAAAAAATCCTAAAAATTGATGCACCGGCGAGCGGTACAACGCTGATAGAGTAATGAGTTTGTGCCGGATGAACATAGTCACCTTGTACGGAAATGTGGAGTAGTACTGTCACGACGTGGTATCTCATATGCTCTTCTTTATCTATGATATCTTACATTTAATAAAGAAAGTCAGCAAAAGTTATTTGCCTTGAATTTTGTTCAGTAAATGCTTCTACATGAAAGATACTACACAAGACAAGGAATTGAAGTGCGATATTAAACCGTCCAATAAACTGCATACTATGAGATTCTATCAGCAAATTTTTCGACTGCCATAGAGAGTTGGCTTGCATGAAATCTGCGCATTTCTGAACATTTTTTTCTTTTACCTATCCGTCAAACCCTGTTGTTCACAATACTGAATTTCGAAGTGACCCCAACATCTCCTACTCCTTTCCTCATGTGACTCAACGAATTCACATTGCATATTTACCCTGACCTGAATAGCGAACCAACTCAGATCCCTTCCCAAAACAGAACGAGTATCTCGACATCTTCCGTTCTCCAAATTCATCTTCGCCAGCTTCGCCTATGGTTACCAAACGTCCACTGGCATTGGACCACTGTCCAATCCGAGGCCGAGCGCGCCGCGCCGAGGGGTTTGGGATGCCTACAAGGCCCCGTCGCCCCGCGGCTCCCCAAATAACTAATCGCGCGACATTAAACGGTAGAGGAGACATACCGAAACGCTTCACCTCCCATTCCGCGCCCTTTTTCCCCCTCCGCCGCCCGGCCCCCCTCTCCCCCCCCCCCCCACCCTGCCCGGGCCCGGTGCCGGGGCGCGCGGCCAGCGCAGGCGCGCACGCAGCGCCTGTTCGTGTCCCGAGCAGACGTTCCGACATTTGCATTGTGGCACCCGCATATTTAAATAACGTCGCGCTGCTCGTCCTCGGACGGGACGAGGTAACCAAAGGCCGCTCTCGACCAAACGACCCGCGGAGGCTGCGGCGGAGGGACCGCGGAAATAGCGAACGGCGAGGCGGCGCTCCCGGAGGAGAGTAACTTACAGGATTTCAAGATGCAAGGGGCGACGTCTAGCGGCAGGGACATGGGATATCTCTATGAACGTTTGAATGTCGTCGGACACTGCCTCTTCTGACTTGGCGCTGTTTCCCTCCCAGTGTCAATAATCAGGGTCGTATTAATACCTCTTTTAATGATAGGGCTGTGGAACTCGTTTTAAAGTGTAGAATGGTATAGAAGGAAATCTTGCAGATCAAAGTTCTTACAGAAAACATGATAGTAGAGATCGGGTACAATCTGTCATATCAGAGAGGTATAGAAAAAATTCAAGAAATACATTGGTGGAAAAGTGAACAGTAAAGCTTTTTCTTCTTTCATAAAATTGGGTATATTCGACTAAAAATTATTATTATATTTCTATGGATATTGCAGAAACATTGTTGATGACTATCACGGATAAATAAATCTCAATTTCATAAACTTAACAATTCAACGGCCATCGAATCGTAACGTTCGCACTTCGAAATAAAGTATCAGTTTCCATTCATTGAGCAACACATTTGTTTTGTTTTACGATCGCAGTTGCATTACTCTAAATAACGAAAACGAGACTGGTTTCATACCGAGACCTTTCTTTATCTTCTATAGCAACATTCGATTTCAAATTCTCAGCTGTGCGCAGACCGTTCAGCATGCACATCATGTCAAATAATAAGAAGGCCGAGCTTGTATCACCAACCACGAAGCTCAACCCTTCTCAAACAATTTCGTCCTTTCTGAAACCGGGAAGCCATTCCCCACTGAAGACCTTCCCGGCGGTCGGACGCCATCAAACGCAATGCGAGCGTCCCGCGCCCCGCGACAAGCACCACTCTCCGTCCCACCCCACCCACCGCGGATTGCACCCAACCCCCCCCTGACCGCCAGCGCGTCTCTTTGTTTGTGCGCGGCGGCCCGGCCCGTGATGTGTGGAGGGCTGGCGGACAGGCGACAGCGCTCCGACACGCCGCGCGCCCGACGGGCTGCGAGGTCTGCCGGGCCAGCCGAAATTTTGAGCCGGTTGTGCACGCCGCCGCCGCCCAGATCGTCCCCGGGTGCCATCGAGAGTCGCGGCGTGGTCGGAGAGGAAAACGTCCGTGGAACGTGGTTGCAGCGAACGGAAGTGTTCGAGGGGTGGGGGAACTCGCCACCGCGTAATGTTACTATGCGAGCCCCGCGAAGAGATGCAGTCGGACGTGGTGTGACTAGAAGGGGAGGGAAGGAGACGAGATGGACGTCGCAAAAGATGAATTCGAGTAATAAAAGGAGTTCAAGAGGTTGGGTGGAGGTAAGCGGCAGTCGGCGATGGGGGCGGGAAAGTGACGGGCGTGGTAGTTAGGGCGCGGAAGTAGGAAACTGTCATAGTGGCAAATTGCAAAGGTGTGAAAATGGGTGAGTGGGTCTGATTGGAAGTTGTCAATTGTAGAAGTTGGTGAGCGTACAAGTGGGAGGCTGTAGAAATAGGTGGGCGAGCCGGTGAGTGAGCATGGAAGAAGGTTAGCGTGGAAGGTGGTGGGCGTGGAAGCGAGTGGCAGGGAAGGGATGGGAAAGAAAATTGAATTAGGCGAGGAAAGGGATAAGGTGAGGAAGTGAGTGGGGGGAGAGAGACGAATGAGCGAGGGAAATACATGAAGCGGACAGGCAGGCGGGACAGAAAACAGAGGAACAAGCCGGTGGTACCCGCACGTGACGGAAGGAGACACGTGGGAACAATCAAACCGCTTTGGAGGGCCGGTGAATGAAGGACGGGCCGCGTGTGGTCGGTTGTTTGTGGTGGCTGCGGGAAGGGCGTTTCGGCGGGCGAATCGGTGAAGCGATCGCGTCCTCGGCCGGCGGGCGCGCGGGCGAAGGCTAAGAGCGCGCGCTAATGGGGGTGACGAGGAGATTGGTATGTGGCTGGATCAAACATACCGCAACGTGACCATGAAGGACCTTTCTTGTTACCTCGCTAACTACATCGAATTAAACGAGTTCTCTTAAGATTGTTCTCTGGTTGATCGCGTATTTTTAAAACGATCCGACGTACCTTCTGTGTCACTTCAAACGATACACGCATCTTTTTGTTTTTTGCATGATCACATCTCTCGCGATATTTTCTCAGTAAAGATTATGTACCAAGTGCAGATCACATGATTGTGAAGAGTAAAAGAGGGCATGAGGAGGAATGTCGGGACACAATGGCATGACACTGAAACGATGAAGGTTCAAATGATAATATTGAGAAAATAGCACCGTTGTTTTTTCTGCTCTTCACAAAATGCAAATATTGTATGCAGTAGTGCATAGAAAATAAATGTCCTGTGAATTGTAAGATCAATTCACTCTATAAATATCAATATCATCAGAGACTTCAAATTTAGTTAAGGGGCACACTTGCTTTCAAAAAGAAAATTTGAAAAGTAAAAATCAAGATGATTGACTGTAAAATTTGAGCAAGTAATAGGGATTGTCTTTTTCCAATACGTTTCTGATTCAATATACATAAACACTTTTGTAAATGCAAAGGGTGATTTCTAGCAACAACTGATTAGATCGGAGAGTAAAGTTTTGAAATAGTATATCATTATTTCAATTAACGTAGTATCAAGATTACAAAAAATGTTCTTCTCTGGTAGAATAATGAACAAAGTAGAAAGAATTAAACTCGTTAAATCAATCGACATACCATGTTGGCTCCCAAGATATCTGCATCCATTATGTTCTCGCGAAATAAAACCTTCAGTCTCACGTATTATATCGTTAAGCATGTGTAGCTCATGGAACCATCGCTCACGTCCAAGTGCATACGTTAACCTTTGTGAAATCAAATTCTGCAATTGTACTCACTAGCCGGAACAGTTAAGTCCACGTCTCATGTTCGTGAGAAGGGCATTTGCATATAATACCGACTCAACTCATCTCTTAGACAATAAACCGACGAAACACACCAACGTGGCAACAGCTTTGCATCTCAATTATTCATACCCCACATGAATAACGCATTACGTAACCCTCAGACAGAGATGCGTGAAACATTATTCTTTCTCCACTAGTACGGAGAAAATTAAAAGGAAATCAATAAGAAGTTTGTACGAGATAAAAATTACTTAAGAACGCAAAGACGAATTGAGAGAGGGGGAGAGGTGCAAATGGACTATTGAGTGCTCCCCATATTTAATTGCACTCGCCGGCCGCCTGAGGAATCGGCGAGCTGCCTTTCAAACGCAATTATCTCCCAAGGCACTACGACGTTTGATCGCCGAACCGGATACTGGGCGGGGGGAGGTGAAATAGCAGCATTATGCGTAACAGATACAGTCGGGAAGCTTGAAACAGGTACACCTTGCAGTAGATTTTCTTAGGAAATAGAATATTTTTTTGATCGAAAGTTAACTCAATAGTGAACAAATTAAACACTTGACGTATTGGAATTTCATTAATCAACGCATCAAAATTAGTCTTGTTTCCGCAACGGCTCATTCATTTCTTTTTCAAATTTTATCAAATTAGTTTCTACGACAATATTTCAAAACGCATCAAAGTATTTTGTTACGCCCGTTCTCGGCCTGCTGTTTATATTCGTTCAGGAAAGAGAAAGAATAGCTATTAGCCAAAAAGTAAACAAACAGATAAAATGGTGAAAAGAATCGGTAGACGACGGCTAGGAAAGAAACGATACTTTGGCCAGAAACTCTTCAAAACAATTAGTAAAAACTGAGAACGCAAAATATGAAAGTTGTAAATAGTAAAACGAAAAACATTATTTTCATTTCTGGACTAATAACATATCATTTATATTCCAGAATAACAAAGTAATATTTTCTTAAATTTTCTAATACCTCAAAACAAGTGTAGCTTCACTTTTCGTCTTCCGACATAACGCAGCAAAATCTTGAAAGCCTTTCTTTATATGTATACAAGAACATTAAATGTTGACGAAAAAAAGCTTTATTTCAAGAGACTGGTGACTAACTTAAATGCTCAAGTAGGACCGCCCGTTCAAACAACTGAACCATCATCTCGTGAATACGCTCGAACTCCTCCTTGTTCGCAAACTCGGAGTCAGGTGTATCCTCTTCACTTCGACGGACTATACTCGTGGGTTCGTGGAGCAGGCTCGATTGTGATAATAAGAAACACTTAAGAGCCAGTTATCTGGACTGCGGCAGTAGTGACGCGGCCGCATCATTAGGTGTAGAGGGCGAGGCGGAGCGGAGACGAGAGGAAATGGGACCGACAAGAGCCCGAGGTGGAGACGGGCGAGAGGTGTGGCAATACGAGTGGAAAAATAGGGGCGGAGGCGGAGGTCACACCAGAGAGAAGTAGAGGACAGATGGGTAGTAAGATCAGGAGAGACAGAGAGCAAAGCGGGGAAAGGTGAGGACGAGACGGGGCTGTAGAGCGGGGAAGGGAGGCGAGGTGGAGAGGCAGATGGGGCGAGACGTGGGAGAACCGAGGAAGAAGCGGGGATGAGGCGGGGCCAGGTAACGGGCGGGGCGGAGGAGAAGCTTGGGAGAGGAAGAGACGAGGAGAAGACGTGTGCGAGAGGCAAAAGAGACGCAGGGTCGAGGCGGGGGACAGGCAGGGGCGAGGTAGAGGTGAGGCGGGAAGCGAGGCGAGGAGCGAGGTGGGAAGCGAGGCGAGGAGCGAGGCGAGGAGCGAGGCGGGGAGCAAGGCGGGGAACGAGGTGGGGAATGACGCGGGGAAGCTAACGGGGTGAGGCGTGGACTACGTGTGGGCGAAGCGAAGGGTGACAGGAGCGAGGCGGGGACGAATGAGAAGGGTGGTGGGAGAGACGGCGGGGTTGAGCGGTTGGGCGGGGGTGGGTGGTTGGCAGAGGGCGGCGGGCCGCTGACTCACCTTTGTATGTGACTTGGTTGTTGTGGTTGCGGGAATTGGTGGCCACAATCTCCACGCCGTGCGGGCCGTACCGCACCTGGCGCACCGCCGTGTTCAGCTTGATGTCCAGCCCCTCCGACAGCGCCACTGGCACGCAGGAGTAGCCGTTGCGCACTGCAACACACAGGCAAACGGAACGCGTCATGGGATGCTCGTTTCTCAATGCGAAATCATAAATTACGTTGTCAAAAATTAATGACCGGTTCGTTCACCCCATTCTAAGAAAGAAAAATATAGAAACTTAAAGAAAGTACCATAAAAGATATTAAATGAATTGACATTCCCTTATCATAAAATTATTTTATTCATATTAGACGATTTCTCGACTGCAACTCGAATGTCTACCAGCGCTGGAAAATAGAATAACAAAATTTACACGAATGAAAAAACTTAAATTACAAAATGTATGTTACAAAGTAGTAATCTTCGTAATAAAATAACGCGAAAGAGGAAAGACATATTAAAATGTAGATGTATTCAATTAAAAATATATATATTGATCACAACGCGACCAAAAACTTCTCTGATTTTAATAGAAATCTATTGTTTTTTCGGCAATTCCATGAAGAAAATAATATCCACATCCTATTCCAAAATAAGCGTTAAAATGTCGACTACAGGATTACTCTCCGCACTTGATTTGGAACAGTCCGCGTCGCCGTGCACAGTGATTTATTCTGCCATTGATTAGTATCTTTCTCGACCTGCGAGTAATTCACTTTGATGACGAAAGTATTACTTACATCAACTGTGGTAGCACACTACGGGCGTTTATATTATCATTCTCTTGAAAGTCAGAAGTCCAATAAGGAAATAAGCAGCATGGTTACTAGGTATATAATATATACGAGGACACGTCAGTTCGTAAATTTATATTTTCTTGGTGGACGAGTAAACTTTTACTACACCAAGTTATTTCTGAATCTTTCATTTCTTCAGAATTAGAAAATCGTCCTCAAATAGCGGGGTACCGTTCATACAAAAAAGTTAGAAAGCTTCCCTTGCATCAATACAAAATGCAATCACACTGTGAATTTATGTTCATATTGTTTTGTACAATCTTGTAAAAATATGTCCAGAATTGTAAATGGTAGCTTAATATTGTAAAAAAAACATCATTAAAGATGCACTACACGTTTATATACTGTGTTCATTTTATTTGAAATTATTTGACGTTTAGATAACAAACAATTGTATGCATAGTCTCTGTTCAGCCGTCGCGTCGCCTCGTCGATGGCTGCTTCGCCGACGTAGGGATATTAATGGACTGCATTTCATCAAAATTCTTTCCCACAGAATTAAAATAATGTGAACGGACTCGAGATTTTTCCGTAATTGCAGGACGTGTGGGGGAAAGGTCCCTTTTGCTGTGTGACGACGGGAAGTCGCGAGGTATGCGAGCACAGGAGATCGTAAAGCATAGACCAACAGGTGGTCGTAACACCTGAAGAAACCCTCATCGGTCATGTGTGACACATCTCTTTTACGATCAGCGGAAATTCCAACGCGCGAGGCATCATCTCGGCGTGACTTCGCAGAATTCTTTCATACAAAGCAATGCTTCAACAGGAATCATCTCCGTTCTCATCATCAGGTTTATATGAATACCGTCGCTATCCTTCTCTTTTGCTCGAAATACTCTCTTTGCTCGAAAACGACAATCTCCTCACCGTTCCAGAAGTTCAAAACATTTTCTCATGTACAAACTTTTTTGTGTTACGTGGATTTTCTTAAAAGATATCTGACGAGCTTATCGCTTCTTACATGCAAAAGAGACGGCAATAATGTTGTACAAAGTATTCACATTACCGCATTGTGTTAGATATTTTGTCTTTCTTTCAACAAGGAATTGCACAGGATTCCCCCCCCCCAATATAATTTTTAATTTGGTATCGACAAAAGTTAATAAGAAGTTATCAACAAAATAAATACATTTTAAAAAATGTCGGGTGAACGTTTTCCAAAACTTAACGATAAGCAAATTAAACAAAGGGCCTGAGCATTTATAAAAGCGCAATAATATTCAGAGACTAATCGGAACATTAGTTTTCTCCAACTCAGATTTCATCCTTTTAATGAAAAGAAAGCTGCTGCCCTACCGATTTGTACTTCTTCGTAGTAGTATTGTGGAAACATGTTCAATAATGAAAGTAAAACCTCATCGTTACCTGTTCTCCAAAACACGAAGAAAAAAGTAAACAACTCTATGAAAGAGCTCGTTTTTATAAAAATCACTATGAATGCAGACATTACCCTCCACCCACTGGAAAGTGATCATCACAAGCGTTCAACTGTGTAAATTTTAACGTCGCCATTAATCCAGTCAGCGGAAATGTATCAATTAATCACTAGTTACGGTGGTTGCTTAAGCCGCTTGAAAACATTTCGTTCACAGTTACTAGCACGTGTCACACTACACGTGTCATTACAACAACGAACAGATTTATACGCCGGGCAGAGCAGTAAACGTGTCCGTACGAATACTTCCCGAGATCTTCAAGCGCATAAAGTCCTCATTTCGTAGAGTAACTATCCATTGTTAGGTGGGCGTGGCTCCCTTTGGAGTGTGACCCACCGACACTGAGCGTAGCGCCCTTTGGGTCAGTCGTCGCGTCCACCGTCGCCATCACCGCCCTCCGAACAATTTGCCGGTGGGCGACGAAGGGCCGGGCCTCCGTCTCGACTGGAAAATGATATGCGCGTCTGTTAGCTAATAAACCTGAATTAGTACGTTCAACGGAAAGCCATTCGTCCATAAAGAAGAATGTAGGAAACATAACGCCGGGACGACCCTATAAATCAACGCATTGTTTTGTCACTAAACACGTCATAATTACGACGAACCGCCTGCCCGCCCAGCCGCCCCGCCCCCTCGGGAAGGGCCGTTCTGGTGGTTTTATTTCCAAATACCTGCCACATCACTATAGCGCGATTTATTGCGTTGTAAAGGGAAGGAACGAGAACGGAGCTGTATTTATCAAGCGTGGAGACGGGTCGGTGGGGGAGCGATCCAGGTGGGATGAAAGGGGCGTGGATGGGGGGGGGGCGAATGTGGCGAGGAAAGGGTTTGATGACGGGGCTTCCGGAGGGGATGAAGTGTCTGTGTAATCGGAGAGCGCGGGGGCCGGTAGCCACTCGCAACAGAGCCGACGCCAAAGGAGCGTGCCGCAGGCAACGGTAGCGGCGGCTGCGGCGACGCCGAGAAAGAATGACGCCGGTGGAGGCCGAGAAAATAATTGTTGCGGCTGAAATGCTTGCGAACACCTGGTTCAAGTAATGCAGACATTCGCACGACATCGCGTGCCAAACGAAAGACCTTTCCTTCCCATTGGTGTTCCGTCAATGCTGTGATTATTATTTTTTCAAACAAAATCCTCCTTACAGGAATAAGTTCAATCACTTTTATACGAGAAGAAACCAGAATGAAAGACTTTATAAGAAAATATATCCAGTGATAAGTCAAGAAAGGCTGAAAATATTATTCATTTGCAAGTTCTGCAAATGAGAAGAACGCCTTCCTGGCATCAGTATTTGTATTTAATGACAAAACCTATGTCACGTTTATGTCAAATTAAGGTCGATGTGTCTTCATAATATCCATAGCTAAAAACACTATTATAATTCGAATTCTAACAAAAACGTGTGGTCAACATCATCTTGAACGAAACTCACATCATGAAGAATTACATCTATTTTCAGCTACCTAAAAAATTAAAACCGATATACAAAATCGTAGGATAGCGTCTCAGTCCCCTGGCCTTTCGTATTTTTTGTTAACCTTTGTTTGAAGTATTTTTTTAACAAACTGCGAATAACCTGACTTGCCAGTTTTTAAGATATTAGACAAAAATAACATTACAGACAAACTTATTAGAAAGAATAGCCATATGTTATAGATCTTAATCTTACACAAATTTGCTGTATTTTTTTCTACTTTTCAAAATTAATATTGATCTCGAAATTATTTACTTAATAATTAATATATGTTTCCTTCTACTTTGAAAAGCTTGTATCAATCTTAAAAACGTGAATAGTGTGTTAGTATCAAGAACACCCTTAAGACGAGTACACTAGCCTATCAAACGAAAAAACGATCCTTAAATTATAAATCACTAGTATTTTGTCGAACAAATACATGTGAGCACAAAATTTATGCGCAGTTAGTTGAGCTCGTGCTGAGCTTGAATAGGAAATACAACAAATAAATAGACTCACATTCCCACTGAACCCATCATTGTAACGTCATTGGCAGCGAAGTTATCGTGTATTTAAATTATCCTTTGATTACAATGCATCAAAAAGATCGTATCAACATAAATGCGCTGTGTTAACAGAAGCAGTAAGTACCCAAGTGGTTTGATCACCTCAGATATGGGTACAAAAAACCACACTGCGTCTTTGAAAAAGAAAGCGAAGAGTTCAGAATGAGTGGGGTTAAAGGGTTCTTCAATCCCTCGTAAGGCGATGAAGATACGTCGAGGAGATAGGGTGGAATTGCCGCTGTAGGAACAAAAGTGAGCCAAAATCCGAAAGGAAAAAACTCGCGGCGGGGCCAGGTGCCTGCAAGCGAACAGGGGACATTAGCCAGCCGTTAGGCGATGCACAAAGGAGGGCGGAGGAGGCAGAGGAGGATAAGCAGCCCACAAGCCGCAAGAACAATGGCATTTCAGCATTCTGTGGCTTAGACTGTGTTACCGGAGACGTTCTTCACAGATGATTGTCTTCTCCCTACATGCCATAATACGTGTTGAGCTCGGTTTAGAATTTGGATTTCAATGTGCCGGCAAGCAAGTTATAGAGTTGAAGATAAATATTCTAAACGAAGATCGCATTATCATGAACAGTATTTGGAGATGATACTATTAGCTGCTCTTTCAATATATTCAGACACGACAATGATTTTCATGGAATAATATATAAAATTTCACAGCAAATTTCTACCTCTTAATTGTGTTTCACGGACATATGTCAGCCGCTAATAACAGAGTACATTCTAACTTAACTGTAATTAAGTTTTAACCTCAAAAGATGCAAATCCAAACAGCCCAACCCACAAAGCAATCGATCATATCTAACAATTCCCAGAAATTTAATAACGTCTAACCGGGAGCTTAAGGGGATTCCCGGAACTCGATCTAGGTCGCATAAATCCCGGGTAAAAGGGGCTGCTAAACGGATCTCAACGAGCGGCAGCCGGGACGCGCAGCGGGAAGTCCCGGCCGCTTGTACTCGGCAAACTTTAATTTAATTCCCACCGCAAACGCTCCGAAACCGCTCCGTGGGTTTCGCTCGGTTTGACCGCCAGGGAAACCGCAAGGTGTGGAGGGGATGGAGTGAGTGCGGTGGAAGGAGCGGTTAATAAATCGCGGCAACGGCGCGTGTCGGGTGTCGCTGACTCAGCGGGAGGCGCGAGAGCGGGTGAGCGCGAGCGGGGTTCGTCGCTTACTCGGGCGTCGCAGTCTCCGTCGTCCGTGCCGCTGGCGGCGTGACTCAGGTGTCGCGGTGGCTCAGCCATCCGCCTGCCAAAGGCGCCGCCCGGCAGCAGGAAACACATTTTTCCTGGGAGCGGCAGTGTGATCGATTGCGGGAAATTAGCACGGGGTAATAGGTCGACGCGGTGCTTTTGATGGGCCACAAACGATTTCGCGACTCGTGAACAGCCGGGAATGAGGGTAACGTTTGACAAGATCCGGTAGAGAATTTCTGACAATAATATAGCTGTTCGCAGTGCTATTGAGTTAAATACAAATGAGAAGCAAAATAAAAAGTATCAAAGAAGGAATATGCTTGTTCAGATTAGACAGACATTAGACGAGAACCTACAAATCAGTTGGTAACGTCACGATTATTACAAAACGTTCTATTAACATTCCTACCGTCGCTCAGGCACACTATCTATTTTGACAAATGAAACAGGAAGGAAAAACGCATTCTCAAGGCAGACCCATGTATAATGAACAGTGTTTCCAAGAAAAATAATATTCCCTACGCCAAACTCATTTCTTACAAAATTTGGTCAGTAGGCCAAACCAGAAGATTGAAGACATGTCAAAGTAATGAAGTCCATGCATTTGTTTTGTTTTCGCAATGTATTTCCATTTCTTCACATTAATCTAATTTTCGTAATGAACCACTCTTCCAAGAAGAAATTATTTCCTCGTTTTTAGTTTCTTTGTTCTTGTTAAATAAATTATAGAGAGGAAACAGGAAAGTAATATAGTAGTTTATACAAATATTTAAAGTATAATTGAAAATTTAAAAAAAATTAAACGAATGATCAATGAAAGTACTCTCAAACTGCAAGTATGACACGCTTCATTTAATTAAACATTTGTTTACCGAAAAATTCGAAACTAGTTACTTTTCTGTACAAACGTATCATTTAACATCATATTATTTAAAGTTTTCTTCTTTCCTTCTGAAAATTCTAAGAAAATTTACACGAGGATGTAATACAAGGCGTTCATTACAAGAGTCGCGTCTCAAGTAGTGCGACTTCCGATGTGATGAGAAGCTGCGGAAAACAAAGCACCTCTTCCTTCAGAGCGTACGGCTGTCGGCGGCGGCGGCGGAGCGCGCGTCGAATAACAAATAGTTCAGGCAGGTGCGCACAGATGGAGCGGCGGTGGGCCGGCCCGAAGAGTCTCCTACGCGGGGAGTCTCGCCGCCGTGCCGCGCCTCGCTTCGCCGCCCGCCTTTCAGCATCAGCTTACCCCGGTCGGAGCGCAAATTAAGAACAGCTTCCCAGGCAATGCTCCGTACGAATTCGCTCGCAAAGAATGTGAAATGACGTGATTTAATGTTTTGTATTTAATGAAAAGTGTATTATATTAATATTTGAAAAAATATTAAATAGGAGTCTGCAAAAGATACATTTGGAGGTGTGTGGAATGGCTATCAGTAATGAAGAGAGACAATTTAAAAGTGTTAGTAAGAGACCATAATAACCACATCTTCCATTTTTTCGTGTTAAACATATACCGACAGTCCCTTCTTATTCAATATTCTCGCGAGAAAGATCAACATCTGACTGGTGTTCACATCTCCAAATTGATTCCAGTGTGTTGCATTAAAAGAGTAGTAAATAACAAATGCATTAGTCTGAATCCCTCACTGGCCCCCTCCAATACATAACCAATTTTTTTATTAATTGAGTAATGCCTTTTCTTTGAAAACAATTAATTCATATCTGAACTCATATTCGTTTAGTGCTTGTGGCATTCACACATAAAAAACGTAGAAAAATGTATATTTACTCAAGCTTTTAATGACTCGAATCGATCACAACGCATTTTTTTATTCTCTCAAAATTAAAATGTAAAGCATCCAAACATTTTCTATTAAGATAGAGTGTTGCCTTACATTGTTTTTTATACGAGTAAAATGAGCAGGATATGGCAATATGTACATAAAATGGAAGATTCTCCACGAATTGTTTCGGGCACATAACCATGTGTATTAAAGTATTAAAATATATTTTCAAGTTTCCATGCGGACCACTATTTTAGATTATTATTTCACAGCCACATTAGAATAGATTATCATTACGGAAAATAACTTCTCTGATGCCTTCAACAGTAGTAATAAACACACAGGTGCACCACCGCCCTTCGAACAAGCAATAAAATAATTCATTCGGTTTTCCAAAATCACCCGTTACGACAAAGAACACGCCAGAAATGAAGTCCGTGCACTGAACACAACACAATAACAGAGAAATATTGTGTTAGAATACTTTCAGAAATTGTATAACCGCACATTATCTTCATAACGCGTACGTTGCAATTTTGGATTTTCAATAATAATAAAAATGGCGAGCGGAAGTCAAGTAATTTAACATTATGCAGAAGATAGTGCGATATTTCAAATTACGCCAGACGGCGAAAAGTAGAGGAAGGGGCGGCTCTTGCGCCATTTGCAAATACAGCTTTCAGAAACCACATGACAGCCGTCCATTATACCAGACGTCTAAAATGAAAAACAAAAAATACTCCGCGTCAAAAGTCATGAGAACGGCAGAGCATTCAACATCGGCTTTGTTCTGGAGCAAAGTGAAGGCACACTTCCACCGCAGGAAGTGCGTTCTGCGCCGATGATTTGTGGCTTTATTAAGAGCGCTTATCGTTTCTACGGGACCGAATAGGAGGCACCGACTGCCTTCACCTGGCCCTAAAGCAACTTGGCTCGCCCTGTTTGGCAGAGACCTTCGTCTTCATTTGGGAGCAGGGCTGTCGTTGGATAAATAAGAGGATTAGGTTCAATCGTGTTTGTAGGGTATAAGGAAGGTGAAAATAGAACTGGTGCTGGAGGCGGCGATGGCACCAGCAGGCGGTTCTGACGGTGGCGGTTGTGGGGGGAGATAGTGATGGTGGTGCTGGTGGTAGTGTGGTGGGATAAATGGGTGGTGGTGTCTGTGGTGACGGAGCTAATGAAGCTCACTTCCACAAATCGCTTGCCGAAGTGGATGAGTTGATGCCGCATTGCACCTGCTGCGGTTGTCTTCTGATCTTTCCGTACTGTCATTTGAAGTATCTAAATGCTTTTGGTGCAAGACCAAAGTCATTTTCCCCGGCGGTAAATGTCACGGTCGGTCATTGCATATAACAACGATATTACGCCTCCAAAGAATGATAAATATTGTAGATATAGTTAGTAAGATTGTTTATGGAAGAAAAATAAAATTCGCATATGTCATGACTTCTTCCTGTCTTTGCAATGACATCCAAATCAACAGCTTCTATTATGTTCAGTTTTTTATTACAGATTATGCCATACACACAAACACGAAAGAATGATTGATTAAAAAAATAGAGGTTTAATTTTTTGTCATAACGTATTATGAATCAATGAAATAGATGAGGAAACATGATTGTCAACATTTATTCTATAACTTTTTATTATTCAGAATTATCTCTAAATCGAATACAAATTTAATTTCGAAAAAAAAGTGTTTACTTTGAAACTGTTGGGACATCCAATTATAAGATTAGAAAACTCGAAAGGGTCTTGTCACATCATTCTGCAACAAGGAAATTAATGATGGAACTCCAACAAAATATACGATTATCAAATCTAATATCTAATCCGCCGAGAATCTAAACTGCGCCATCAGGCATCATGCCCGGTGCACAAACACAAACGATTTCTCCAGACCGACTCATTAGCAAAGATCGTTTGTACCGGGCGAAGACGTGCGGGGGTCCCTGCGTGTCCCACGAATGTGCAGTCGCCATCGCAACATTATTCACTGTCACCCCTCACATGCTTATTGAACAAAGCCAACGACGCCGTCAAGTACCTGGCAGATGTGCGGCGCTCTTAACAAGCCCACATCTCCTCGCTCGCTCGGGGGGCTTCGGACAAATTGGCCGACGGCTCGGACTCGGAGAGCTGCGGGGACATCTGTCTTCCAGGCGGAAAGCTTTTGTCTCCCGGGGGCGGAGGCGGAGGCGGAGGCGACGCAGCGTCCGCGTAGGAAGAAGATACGCGCACCGGGTGCGTAACGAACATCGCGCAGCTCTGAGAGCCTTTTTCGTATTTCAGCGCCGTATACGACAGCCGATCGTATTCCGATCGGGCGGGCGATTCCTCGTAAAGCAACTTCCATTTCCAGCCGCTGTCTCCTGCGATGAAGTACGCGCGGATACGACCGAGCAGCCTCCTCCACCGCCCCGTCCGTTCTCGGACACGTTTTCCATGTTGAGGATAGTCTAGCACGAAAGGGAACGGAAGGGGGGAAAAAAGAAGAGAGAAATAGCTGAACTTGTAAAATGGCGCAGTTCATTTTTCTCTGTTACACTTGTAAAACGTGTCTCCGTGTTTCTTCGAAACTTGACACATTTCAAAGCGCGCAGACATAATTCAGAATACTAACCGTGCATGTAAGCAGGAGTGACGTTAATCTAAAGACACTGATACAGCACTGTCTTTGTGGAAGTATGATTGAACTCTTCTGCCTTTGAATCACTGAAAGAATGAGATTTCATTCTTGTTGCCAGTTCTAGACGATTAAAATAGTAAACATGTTTTGAAAGTACGGACGAAAATTGATGACAATTCATGCAAACAAATGTAATATTAGTTGCTGCGTCATTCCCTGCTCCGTTAATAGCTATTTGGTTTCCAAACCGTTTAAAAAAAGTATATCAAATAAAGAAATGAATGCAAATTGTGAGTTGTATGAATTTAGATGCGCGAGGAGAGACAATGAGTATTTTTTAAGTCATATAATAAAATTAATTATCCCAAATCAGATACATTGACAGACAAAAACCACCACGAGCATATTGTGGGCCAAGAAAGGAATAATTATATCGCCACAATGAATGATCTTATAATATGCAGAGATCATGCCATACACAATCAGCAGATTCTCCAGACAGGCCCTATTCTGAATATGTATATTTAAATTCCCGGTACACAATTTAGCCTGCAATCTTGCACCTACGGTCCAAATAGCAACAAGGCTTGCAAACATCGAAAACGTTGGCAGCTCATTTGTCTGACAACCCAAGCACATACACATACCCTCGCCCAAAATTATTTCCAACCTAAACCGATACACCAATACATCAACCCATTGAAACAACTCTCCTGAACATAGATCGTGGCGCCGGACAGCCAACATAGCGCGTCCGGGCACGGCGCGCCACACAGTGGGCAGAAAGCGCACCACGAACGCGCACAAATTAATTTTTTCGATTCACAAGCACGTACTACAGATACTAAAAACAAACAACAAACAGTGACGATATAACAAGAATTAACTTAAAAAAAATATTTTTCATATTTTCTCAACACCTGTTTATTTAATACATTTGTTTCGAAAGTTAGAGCTACCCAAATATTGTACAGCTACATCCACTATATATATTTCATGAAGTCAAAGCGTTTAATCCCTTTTCTGCCTTGCAACTTTCAGGTGCCTCCATGGAAAAATTCTTGGAGCAATTTGCGAGTCTTAGTGTTATTATTTTGAGTGACATGTAACAGCAATTATGAATTCTACTGTTTTAGTACCTACTTCCAGTTGGCAGTTCATTTAATGTTAATTATTTTTTTATTCCCGAAATGTGCATTTTCATAGGCGTTATTGATTTTCTCTGCAACTATCCAGATAATAAATTGCGCTTCAGTGTTAAGTGGCGTCACATGTTCCAATGGAATTTCTGAGCATTACAACACCGCTAGCGAGAGTGGCGCTGAGTGTGACTTTCGTTGTTTCAGCCGTTACCACACACATCTATGTAGTTCATTTTGTAACAAGAAATACTAAGATATTTCCACTTTCTACTTCAAACGAATTTCAGCGAGAACCAAGCACAAATTCCGTTCACCGTGCAAACTGCACCGTCTTGGACTCGTTCAGGTCTTGCGCTCTGCATGCAGTGCGTTTGGGTCAGACCGGCCCATTGCGGGGCGGCGTGCGCGCGGCTCGGGCCGTCCGGGCACACGGGCTGTGGCGGCTGTTCGGACGGCGCCTTCGGCAGACGCGGAGCGGCGCGGCGCGGCGCGGCACGGCGCTCGCGGCCGGCCACGCAGGCAGCGCGGCTCGCGAGCGACGCGCGGCTTGTAAATGTAAATAGGAACCCGTGTAGTCAGCCCGCGTCATTAGTCGGAGCCAGGCAGCGAGCGCGCGGCCGGACACGACGCAACGCGACGCGGCGTGGCGCTGGACGGCGCAGCGGGGGCGGCGCGCGCGAACCTCCCCGGGCGGCGATTCCGTCCACGTCGACTGGGGTTGGGGACCGGATGCAGAAGAAAACGTCAAACGAAGAACGAATTAGAAAGGTAGGAATGAAGAGGAAACGATTCAGTTCAATTCAATGTATGTATTTGGTATTTTGGGTCAACAGTCTAATTCAGCTAACGGTGTACCCCATGCCTGGGCCAAGTTAAATTGCCATGCTTAGGGGTAAGAGCGACACGTGGCGAACACGATTTTTCAATTCAATTAAACTTTAATGTTATTTTCTTCCCGAAATGTGGCGAGACACAGGCCATCAGACTTGCTTTCCCTCCCGCCTGACCACGCAAATTTCGCTATGCTCCTTTCGCCATCACGAAGCGAAAGAAGGCATTACTCGGTGGGCAAAACATGCGTCTAGAATTTAGTTCGGGGATCTTATTTTACTTGATTTCTATGATACTTATTTTGCTTGAGGATCTTTACCATGCGGTAAATCTTCACCATGGGTCAGACAACTTTACTTCCCATCCGAGGGAAGGCGTACGTAGGATTTTTTTGCCATTAAAAATTCACGGCTTCGATCGACTTGCAACTTCGACGAACCTGCGAACGCCACGCTAACCGTTACCCACCGACGTAAACGGGAATTGCGTGTTCGCTTCTTACACTCACAGCAAGCTGAAATGAACACAAAAAATCCCTGTCGCAAGAACCCTCCGTATGTTTGAGCACGAGATATCACGATCCCCTTTTCAAGCGTGATAATTTCATTATTCTTATTGTAAACGCTAGAAGGTATACTCTTCCGCCTGATCACTAAATTTTCGGATAAGAGGAAAAAGAGAAAAAAAGATGCACGAGTGGAAAAAGGAATGGAAATTTAAGAGGTGGGGGAGCTAGAAGAGTTTAAAATGTAATGTCGAGGAGCGGAAGGAGAAGTGGAGAAGTGCAGAAAATATGAGAAGGAACAATAAAAAGCATCAGAAAAAGAAGAAGAAGGAAACGATGAGAAGGAGGAGCAACTGTTGCGATGAAGTTTCATGATACATTAGCTTGTTTTTTTTAAAGAAAATATACTGAAGTAGAAATTTCCAATTGGGATGTAACAAAACCTAGCAATTCAATGACGCTAAATATTTATAAAGTATGTAATAATGTTTTTACTACTACTCACTTGCATGTACTGCCATTAAGTGACGTAATGTATAATACACAGTGAATGCATGAAATGTATGTTAATGATATGTAAAAGGTGCCGCGCAACAGATATGAAGATAATAAAAATGAATTTCAGAGTATTAAAATAAAACGATGTACTCTTCAACATTCACGAACATGTATATTAGATATTAAACTATTTGTATTTAATGAATTAACGAACACTGCCTGAATATCCGGTATTTCTGGAACATTTATTTACCGCTTCGCTCTGCCCTCCCCAACACCGATCAATTCCACTCTGCCTCGAACCAGCAAAGCCTAGTAATAATGTCACCGCCCTGCAAATTCACCGCATTCGCGGGAATCCAGAACCAAATTTTTGACGATGTAAGCGTTGCAGTCGCGAATTTTTTTTTTCTTTTTAGCTGTCCTTCATGCAAACTTAGGTAGCAAACAATTCAGTGGTATAAGGAGTTGTACATAATGTATGCATCCCGCATACACATGCTTTCCTTCTGTAAAAAAATCGCTTTTTCGATATTTCTAGAATTTGTAAGTCACCATCGATTCAAAAAACTATAATTGTACTATTTCTGAACGGAAATTTACGCCAGATTTACGTTACTATCGCACTTAACTCAGAAACGATATGTCCTAGACCGTAAAATCCCATGTTTGCGTCCCCAAAAGAATACGAGCTATGTTTTATACGCTGTAATCAGCAAAATGAGATCTTTTTGAATCTTCTATTAAATGTTAGGATCTTCTATTACAGTTTTGGGGATTTATCTCTTCTGAGTGCATCCACTCTACAGAATGAGTTGCCAAAAACGTACAGAATTCCTATTTTGAACGTAAAATTATAACGACGCTTTAATATTCTGTGTAATATAATCGCCGATGTTTGTGTTGTTAACTTCTATGTACATAAACGCCAGACAATATAAGAATGTTTACCCTCACACAGTAGCGGAGCAAGATGTAACGCAGTTCATGGTCTGGCGAATTTGAGTTCAAGTATGAAGCTATTTTACTCTTATACAAAAAATTAAAAAGTGCGTACAGGTACAAATAGTTTTAATTTGTATTAGCTGCATTACTTGTATTAGTTGATTTCTAAACTTTTTTATCTATTATCAAATTGAACACATCCCGGAAACATTGTTTTTGGGTCTTGATATACTGGAAGGGGGTCGCAAAGCAGAATATTGGACTTATTTCCTTCAACAAGTCACACCCAGACACATTCCACTAATGCCCGTATGTAAAAAGGTATCAGCCAATACCCTTCAAATTGTTCACATAGGTATGAAAGGCCACACAATCTTGTGAATTTTTCTCCTAAACACAGCAGTAATTTAAAATAACCATTGAAACTTGTGAGCATCACACTTGTTTTTTCTTTCTCGGTGAGTATAATTTACTTTTCGTGTACCATTTAAAACACTAAAGAAGGTATAATATTAGAAATTTTAATTTTGTATATTTAATCAATCCGTTTTTATACCTTCGGCGAAATTTGTTTAGTTATGATTGAAATTTTGATTGAAACAAGACTGCATTCTTCAGGAAAATACAGAACCGACATTGGTAGTCTACTTCCCTCGCAATTTCTCGTTCAAGTACACTTTCACCATCCGCAATCCTGATGTAAAATCACACAGATTAACGCAACAAACCTTTTAGCCAAATCTAGAAATACACTAACATGTTCACTAATGAATTTCCTGATTGATCACTCAGCTAATACAATTTGGTTAAAGACGGTATTTTTGAAAAGGTAAGAAAAAAATAGCCATGAGCAGTCATTACTGATACATTGAATGTAAATGAGATAAAGAGATTTTTTTCTTTCGTTTCTGTGACAAATTCATATGTGAACGCTATATATTTGTTCATAAAAGAAGAACGATCCTTGGCATGAACTCGAGTATAAATCAGCTGATGATTGTAGAAAACAATACATGACGAAGGAATGCCTCTACCCTTTGACACACACTCTTTACGATTGAGAGATGAATAACGACACCTATCACTGATCATGGTGTAAGGTCAGTTCGAATCAGCTGTAGACGACACAAGCTGCGTCTCAAAACGGGTGAAGCTCAACGTAAGGAAAAACAAGCCTCATGTAGATCAGCATCGTAGTCTTGAAAAGTTGAACATATATGTCACTGAGAATGAAAAAAATATTATAGTGCAACTTTGGTTTACAATCCCAATGCCAGACAATTTTATATTCAATTACATTGTCATGTCGGTTTTAAACTCAATTATATCTTGCTGTTGTTGCAATGGAACGTTACTATCAATACACTCACACATACTAGAGCACAAAACAGAACACCTGTCTCAATAATATTCTCTTGTACTTAATGCTTTCCCAAGGAAGAATCACCAGAAACAAAACGAATGGTCTCCTGCGTGAAAAACACCTATTATGAAAAATGAAAGTTACATCAGGAGGAAACTTCGAAATTTTGTTGAACCTTCATTCTTATGGTTCATAATTTCATTTGGACGAAAGAGATCGAGAAACAATTTATCTCATACATATTAAAATTCTGGGTTCTACCTATATGCACTCGTAACTAATAGCGTGCCACCAAACGTCATATTGCAACATACCGGGGACATTTCCAACACAGTCTTTACCAATGGATCTGGAAGTCTTTTCACAAAATGCAAGTCTCCAAGGTAAGCAAAGGTAAGCCAAGCGATGAATGATCCATCACGAAGGAACACAAAGGAAACTGATCTGCGGATAAACCAAAATAGAACGGAAAGACAATAGGAAAAAGAAAGAATGCCAGGTGTTCCCTAAAGAGACACGCAGACGACCTCTCAGCTTAGTAGAAAGTGATCTCAAAAGCTTCTTACGTATGATCAAGATAAGACAAAGTTTGAAGAATGATACACCGTGTTTCTCCTGAGACACCCTACACATATGCTAAACGCCGTTCTACAGGCAATTGTCATGTCTAATAAAAATGATTTTCGGCACGTCGTCACGAAGAAAACAAAGTATTTCCTCCGGAAGAACATAAAGGATAGAGTCTTGAAAGTATAACCATTTCGAGTCTTCAAGTCTGTCTATGAAGAACGTTTTACTTATGAAGCACTTACATAAGGAAAAGTTATAACAAGAGAGTTGTTAACATTAGTTACAGTGTGACTAATAATACAGTTAATTATTCAAATGAGACCACAAGAAAACTACTAAGAAATACATAAACTTTAAACAACCATCGGAATTAGAAAATAGCTAAGAACAGGTGAGGATAATACAAGTGAAAATATGGAAAGGCTCACAAAAAGTGCTTACGTCATTTGCGAGTAATAATTATACAAAATAAGTGGATGTTAATCAAACCCAAATACAAGGTGTGCCATAAACTCAGCGCCTTCCCAAGAAGACGAATGATGGCTGACCACAATTACTCCTGTTTCTCCCAAAATAAGGGCCGACGAATAGATAAAGAAAACTCAAGCAGAACAGATTAATTCAAAGTTGCTTTCCACCACCTGGCTCTTAACACATAAAGAAATGGGTCGAAGTTCCTCCGGAGAGTAGAGCAATTAAGGATAATAGCTACCTAGAAAGAGAAATTATCTCATTTCAGAAGCGAACAGGTAAAAGGCAAGTCAATGTTCAAAGCTGCATACCAATCCTTTCTGGAAGAAGAAGAAGAAAAAATAACATGAATAAAACTTTTGAGATTTCGAAAAACTTCATTAGATATCATTTTATTTTTTTCCAAAAATCCATCAATTATAACATTTATCTGTAATAAAATATGAATATGCAAGTTGTTCCACAAAAATTCACCAGAGTATGTTTCATTATTTCACTTGGTCGAGAGAGAGAGGGAGAAAAAAGAAGGAGAGAGAGATGATATCCTGTGCACAGTGTCCCTTCCGTAAAACATAGAGAAAACGTGGAGCTATAGTTGAGTATTTTCAGTATATAGGACCTCACTCAAACTACGTATATTTTGCAAAACAAGTACAGTAATCCATTTAAAGGTCTAAATTTGAAGGATTTTTTTTAATTTGAGCAAATATCTCTAGCTTTGATAACGAAGGAGAAGGTCAAAAAAATATGAAATTTGCAATGTTCGAAAATTTTACAGTTTTAATGAAAATTCAACCTTAATTTATATTATCGTTTTTCCCCAATGAAGCAGAAAATCAGGGAAAAAATGGATGACATTCTTGAAAAATGTTTCAAAATATACGAGAAAAATTCGAGAAAGTAACAATTATTGTACACTGAGTGAGTAAGCCCTTCCTCGAAGATACTCTTTAGCTCTTACAGTAATTTCAACGCGACAAGTGTATACGTATTTTATGGTTTTCCTTAATTGATAAAGTTTTAAAAACAGCTTTGTGATTTTAATTCTTAAAATCATCTTTTTGTGAAACGTTACAAGCGAAAATCTTATTGAAAATGTTGCAAATGTTGATTTCTGCAGGTACAAAGAATACTTTCATTTATATCAGATATCCAACTTTCCAATACGTTTGTTCTCCAAATAAGATCCGAGACCAACAATACTCACGAAAGTTTAACAGATGGGCACAGAAAACTGTTTTCCCTCGAAAATTCACTTTCATGAGTTATTGCTGTTACGATGTAGCTTTACCTTAATTAAAATAAAAACTCGTCCATTACTCCTAACGTCGTTCTGGCAGCTCGCGGCATAGGAATTATCTTCCGGATTACCATGCAATCGTTTTGGCTAAAAGCTTTTAACGCTTTCAATTCAAAAATATATTCACTTAACATTCATGTTTATTTAATACGTGATAATCGTATTTTCACTCTCAGACTTGGAACGTCTAATGATTCACCCGAATTCGAAATATGCATTTCTCATTGCACATTCCTGCACCTCTAGTCGCAAATCGCATCCACGACTTCGAGCTGAACATTTGTGTCAGCTGCAAAACAAAGGGGGTAGTAGGCGTGACATGGCTACCGAAAAACGTAAGATGTTCCACGACACGTTAAATAATGAATTTGAACCAAACGCTTGATTTAAAGTATATTGAAAATATACCATTTGCGTGAACATGCAAATCAATTCCCAGTTATTGAGCCTTCGTACTTGAGGCTTACTTTTTGCGTACTTACGCATTACATTGAGTCGGCTCAAAACCATTATTAGCAAGTGAAGTTTAATTTAAATACCTGTCAGACTTACATTACAATTAAGCAATTATATAACATGTTAACAAATTGAATTTTAAAGAAAGAAGTACAAGGCATTCAGTTACATGTATTTATTCATTGAAAGCTTGAATGTTTTCTTGATATTCTTTTAACAGAGCACCCAATGATACGATATCTGCGTTCGGTACTTCCGCCGCCACGCACATTCCGACACGTCCACCCGCGATGCCGCGCAGCAGCGCCGGCAGCAAAAAGGGGCGCCGGCGTCGCGACGCACAGCTCCCGCGGGGCGGCGCTCGCGCTCCCGAACAAGGCCCCACCGCAAACGCACGACGAGCGATCCCACGGCTGCTGGCTTCGCGGGAGGCGGCTCGGCGGCTCGGCGGCGCGCTATGGTCCGGGTTGCGAATTTCCGAACGCATCTTCCTTCAATAAAACGGAAGTCGCGACCGTTGGAAGGCCGTTGGAAGTTGCGTACGTCGTAAGATGTTGGTTTCGTATCCAGACTTTGGCGAATTTTTTTTTCATACGAAGGATCGTAGCGAGACATCTCTGGATGAACATTCTGCAGGTTGGCTGTACTAGCTTTTGGATTCTGTGATTTCTTTCTAATTGCACGAGGATGTCGTAATCGCTATTTAAACAATAGGCCACATAGTGTGTGTCATCCTTCCTTATGCATATCTACATTACACATTACGGGTACATTAAACATTAGTATAAAAGTACATAATGGTGAGAGTTGAAAATCAGTTCTTCAGGAAAGTATTGTCACATTTTTCTGTAACAAAAATACACGTTTCACGAAGTAAAGGGCATATTTTTGTCATTAAAAACTGATTCCTCCAACCAAACATGACACGAAACACAACAAAAATGAAGTTAATAACTATGATTTGTTAAAAAATACTATAAAAGACTAATGTCATACGCCACAAAATGCAATTTGACAACACTGATATCTAAAATACGTAAGAACATGTTGATCCCAAAAATAGAATTCATTTATTAAAATTCCTCATTTTCAGACAATCGGCACAAATATACACAAAGGTGCTGTGTAAAAACAAGCAATGGTAATTTTTTTTATAACAAGCAATTTAAAACTTTTTTTAAGTCGAAGAAAAAGTAATTGTGCCCGCCTTTCGTCTCTTTCCACCCACAGTGCGGCTCCGGCGGCGGCGGCGACGATTCGCGGCCGCGGGGGTCGCTCGGTTAAGCAAACGGCCCCGGGGAGGGAACACGGCGTCTGCGCGTCGGCCGACCGCAACACGCGCGCGGCAGCGCTGGAGGCCCTTTCGGTGACACCCGCTCCCTGGCCTCCGCTGGCGGTCCCCTTCCAGGAACGTAGCCGCGCGGTGCGCGCTCTGGCGAATAGCGAAAGCCGAGGAACTCCGGGCGCCTCGGTAAACATACTTCGAACATGCTGCAGTTATCCAATTGTCTGCATTAACCCGAACATATTTTTCGCTAAAGAAGGAAGCGATTGTTGGGATTTCTGAACACCATTCGCAGTAATTTTTTCAGTTATCCAATTGTTTGCATACAGCTGACCATAAATTTTACCAAAAAGAAATAAAATTGTTCGAAAATCATCGTAATTTGCTCCCGGATTTAAATCTACTGACTTCTTCAGGACAATTTCTCACTCCACTATTTCTGGAAACATTACAAGTTGTTTACTTTAGATTTCGGAAATCTGAACATCAGCTGATGTTTATTTATATTCTATTAAGTGACTATTATATTATTAATTTGTTCTTCTTCCAATGTTATAATGATTTCTTGCTGCAAGTGAGCTGACGCTTGGAGGAAGTTTAGCATAAAAACCACAAAAGTACAAACATAAAAATTAAATTAACAATTTACGCAAATACAAAAATAATTCAATATGATGAAGTGATCGAGCAAATATCAAGTATTGTGCGTATGTAAAATAGGAGGCGTGTATCCTCTCAACTAAACGTTTGAGTAAAGATATTTTATAAACCAATAAAAAAGGATGAAAAGTTTTACTCGTATTGACGTCCAAATGTATAGACTGTTTCCATCAGGAAGTAAAACGATTCTCATGGAGAAATAAATGCACGTTCTGACAAAATACGAAACAAGACTATTTCGATTTTTTCTCGTGAGGAATGAAACTAAGTGAATTTGATCTAGACAGGTGATATTAATATAATTTCTATTGTTTGAATCACCTGTACATCTATTTGAAATTCGTACATACGTTTTCATAAATAATTCTGTAAAGATAAGAGGGGAATAATTCTCACCGCGGGGAAAAAGCTTACAATTCCTTGCAGAATATATCTTATAGCGTCGGAGACTTCAACGCCCTAAACGCAGGTAACCGCTTCTACACCTTCAGACAAACTATAATTGATTCTTTAAAGCTCGCAGCGAATAGACAATTGTTAAACGAGTCAACTTTTTCTTGGCACGATTATTGTCAATGCTGTTCAGCAGCAGATAAATGGTGTCAGGAGGACGAGCCGGATGGTTCACGACAAGACAGCTATAACACGTGTCTGCGAAGTTTTCTTTTTATATCCCTCGATTATGAGCCGTTGAGCACATCGTGCACGTTCCTTTAGCCCTACGAGACATGTGCATCAGCAAACGATCCAACAGCCATAAATCACGACACCGTCTGCAGTGCAAAGCAATAACTCTATAAATAAGCTTTTTGTGTTAAGAGTGATTGAAGGCGATGGTTACAGCACCCGTATTTGAATGAGACTTGTCAACCAAAATGTTCATTGGGTCTGGGCTGGCACACTGCTTAGTTCAGTCGGCACGAACTACTAAATACATACTTTTACATGAATAAAAAAGTCAATGGCATCAAGAGAACGCAGACATTTTGAAAAAAGATATTTGGAACCAATTGCAAGTATACAGGGATGCTATACGATGTTATAATAATGTATGTCAACTGTACAATGAAATGAAGTACAGCCATGAAACTTGAAATAAATAATAGATAATTGGAACAAAAGAAGTAAAACATGTTATAATGTAATATTTACAAAAGTAGCTAAAACCTTGCAATTACGACGCAGAAAAGGATGAACTGTAAAATATTTCCAACGGCAAACTACAATATATTCACTATACGGAATATAGACCCCCTCCTCAAATATTGCTCGTTGTCGTTCTGATCTAATTTTCTAAAACTATTGAAATTATGACGTTTACTAATTATAGGACAATACTATCACTATTCACTGTGAATATAGAAATAAAACATTCTGAGAATGTAATTGAAAAGTTTCACGCAGATTTTGGTATATATGGTTTTGGTGGATACATGTGTGTGTGTGTGTGTGTGTGTGTGTGTGTGTGTGTCTGTGTGTGTATTGTAGAGGACTATAGCAGGAAATGCTTTTATCCACCTTCATTTAAAAACACAAAGCATAACAGTATTACAATAACTGAATTTTTTACAATGAAACACACATGTTTCAAATCATTCCCGGACACTCCATCTTTGAACTTGAAAAGCTCTCTATCTTCGCTTTGCTAACTATAACCTCACATAACACGTACAGACACACACAGGTGCTTGCGCTAGGCGCGAGGTGAGACCTTTCTGAAGAAGGCTTTACACAACCAAATGTAGCAATTAACAAATGATAGTAGATATGCATTTGTCCTATTCATTTTTTTGATTTTAGTAAAATTTAGAGTTTATAGTATAAAACTGGTTAATAATACCTTTCGATTAAACAAAAATCACAATATTCGGTTTGATAGAAAGCTCAAATATCTTTCTAAAAAAATCAATTGTGTTTTAAATATAGATACGTAAAAATTTGTAAAACCGAAGCTCATGCCATCTCATCCAAAAAACACTTCTGATACATCATGTTATTTTCAATAGCAATTTTGTTGGAGAAGATCATCACATCGCGACCGTTTTTTGCAGCATCACAATTTGAAGGACAGGTGACATTAAGATTGTTTGTGGTCCCATCTAACATCGTGCTCCTCTAACACTTACATTGCCCCTCTAACACTTACTGTACAACAGTAGACTTCGCTTATAGTGTACAGAGACCAACAAATTTAGTTCACTATATCCGAGGTTCGCTATATCCGATAAATCAAAAGGAAATAGTGTCTCTATGAAGGTTGATTATTTCAGTCTCAGTGAAATGCCCAAATTCTTCGAATTCAAAAATTTTAATACAATCATTCAGACTTAAATTAATATTTTGATTTAGTGCTCTCTGTGTAAAAATGTTTATTAAAAAATTTTAGAGATTCTTTTTCGGAGTCCGTGCTTTTTCCAGACTTGATTACATTGTTTATACTACCAAAATATCGCATGCAAATCACTGTAAAAATATCAATGCACTCAGTATAACATGGAATGACTTATACTGTTGGAATACTTTCATTTGTATCCTCTTTGTATCACTTCTTTTCAGGAGGACTCTTCATTTTCTTCTTTTCAGGAGGACTCTATCAACATCCCAGCCAGATACGATTTCACTTGTTATATCGCAGTACACATCAATGACGTCTTCAGAATTGAGAAAATTATCACAGTCGAAATGAAACAATTTCCTCAGTACTACGTTTCTTCAATTTCTTTCATTCGACGTAAAAGAAACACAACAAAAAATAAGTTAGGAGATTAGCTGCCTGCAAACATTTAAGTTACCGGAATTTGCGACCTTGAGGTGATGTATTCCTGGAAAATTGCTATTTCCATTGTTCGCTATATCGGATGTAGAAAGTTAACATAACCTATTTATCCAGTGTTTATCGCTATGCGAATGGATCGGGACCTGTAACTACGGTTCACTATGGCCGAAAACTCATGTGCGAGTTCTTTACATCCACAGTCGACTCTACTTGCTAAAGAACCTACTTGCTTTACGAACTAGTACTTTCTTACGAAATACTAGCTTTAGAAATAGCTTTTTTTTATCGAACTCACAGAAGTTTGTAATCAGTGAGATTTCTGATTCTAAGGATTCGCAATGACCGCGACATCTCTTCGCTGTCGCAGCACTTGCTTTCCTTCGAGCGGCGCGGTTAGGCGCATTCGGGCGGGCGCGGTGGGCCGCGCGCTGTGCGGGCGTGCGGGCGGGAGAGGCGGGCGGGCGGCGCCGCGGCGGAGCGCGCGCGCGGATTCGCGGCCGGCGGACAGGAAGTGACGCGGGGCGGGAGGCCGGCGGCGCGCGCCCAGGCTCCTCCCCAGCGATGGCCGAGCGCGCGGCCCGGCCCGCCATTGGCCCCCGCCGCCGCCGCGGAGGTGGGAAGGCGTCGAGGCGCCGCGCGGCGCGGCGCGGCGAGGCCGGCGGAGGAGGAGGAGGGCGGTGGGACCGGACCGGTGGGCCCGGGCTGGCCCGGTGGGGCCTCCAGCGCGGGGGCAATTACGCTGCCAGCCGCCGCCGGAAACGGAGCGTTTCGAGGGGCCCCGTGGCAGCGGAGGCGACGTCCACCACGGCGACGACGACGCCCATGGGCGGCACAAGAATAACAAGCACAAGACACCGGGGTATGGAAGAGTCTCATCCTGGCGACCGAGGCCACATTTGTGCTTGCACGGAAAATCTACATCAAGTCAACAAACCAAATCGTACAGATCATCTGCAGAACGGTCCACAAATGCACACATACACTGTAACCTCCCATGGTTTTACTTGAACGCCATTTCCACATGAAATAAGACCCTTTTATGACCTTCTTTATCTACAAATCGGTTCTTCTTAAGTTCTTCTATCGAAATTTATATCCCTACTGCTTTAAGGACACATCAACTTGGCCGTTAAGCTCATAATATTTAAAGATGGGTTGGTGTAACTGAATGACGGACGGAAGACTGCAACACCGATACGAGTGTTTATGAGTCTACACTTAGAAAAATCTCCACAACGCTATGACTCTTCCAGACAATTTCAAATGTCCTCACTTTTACATTATTACGCACTTCCCTACACCATGAGCAGCAGTTTGTAAGAAAGTGCATTCATCAAATGTCTTTTCAATCACTTTAGCTAGTAACAGTTAGGATATGTATCTTTCCCAATATTTGCAAGGGATAGATTAATTATTTATGTATATTTTCTTTCTAAACACTTCAATAGTATGTCCTACTCGCAAAAGAAACCTCATCACTTTTATTAAAATAATCAACTCTTTCACAAAAGTCAGAACCTGGACAGAAAAGTGAAAAATAGTTGTTCAAAATAGTAATGAGAAATCGTTTAGGCCTAAAATAAAAGTGTGCTGACTTAATACGAGAATGTCAAGGCTGCAATAGAGATCCTTTTACATCAAGACCCCACATAAAATTACCCTTCAATTCTACAACTTAGCTGAGCCCACAATATTAAGTTTTCGAGCTTCTTCAGTACGTCATCACTGAGACGTTTGCAAATCTATTTTCTTGTAGCAGATTCTCTCAGCCATAAACTGGGCCCATTAATACACGTGAAATGTAACATCCATAGACAACAATTTTTTTGTTACTGGGGTAATCACTGCTTCTGGAATAATCTAAGATATCCTTTGCAATCAAATGATGTTCCTAACAATGCCAATTACTAATGAACAAAACAAAAAGCCGCATCTACATTTACAAGATAGGTAGGGCACACCAGACACGCTATTACCTCCAGATTAATAGATCCAGATTCAGTCTCCTAATGAGGCAAGGCATTTTTCAAAATTGTCACCTTATCCGCAACGCTCCACGGCGACCAAAGAAAACCGAGTAATTTTCTGCATTCTTTGTTCTCATTTCTGCGAATGTATCACAGTGGAGATAAATACTCAATAAATATTTTTCTTCTTCTCCCCCACCTTTCAACAACACAAGTGTTCCAAAAAATGCGCAATAGCTCATAAAATTTAAGAATAAATTAATTTACAAGATTTTTTAACGCGCTGTTTTCAGGCGTAATAAATAAACTTAATAGAAATCAACAGGAATTAATGCTAAATTAAAATTTGTTTCCTTCTTATCTGCTACACGAATTGAAAATGAAAGCCACTCCCCTGAGTTACGATGAGATTAAATTTTCAGATAAAACATTTTATGAATTTAAAAAAATTAGGCCTAAAATCAGTTTCGGGAAAAGACTGACCTAATCCAAGTTTTCTAATATTTGGTACGCGCACATATGGCTATAATAATATGCTTAACTAGGGAAATAGTGAAAAGAAGAAGTCAATGAAGAATTTGATAAAATAATTGAAGTTGTGTTATGTACAAAAGGTACAGTAAGCACATGGCATACTTACATTCGAAAGATATCTTAGAGAGCACATGCATCATAATGCGTGAAATGAAGAAATAATCCCTCAACAGAATGAATTCGTGTAGGCATAGATTGTTCAGTTCCAAGCGCCTCGGTGGGTGATTGTACTAACCTCCGAACCCCCTGTGCGCGAGTTCGATTCCAAGAAAGGCGAGTGGGTTTTCGAAGGGCGAAAAATCCCACAGTGAGCATATCACGTTTGTGGCATGTAAAAGAACCTTAGCGTGTGCCAGGCGAAATTAAATCCCTTCGGCAATTTCCTGTCCTAACAAGAACTCACATGTTCCTGCTAATGAGTTCTCCGAGAAAGAGTTCAGATATAAAGAACTGCAAGTACAAAAGTTTTAGTATGTAAATTCAGATAGTAAGTGTAACTGCGAGCACATAATGTAAATAATGGGCGTCAAATGTAAATAACAGTTTGTTATATTAGTATAAAATTAGGATTAATACTTAGTTTGACGCCCATCATCCACAATATAAAATAAATGACACTATATTCTGAGATCAGCAGCTGTTGTAAAAAGTGAGAATCACACCTAGGCGCTTAAGGGGACGCCAACGGGGCGCATCTGCTCGAAGAAGGTCCTCTAGACCCGCGCCCATCGAAGGAAGCTTGAGGCGACCTTCACAGGTGCGGAACGATGGTCAATGGGCGTATCCCCGCAATACACTCCCCCAATAATAAGTTCAGTTTCGAAGTTCCAACATTTGTTAAGTTTACTGAGAAGGGAAGTTTGATTCTTACGTAGATTCACATTCTATCATTCTTGTGTATTATAACATAAAGTACTAAAACAAGATCAGCATGAATAGATATAAATTACAACAAGAGGTTAAGTGATAAGGATACATAATGTAAGGAGAGAATCAAATTACCAAAGACGGTGTTAGTTTAGTATTTTGAATCGAAGCAGAGAAAGAATTCAAAGACCTAGAAAAGAAAAGAGTTAGCAGAGAAAATGATATCGAAAGAAGCATGTAAAAACCTAAATGAATGGTTTTAAGTCGTAAAATTTGGGCTGAGGAAAACGATGAGTACTCAAACAAAACTTTAAACCAAAATGAAAAAGTAATGACATTTGGAAGTTGTTTAGTAATTGCTTTTAACACAGATCACCACTTATTTATTTTAACACGCAAAAACAAGGCAGAACGTATAATTTTGTTTCAAAGCCCTTTCATTAGTGTGGTTTATATAGGAACATCTCAATATATCAGGAATGAATGACGATATTTTGATGTATCAATATGTTTATAATATATTTTTCTCAAAAACAAAGCTGATGAAACAAAACACACAAAATCTACTCAATCGCGTGAAAAAGGAGAAAAAACCAGGAGTGTGAAGGCGAAAATAATTTCATCATTTTATGTACCTCAAGCCAAGTAAAATACTATGAACAAGAAATGTCATTGAAGTCTCTGTACAAAAATTCTTCAATTCAGTAAATCGCACATTTAATTTTGCTATATTTACAGGATAAATTTTAAAAAAATTACGTTAAATATACAACACCATTGTAAAATCTCATTTATTTAAATCATATTCCATAAATAACGATAACTACCAAAACCTGTCTGCGGTAAATTGCCCACTCGATCGCAGTCTGTAAGTGATTAGGAGTTACGGCACAATTTGTGCAAGTAAATTGACATTGATAATGAAACACAGTAATAGGCGAGGCGAGGTTATAAAGACAAAAATAAAATGATCACTTAACCAGGTTTTCACAATAAAGCAGTTGGAACGAGCTAATATAAAAACATGTTTGAATATATTACGAAACGTATACAAACGTAACTAAGTTAATTACACGTAACACAGTAATAAATTTTAGCGCACAGCAATCAAAAGATTGGGACAATACTTGTCCCAAATATTTCAGTACAACTGCAGGAGAATCCTGAAAGATAATTCACTTCCCTTGCTTGCTGATGCAACCAAGAACACAAAAGTTTCGTAAGGACCACCAGAAGTTTTTTTTGTGCGATACGCCAACCACACGTCCACAAAAAGTAAGTCACAAGAACCTTGAGAGTTCTTTCCATCTCCAAAAGGCCGCTAATTTTTTATAATCTTTTTTTTTTGTTGTGGTGATGTTGAGCAAAAGCGGAACGTAGTAAACAGGTACAGTTACCGGTACATGTAAGCATATAAGCATCGTGTAAGCATCCGAACATGTAATTGGTACTCTTCAGAGCAGCAATAAGAAAATGAGGGGAACGCCTCGTCAATTCTTAACCGCTCGCCGCAGGTTTCCCGCACCTGCGTTGCCACCGCGCCTTCGAATCCACTTCTCCTCGCGATCGATTTCGGAAAATTGGAGCGCGGAATGAAATTGGGCCTCGTTGCTACAGCATTACCGAATACTGGATCAGCTGGCGGACCATCCAGTTCAGGCTTGCCATTTACCTCGGAGATTTGGAGACCTATCGGAAAACAATTATCGTTACCGGTAGATGCTGAAGGTGTATTGCGCACAGTTTCGCAACCACAATTTTTCCGTTTAAGAGGGGTGAAGGTGAAGTGTCCAGGCGTCTTCATTTGTTACAAATTTGAATTTAATCTGAATTCAATATGTATTTCTATTTCTTGATTTACTTGTAAGTATTAATATTAAGTTGAGATATTAAACAAGTCTCTAATTACCCAAATCAAAATAAACTATATTTGTAATACACACAATCGACTTCTACGCGAGGTATTACCCCCCCTCTCCCGGGGCTGAGACACTGCTTATAAAGGGAATTATTGTGACTATTAGATTAAAAGGTTGAAATAACTTTCCAGTTAATTCAATAATTTAGCGATTTTATTAAAAACCATCTTTTAATATCCCAAAGAATACTATTTGCATAATGTTTTTTTTTTACTTCAGACACCCAAATTACAAGAACTTAGCACAAAGAAACGAAGGATATTTTGACCCCATTTGCCAACTCAAAAAGAAAGTATTAAAATAAAAAAAATGGTAAAAATGCAAAATTACAGAAATTACTTGGGCTACCATAGTAATAAATCACATGCAAAAGTCTCCGTTAGTTTTAACCAAAGTGTCGTTCTCTGATGCAACCGACATGTAAAATAAACGCTTCAAGCAAGTACTAGGTGAATGTTTTACGAAGATGGCCAAGCGAAAGTCATGAATAAAATTAAGGAGAACGGAAGACACAGCGCGAGTGCAAGAAACAATTGCGCGGAATCCAGGTTTTCAAATGATAGGAAACGTCTCGTTTGTTTTATGAGCGAAAGGTGGCAACCCTGAACCAGCCTTACTCACTTCTCCACTGACGCAGGTGGGCCCAGAATAAACGCTCTCCAAGGCAGATATGGGCTAACGACGAGTTGCTCTCTGCGTCAAGTGCCAATGAACAAGAACGATTTACGAGTCGTATTTCACGCGAAGAGCCGGGTGTTAGGGTACGGTCATATAAAGACCTGAAACTTTTAATTGGACTGCGTTACGCATGAGAGAGGAGAAACCCAGAGTCATAAAGCCGGGTACAAAATGCCAATGTAAACACTTGATTTCCCCTTACAAAAGATGAGAGCGAGCGACAAAAGATGCTTCTGGTGCAAGAATTTTCGAAAAGAGGCAACTACAGCCACACATTCTGCGATACATTTTCAGTTAACACGATAAAACATCAATTTAAGTCACAACATAGCTTATGCAATAAAAATATTTCAACTTCAGAGACTTACAACAGGTTTAGATTGGAGTTCAAGTTTGTTACTCGAAAAGAAAAGTTAAAAAAACGACTATGTAAACGTTCAGAAATTCTACAACTTCTTCAGGAATGAACTGAATGAACTACCAAAGAACATATAAATTACAATATCAGAAAATTAAAATTTTAATTACAAAATGAATTTACAATATTACTAAATGAATGTGCGAAAAACAGAACGGCATTTGTAAGTGACATTTTATAAATTCTGCGAAATCTGTTTATGTAAGTCAATATTACTGTAAAGAAATGGTGCTTAGTTCCATGATTAAAACCACGGCATTTTATTTGTTCATTACCCCCACGAAAATACGTTGCCACTAAAATATAGCCTATAAACTCGTTTTTCTCAGAATTAATAAAATGTCACCTATACCGTTCTGGTTTATGCCATTCAAATATCAGTAATAGGAATATTATTGCACAAACAATAAGACTATGTTTCACCATCTTCATTTATGAAACAAAATCAGTTACATATGATTAATACACAATAACATGTGTAGTGTCCTTCCAATTTACTTCAGAAGAAAGAAAAGAGAAAGATACATATTGAATGAATCTAAATAACATATATCAGGATGAATACAAGTAACATTAAGCTTAGAAATCCGAACAGAAATTAACCCAGAAGCAATGTAACAATAGGCATTCAAAATGCAAGAAACAAAATTATTCACAAAAAAGAGAAGACGGGAAAGTTCGACGTTGCCAGTAGAGGCGGTCATGGAAGGCAACGCGACGAAATTCTATAACATATCCTAATGTTAAATTTAGTTAGGATATAACTAAAAATGTTGTTTTTACTTCCACTATATATATATATATATATATAGTAAAAACAATATTTTTCTATATATATATATATAGAGAGAGAGAGAGGAATTAAAACAAAGTAAAAGCAAACATTCTTAGTTAGAGGGCACAAGAAGCATCCAGCGGAAACATATTCGGGCGAGTGCGACCGGGAGGAAGGGAGTCACGAGGCGAAACGACGCCTTGGCATGTGCGACACGCTGGGGAACGAACCACGACGGGAGGTCGTACGGGCAAGGGGATGGGAGAACGAATGTATGAAGAGCGCCAAAGTAAGACAAGAAGAAGACAATTAGCAAGCCCAAAGTGAACCAACCGAGCACGATCTGAGCAACCTTTTTTAAAATATCAATAAAAAGTGTCCAAAATAAGTTATTTTCAATTATATAAAGCTCGTCACGGGTGAGATATAGTAGGAGAAATAGCCAATGATCCCCAAAAAAAAGTTACACAGGAACATCCATTAAAGAACAAAGACAAGTTAATGCTTGTACAACACAAGAAAAACTCTGTTGAGAAAACGTGCACATTTTTTTAACTGAATGTTAGAAGATAGTTCTGGCTGTTTTACTTACAGACCTAAAAATGTATTGACGACATATCACCTAGAAAGCACTTTCAATCATTTACATTACTCAGTGATACCTAATCCAATAAGCAATAAGTCCGATAAACTAATGTAAAGAAATGTACTTCAATGGAAATCCATTACATACTTAGTTCGTATCTTGACTTAAGCACATATATTTTTAGATTAAAATTAAAAACACTCAACAACAAAATTGCAGATTGCAACACAATTTGGATTCCAATTACACCTTCTAATCATGAAGATGGCGTACCCCTTGTAGCACCAAAGAGCAAAAATTCTCTGGAATAGATTTAATTAAAAAACGAAAACTTTACGTTCTCAATATCCACAGTACAACAGAAACGAATGTCTTAGTAGCACTGAGATTCGATCGGGAATAAACCTTACCAACTAAAGGCCTTCGAAGCGAGTTATAAGTAGAAAAAGAAAGATGGACGAAGAATCAGCAGGAATTAGGGTCTGTTTGGTAGGCAAATAACGCAGGAATGGAGTGGCAACAAACATCAGAAACAGGGGGAGGTGATGGAATGAGTCACGAGACAGAAGGATTGAGGCGTGATGACAGAAGGATTGAGGGTAGATGGTTAATGGTAATCGGATGAACGGAATACGAAAGTTTGTTACGGACGAGAAGCGGGGTTGGTGCCGGCCGGGGGCGGGAAGGGAATTGACGAGTGGGTGGGGCGCGGGCGGGCGGAGAACGAGCGGCGGAAGGGTGAACGTGGGGAAAGCGCCAACGCGAAAGCGAGGCGAAGTAGACGCCTCCACCCCCGCCCCCGCCACGCCTTGCACCGGGGTAACGCGCTGCACTATGCTCCGGACGGCGCCCTGGGCGGCGGCGAGGACGCGTGGAGACGAGGCATGGGGGATAGCGCTAGGAAGACAGAGGACTGCGTAGGGGCGAGCGGAGGAGAAGACGAGAACCGCGAGGACGGGTGCTCGGGTGGGAGGTGCGCGTTGGGTGATGAGGTCTGAGGGCGCTGAGAGAGGAGAGCGCAAAGGGAAGAGGAGAGGGACACGGGTGGTTCGCGGGGCGCCGGTGCATCACGCGTGCGCAGGAAGACGGCTTTATGCGCCCGGAGGGCGGGTCTTCCTTTCAACGGAAGGGCAAAGAGTGGGATTATTGCTGTAATGCAAGGCGGCGTTAGAGTAAGAAGGGTGGAGTGAAGGGCGTCTTAGGGATACGCCTCGTCCTTACTAATTTTCTAAGAGAACGGGAAATGCTACGATCCACGAGAACATTAAGTGTATTGCATTCTAGGGTACACCTTAATACTTGATGTTAACAAAGTTATTTGGCGTTTTGTAAAGTAAACAGACACATCAATTCTACGAAAAATAGTTGATTATCAGTATATTAACTGCACGTGTGCAATTAAAACTCCAGAACTAGCAATCATTATTCCGGGAAATTGTAAAAACTGTGTAATTAAGTCACTAACGATACAAAGAAAAAATTTACATCATAGATTTCGTAGAACATCCATCATCACTTTTAAGTACCAATTATGAATTATTACTCATACTTACAGATATCAATATCTAAAATACAATTAAACTGGAGAATGTTACACCACTTATACTTGGTACCAATGATCCTGACTCACAAGGCGCTTTATATTGCCGAGAAATGTTTACTTCACCAATTTGAAAATGACTTCGGCCAGGGAAACCGCTAAATTCTGTTGGGCAGTTACTTTGACTCTAGTTGTCTCATGAAACAACATAAAATATTGAACACGAATTAATTAAATGTATAAATGTAAAACATATATGATGCAAGCATGAAATAAATGTGTAAAAGGTCAGTTGTATTTACCCGTTCTGAAAAGTATGCAAGCAAAACTTCTGAATTAGAAGTGACTCTCTTTTCCATTTTCCAAGATTTATAAATATTACATTCTCTCTTATACGTGTGTTTACTTTTGCTACAAACTAATGTTTGCATTGCTTTCACAGATTCTTATAACATTTGATCCGGAATATGATCAATTGCTACCCTTTTAATACTGTTTTCTTATTCTCTAAGTCACTATGGTGATAATCCAAATTGAAGGCTCACTAAAATGAGTCCTATTGTTGCTCGGTTTCTTCAACATTCCACTAGTACAACAATACCATTTTCTATCCACTAGTTTCAGTGAAATATTATGATAGTAATTACTATCATAATATTTCACCAACAGTAATAATAGTTTACCGTCATTACAACACTGCATAGTTTTAAAGGACAAGAAAATAATTATGTTTCAGACCTAACCGACAGGTACCGAAAACGAAAAGAAAACTTGAATATTATATTTGTCATCCAGGAATGAAAATATTACAATTCAATTGACAGATTTTAACATAATATTTTATTTATTAAATATTAGAATAAATGAGGAACACAAACCCTATATTTTTGTGATTATCTCTCTGAGCAGGTATTCTTGAAATAACAAACTATTGAATAATCTTTAAATATTTAGTATTTCTATAAAAATGTGATAGAATAGCAACGTTCCAGAGTCTAGGAATCCATATTTTTAGAAGGCAAAAACAAATCCATTGTCATCGTCAAAATTCAACTGTTTACTGCACCATGAATAGGCATAGTAGTATCATAACTCCTATAAACAAGCACAAGTGAGAATGGAAATAAGGCAAACAGAGAGACCACACGACGGAGTATTTGTGCCAATCCAAGACTATAACGGCTTGAGCAAGAGATGTTCCGGAAATGATCAACTAAATGTGTAAAAGAACTTAAGGCTCAAAATTCCTGAAATGTCGCCGAGATCTCTGTCAGTTTCCCCACATGGAATGAAAACAAACTACGGCTGTTTCATTCGATCACTGGAATCCCGATCTCCGAGCCGAGTCCCCTTCGCTGGGGCAAAGCCGCTCTTGCGCTGGCCACCGGCTCGAGAGAACCACTCTCAGGGCACGCGGCCGGGGGGGGGGGGAGGACCGAAGTAATGAAATATGCAAATGAGACGACACAGAATCCTTCCGTCTATAATATTCGCCGGCGGCGGTGGTAGCATGGAAGCTGGCCGGAAACAGCCTTCCCGCCTTAGACAGCCTCAGCCTGCCATCCAACGCGGCCACCACGACGCTACAGCCGCCGCCAACGCCAGTGGTTCGCTACTTCAGCCGGCCGTGTATGTTTGTTCTTTTCTTTTAGTCAAACAGTTAAAGCGTATAAGTAAACGTAGCATGTGTGGAATGCGCATATTTAATTAAGATGAACTAATTTAAAAGTAGAATAGTTACGAGAGTCAAATGAGACAAAAGAAGCCGTCTTTTTTTTTGTTGTTGTGCAATACGTCGGGTATTGTGGGTTGGCAAGACTCGAATATATTTTTTTGTTAAACTTGGAGACCGTAGGCCGGAGTCTTGCCTTCAACTTGTAAATGCAAGAGTGAAGCGAGTCATATTGGCGACATTTTTTAATTACTTACCCAGCTCATTAAACAGGTACAACTTTTTTAATCATCTGCCATCATACAGCGAATTCAACACGAGTTCAGTTTAACCATTTGCCTCAGCTGTTTCTTCAAAAAGAGTCGCCTCATGTAGTCACTTCCATAAATATATTCAACATCACTGCAATCGTCATTCTCCATCGGTAATCTAGTCCCCAGTATATATGCTTCAGTTACTATAATAGGGTAACCGAGAAATGCACATATTAAAATATCCTTATATTTCTCTACCAACAATTTTTCTTTAACTTTCAATCACTAAATGCGACTGACAATTTCAAGTTTTCGGTATGCTCTTTTCATGCTACTCAAGAATTAACGTTTACTATTTAAATGCAAGTAGTTGAAAACGTATTCACGACCTCTGTGCTCCTCTTGTTAGTCGTTTCCTTCACATAAGAACGTCAATTTTGCCACCACCAAAATTTGAATTTGAAAATGCTACCTAAGAAGTACGAATCCCGTGACAAAATACTGCTTTTTCCACATTATATTAATTTTGCTGCCTTCTCTACAATTCCCCCGAATGTCAGCGGGCCTGCACAATCACTTTCACCGTCACCAGCTCTTCCGTCAACAAATGTCCGCCCCTACTGCCACCACCTCCACCACTCGACCAGCCGCCCACCCCAGCCCACTGCGTCTTTTTAGACTTCTGAGACATAAAACCCGACCGGGACACACCAGCGCACCGCGCGTGCACCCCGACCGCCGCCGCCGCCGCTTCGCCGCGTAAAATTAAAGCAATATCGCCCAAGTTCTATTTTCCAAGCGCGCCTCAGTAAAAGCGCGCTTCCATGGGAAACATGTTGTTTTAAACGACACATTCTTTCGCCTCTCATTTTTACGATGACCACATAAAGGGAAGAATTTTATATCAGGTTCAAAAACTTTTGCGAGAGATATTTCGTGCGCTCGCCGCGCCGCGTTCTCTGCTTTCGCGCGGCTCGCGAGAACGGCCTGTTTTGCCCAGGGTGAGCGAAGGGGGAGGCACGTTGGAGGAGGGTGAAGTGTGGAAGGAACGGAGGGGGGAGGGGGGAGATATATAACTTTTCTTCGGCGCTCGTTTTTATCCTCGGCGGGAGCGGTGCCGCATCCGCCGAGTTGTAAAAAAAATGCCCGCACTTGTTCTCTTTTTTTTTTACAGTTGGCACATACGGCGCGGCGAAGCGCGGCTTGTCGTCGGACCGGGCGGTGCAATGGTGTCGTCACCGACACGGGAAGAGGAGGGGGGAGGGTGCCCGAATGGGCCCTGTGAGCTTCACGACGCTGATTTATTATTTATGGCGTCGTGTTAGAAAGGCTGCAATTTTGATGCACCGGCACCGGCGACATACGCTGCACCTCTAAACAAGCGCATGCGCACGAGCATTATTTTGTTCGTCAACGACTTTCACTACTACCAAGGGAAGAGTAGCGCCCTTGGGCGGCATTCCTAGAGCGAGCATGTCTGCGAAGTGTTTGACATGCTTCCGCATAGAGAAGTTCGCGAGGGTATTGCTGCAATGCAGATCATGTGTGTTCGTTTCAAAATAAACTTAAAAATATTAAAAACCATAGGAACTTGGGTTCGTCATCCAACATCGTTGAAATCTTTAAATAGCGTTATTCACAACGAACACACAAGCAGAGAGTGGGTATATATAATATTATGCAATTTTCTAATTTGATCTCGTGAATACAGCGTGTCTAGTAACACAATATTGTCCTTGCGCGTCAAAATGTTTAAGTTCTGCATTGTGTTTCTCTTTACGATCACCATTCATGTATTGCAACAACAAATATGCGGATGTTTGATGAGCAAACTAACATCGAATCGTTAACAAAAGGGCACTAAAATCTAGCAATGTCTCTTCGATAATTCGTTTAATTCTCAACCGTCTCTTTTCGGGAATGTGAGTTTCTCCTATATCCCGCAGGGGAAAAAAAACTTTGCATGTGAAACCTACGTCATGCATTCGTGAGCTAGACCATTTCCCAGTTTCGGAAATTCGGCTACATTCCACGCGCTCACCTTCCGAGATTTTCAAATCGCGACTTTTGGGCTGTCCACTGCCAACGACGCGGCGTCACCCGGACAACCCAAAAGTCATGAACTCGAGCCCCGGAAGCATATGTGTAAAAACCCCCTCCCTTGACTTCTCACCAAAACTCACGTACCTGCCTTCCTCCTCCGCCGGTTCCAAACGCCCGGCGGCCGGTCAGGCGACGCGCATAGCGCACGGGGGAACACGCGAATACCATCGCGCTCGCGAAAATAAGTTGTCCACGCTCGGTTGACGCTGCGCGGGCGGAGGCGGAGGCGGAGGCGATGGCGGTGGCGGTGGCAGGGCCTCGCCAAGCCGGCGCCACGTCCCCATACCCTCCCCCCTCGCACCCCACTCTCCTCATTCCCCACCCCGCAGGAGCGCCGCTCCCTAGGTCGCGTTCTTCCATAATGCATGAGTTTTCTTGTATCTGCAGCGCGGGGCTCTTACTTTGATGGCTAGATCAGCGGTGGATGCGGCGGCGGTGACGGGGGTGGTTGCACTCGGGGCGCTGAGAGGGAGAGAACTTAAGAGCAACGACAATGTTCTACATTTACCGATTGCATCGAACATTACTTGCTTAACATTTCTCAGCGCAAGGAATTTTGGCTGTAATTTGAAAAAAAAAGTAGCTAAGAAGATAATTAAATATATTTTTCAAATATTCAGTGTAATAACACTGAAAATATACAATGAGAAGCGGCACAATATATTATTATTGTACATAATTATATAAAGCACGAGAGCAAAGAAACAAAGATCACGAATTCTCATAATTACCAAAATCTTTAATTTTGAGCGCCGTGTTTCCCTGATTTTGAAAGAAATTCACACCACAAAGAAATGGCTGGAATATCCCCAAAAATTAGTTCTCATCCGGGACAAAACAAGGCAGGAGCGTTTTATTAAATTAAAGTAATGTAAGATGAGCCATTACTAATTAATACCAATTACTATCATTTATAATCTGATGTATTATCTCGTTTTTGTGGGAATTTCGAAAAAATTAACGAGAGGAGTAGCAGGTAACAATCTGATGAATGAAAACCACAGACTTCTGACAGCAATTTCTTAAGCGTGAACAGAAAAGGTATGTTATATTGTGAGTACATAAAAAAAACTTGTTCACGTCAATACATAAAGTATTCGCAAATAAATAATTAAGACCATGTACTAAAATGAACAAAAATGATTGATTAGTCATGGAAACAAATCGTGTCCCACTGTGCAATCCTTAACATCCAGTCTTTCAACTTTGGTTTACATACAGCAGTGACTTCCTAAGGATAAAACATTTTTTATTCCTTTACAGAATTTTGTTTTCCCACCGTTTAGGCAAAAGTGGGCAACCTCATTTAAGAGTTCTGTTCATACGATATCCACGGCGTAACACGACCACAAGAATGTTGTGTTGGGCCGTTTACATGCGAAAAACGAGGGCTGAAACGAATTTGCTAATTGAACTTCCGGTGCTTATACTACAGACGAAGGGTCTGTGGTTTTTGCGAGTTGGCCAAGCTGGTATTAATTAAAGATCAAACCAAAAGTTGAAACGGAAATTTTAAACGAACTTTTCCTCCTCTTTCAAACAGATGCTGCTGTCATATCAGATGCATAATGCGTAAATCCTCTGAAATTATAAAGCAATTTCTTTATGCAAAATTGAAGTTGAGCATTTGTTGCACGCGACATTCGACAAGTCTAAGATTTTTATTTGTTTATTTCGTTCAAGAAAACACAGAATTAAAAGTCTGCGGAAATTGGGATAATAACAATTACCAGAAGTTAAGTTTTCAATTTGTAGATTCTGCGAGAGAACCCGCTCTCGAAATCAAACCTATTAAAAGGATGAAACTTCGACTTTTCTCTGAAAGTATTTATCTTGTATTGTAAAAATGTTTGAATTGGGCAAAGAAATAAAACATTAATCGTAGAGTCGATGCAATTTCGCACGATTTTCTTTTATACCTTTGAGGACAGGAACAAAGTTGATTTAATTTCGTTTCTTTTGATCATAACGCATGATTAGCTATGGAAGACCAAATATACAGATACTAACTCTTTCTCAAATAACATAACGAATGTATTCTGTGGAGTCACTTAAATTAATGTTGATTTCACTACACCCACAAAATGTTTTATTAACAATAGTAACACAATAACATGTTCTGTCGCTATAAATGAAGTCTTAGAACCTGTAATCTCGTAAATTCCAAAGATTTACAGCGTTTCATGATAAATAAAGGATGTCTGCTTTGCACAACTTTGTTTTCAACCTGGAAGCTGAAAGCTCTGAGGATGATCTCTACGCGATCGAAACGATCCTATTAAAATTATTGATCCAGACAACATTCTTTATTTATCGTAATAACAGAAGGTATCTACCTCCCCAGCTATCTAATTAACACCGTTTTAATTTCAATGATTCAAAACGAACATAACTCTACAAACATAAAGAGTTTAGCAACTGTGGTACGAGCAAACTATCGATCGCGATACGCCTCGTTGCGAGTCCGCAACGAAAGCTCCCAGTCGGAGGCCATCAGCAGCCAGCAAGTGCTTCCCGAGGGCCAAAGGGCGCGCTGAAAAGGCGCACTTCTCGTTCCGGCGCTCGTTCGAGAAGCGGGTATTCGCAGTGTTGTCCCATCAACGCCCACCGCCCAGCGGCGCGAGCGAGGGGTGGAGAGCTGGAGGAAGGGGGAAGAGAAGTGCAGAGTGGAATCGAGGCCGCGAATGGGGGGAAAGTGGTTCGATAAAGAATGTCTGAGAATGGAAGTAATAGAAAAATTAGAGGGAGTGATTTTGAGTTGCCTAGGTTTAGGAATATTGGAGAGATAGATAGATAGCAGCTCGCATCGAATAGCAAAAATTCCCTCAATTTGAAATGGCGTGATGGACTTACACAGAAGTGGGTTGTGATCAAGCTCGTATAGCAATGAATTCCTCGCGCCGTTTTAAAAACAGTCGACAAGAAGTTACAGATAAGTGGCAAAAAAGACGAGATATGTAGAATGGACTAGTTCATCCTTAGTGAACTACGTGGAGAGGAAACGTAACAAAATTGCTTGGAATGATTAAAAATGCTTAGAACGGTAAATGAGAAAGGATAGCGGGACGTAGTCTCTTGAGAGAAGTTACTAGGTCGGGAAGAAGAGACATTTAGTAATTGAGGAGGGAGGATGGGTAATAAATAAAATGATTGGTAAATGACACAAAGGATCAGTGTACTATGCAGTCATACAATGAAAACCAGTCGAAAATATCAAGGCCAGTTTATTTTATAAAACTAATTTTACACAAAACTTACGGTTGAACTAACATAGAGAGAAGGTATTTTCTTTTTCTTCCAGTGAATCAATTATATTACTTGAATATTTGTCTGAAAAGTGTTAATCTTTTATTTTGACAAAACAATATAAATTAAACAAAACCGAAACACTAGCAAACAGAATGCTGCCCCGATCTTCAACTCCGTTCCTGTAGGTCGCCAAACAAATCCACCGTTCTCTACACGACGGGCCGCGCCCGGGCGCACCCCAGCGGCAACGCGCTTGCAAGAAAACAGCCTCCCGCAAAACGCGCGGGCCGCGAGGCGCGCAGCGTTCACCGCCATTAGAGCCCGCGAGGACGCCGCGGTAGAATAATCGTAACCGTAACCGTTCGGCGGGATGGGTTCCCGCGAGGGGCCGCGCGCTCTGTGGCAGCATTGTGCGTGCGCCGCGCCGGCGCCCCACGCACCCGCCCGGCGGCGAGCGGAGTGCGTAGACGCTCTCTCACGGCGCGCCCACGCACGGTGGTCGCAAAGGCGCGAGCAAGTGGGCCAAAAATCCTGGTTCCAGGTTGGGCAATTTACGTAAATCGGCCTCGTGTTCAGTGCTAAGTGGTCCGTGCTATCTAACATCCAAAGAATAAATGTTCAAATATTATTCCGAAAAGTGGATACATTTATGATCGTTCGACTTCTAAAACTATTTCTTATTTCTGTATAATGGTGAGCAAATAATGAATAGTCATTGTTTGCCCACTATTATACAGAAATAAGAAATAGTTTTAGAAGTCGAATGGTCATAAATTTATCCACTTCTCCGAATAATTTTTGAATATTTATTATAATTATTTAATGTCAATCTCACTGTCGACTAAATAACACCAACATTATTTATAGTAAAAGAAAAATATATCGTCGTCTCTGCAAAATCGGCTAGGCGCCGTTTTTGCGATAATGAGCTACGTTCATTTTCAGAAGTGTGATATTTAAGGCAAGTGTAAAGAAACACAACTGCTAGGGAATCTTCATTTCCAACTCCTGCCAAATAAATAACTTTACGAATAAACTTTTGGAGATTTCAGGATTAAGATAGCTAGGAAGGAATACTCGCGCGAGACCCACTGGTCGTTGGTTAAGGCGCTGCTCCCGCAACCACCTGAAACTGATCGTAGGAAACAACGAAAGCGAAGGGTCAGAGCTGTTGCCCTCTAGAATTCTAATGGAGGTAAAGGTGGGATTCGACCGGTGGAGTTGAAAATCCGCCACTTCTTGATCTCGTACCTAGAACCGACCGCTCTACGTCGCTCTAGTTGCCATTTCCTTTTTCTAGACGAATACACAATATTTGTCCGTTATCCTTCGAAACCAGACCATAGTGAGCTGCCAGCACTTATTGTGTGGTGAAGGGCAACTGGAGAGACGCTGAGAGATGTGGCGCGAACATTTCGTGTATTTTATTCCGACGTCGCAAAAGGGGGGATAGCAAAAGTGTGTATTACTGTAGAGAACTTTGTATTGTAGTTAAAGACGGAAAGCTATACGCGGGATGAAAAAGAGCTGTCGTAAACAGGAAGTGTTCATTTTTCAAGAAATTCAAGGGGGTTACAAGATCACTTGCAAAATATCTCAAAAAGTTCCCATCATGGTTTCATCTCCAACTAGCAATTCGGTGAACAATGAAAATATGTACGAGAAGAGTTCTATTTTTATATAAACAAAATTAATTAAATCACAGGTAGATGTTTATTATAAGATTCAGTTTCGAAATGGACGAAGACACATTTTTTGTACAAAATACGTATCTAATACAGGAGTCTTCTGTAACTGCTCCATGAAGTTACATATAGTCATTTGTAAATTATTCGCACAGAAATAGAGCGACATATGCATTCCGCAAAGAACAAAAGCAAACAGAGACCTGAAATAAATGTAAGATCTATTCATAATTACACTCAAAATAAAAATAATCAATGCTTCAGAATTTTGCAGGTGAAAATTATTTTCCCCAACAGTAAATCTTGATGCTTTTGCGAAGATAGAAAAATATTCCCGAAAATCGACCTGACTAATGGTTTTAATCCCATGATTTCTCGGGAATCGATAGTTGACCCTTCCGTCTCATATATTTCCCGCAATCCTTCATCCCAAGCTCCTCATCCCTCTCTCCGACCCACCCTGAATCCTCCTCTTCCCACTGCCGGCCGCCGCAATAAGCCGCAGGCTTATTAAAAGCCGGCAACCCGCCACAGCGGTTCTAGTATAAAAGGGATGTATTAAAACATATTCACACTGCCACCACCGCACGGGCCACGGCTATTATTACAAAGTAAATATAAAACGAAAATTTAATTTCCCCACTCCGCTCCAGAGGACGCGGCTAGGGGCTTTAATATTGTGACGAAGGGAAGAAAACGGACTGCGCGCCATCAAATCAAATGAGAGGGCCTTGGGAAAGGAATTTGCTTATTAAAATTAATAGCGCGCCGCTATAAACATCAGAGGCTACCGTCCGGCTCCTGCTTGCTTTTCGCCCCGCCCCACTCCGCCCCATGAGGCCGTGGGCGCGGCCGACGCAAAGCCCCGGGCGGCGCCGATGTGTGGGCTTCTGTTTGCAGAGCTGCCCTAATCTCATTGAAATTTACTATTCCGTAGTTTTGTAATCAGACAAAAAAATTCTGAGACCATTTTAAAACACATTTTAATTTTTTTTTTTACACATACATAGTTTGGTACAACGTTTCGGAAATCCTGTTTTACCATAACGATATCATAAATATTATCACAATTATGTCTTTCAAGGTATGTTTCGAGGATGAATGATCAACACTATTGATGAGATTTCAACAATACTTTCATTAGGTAGTGTAACATGGATACAAACACGACACACAAACACGAAGTCTGAACCCTATTTGTAGCGATTATCGATAACTCATCAGTACTTGAAACTTTACGCCAATGAATGGCAGCATCATTGAAACTTTACTCCAATGAATCGCATGAAAAATTAAATGGTTACACGAAGCTTTTGGCTGCACGCGCGTAGAGCTTTTGGACATTTTTCTGGAAGTGATACAATATATTTTTAAAATTTTGACTTGTAATATTTTTATTAAGAGAGTATTGAAAAGTGCACTTCTTGACCCAACCGCAACTTTCGAAAAGTTATTCCAATAAACAGCAATGAATAATCATTTTCGGACATACAATTCTTGTAAAACCGGCTGTATCTTTCTATTCGACCTATTTCGTAGATGACTCTAAACCAATTTGTGGTGGATCATCTAGTTTCATATAATGAAAACTTCAAGAAAATGTCTCAAGCAGATGCGTATCCAAAGGAAATCACTCATTTGTCGCTGCCGCTGGCAAGGGTATATTTTCTGTCACGACAAATTATCAGACAGCATACACTTCTCACATACCCCTCACCCATGCCTATTACCCAATTATTAATATGTACGACGAACCCGCTCTTTAATCAAAATTGACATTCAACCACTTTGCAAAGCCGTCACGCATGCAATGGCCGATTCACCGTCTCAACAGTTGCTTTGAATCACGCAACTGGAAGTCAGGCAAGCGTCCCTTCATTGTCCACTCATAACATTTTGACGTCCACGATTAATATCCATAAGAATTCGCATTGTTGGGATAGGACAGCTGACGCAGTACTTCAGCTACGCCGTTGCCTCATCAGAAGACCTCCAAATTTTCAACCGGTTCAACATTTTTGGCGAAATAAGTACGATTGGAACGTTCGAAAATGATCATTAGAACTGTGTCCTCAATTTCAGTGAAAATAAACCATTTTCTGACAACTTAAAACGCTAATTAAGTGTTAAATAGTAAAATTACTTTTTCACCTTTCGTATCTCATTTTGGATGTATGTAAAGTGTTTAACTATTCCAATACTAAGTTGTTCCATACCAAAATCATATTTCGGGATGTAATCTACTTCATTATTATAATGATGCGTCTAGAACGCAAGATCACTTGATTGGGAATTCAAGGAGTTGGACGCTGTTTTCATTGTGTCAAATTTCAATGCAGTTAACTCGACAAGATGTATTGCTTATAACAATTATACAATCCTCAATTTCAAAAATATCAAATTCTGGAACAAATGATAAGATATCAAACTTTCCGTGAGCTTTTTACGATTTTTACTATGCATATTAAAAATGTCTTAACACTTTAGAGGTCAAATTTTGACAAGGCTATTTACAATATATTTCATCACCACATGTAATTTGAATGAAATATATTCAACGAATATATATTACAGAATCGTTTTTCATACAGCATTTGTAATATTATATCTTTACATATTTGAAGAATGCCCAATCAGTTGCGTCCGGTTCCTCGACATTTCTGTATTCTTCTAATCTACCTCTGTTAAGTGAACCAATATACAGGAAGAAGAAATTAATGGTCACGGAAATAGATCAATTACTAAAACTGAACACAACGGAAGCTCCCACGAGAAACACAACGCTTGTCGGTTTGCCTGGCACTTACTAAATTTTCGGAACTAGGGACCGGAATTGGCTCTCCTGCAACACGCCGAAGGTGAGTGTTCTAAAACAGCACCTCCCAGACCTCTAATGGACTGATGAAGATATCAAAAGTACTACGTTACGACAAGAGACATCACCGCACCGCATCAGCAGCCGCATCGTCCTAAAACAAACACACGCGACCAGCGCGGGGCGGTTCTCATGTGTTCGACGCGCGGGGGGGGGG
>BOPP01000037.1:6661654-6680003 GCA_017312745.1 Gryllus bimaculatus
CGCGCCGCCCCGCGCCGCCCGGACGCTGCAGGGCTGATAACGAATACAAAGAATAATAGGCAATAAAATTAATCATTAACGGGTGTTTATGTGGAAAAATATGCTAAGCGATGCCATGAGAAATGAAAACGTGCAGGTTGCATACACAAGTTTCTTATTTCGATTTTCACACGTTGGACATATGACAGGACTCTTCACAATTTATTTCAAAGTATTAACAAATTATCCCGGGTAGATTAAAATAATAGACAATAAACCATATAATTAATAGGCATTACCGTGTAACAATACATAAACTGATGTAATGAAATGATAAACATATATAAACTTAAAGTCTAGTTTACGTTTCTAATTTATTTTTAGTACCATATGCTACTTTTATGCGAGCATACGTTGACAAAAAATGATGAACAATGAAAAAATTTACTCTGTTTAATTTCCCTAAATATGAAAATGAACATTAATTATCGCACTTGAGCAACGATCTAATTGATTGAATTTCACACTCCCTCAAGGAACATAAAGCGAGAAGATTACCAGCGTTGATTTAAGTAAATTATGACCATAAAATCACTAATTTCTAACACTGGAACATACATTTCGAATTATTTAATTAAATTAACTTTTGGTAACAACTATTTCAATAATACATTAAGCTCAATTTATATTTTTTTACTTTATAATCAACGTTAATATAAAATATTTAAATCGTCATATTTTTGTAAATCTTCCTAGAAGTTCCCCCTTTTCCATCAGAAAAATTTCAAATTTAAAAGTAGAAGCTACCTTCAAAATTTTACCTTTCAAAAGTTCTTTGTTAATATTATTATACAAACTTACAAATAATAAATAATTGAAAAGTTTACCTCTCCTAGTTTTACAATGCCAACAATTATTAGGGTTTTAATGCCAACAATTATTAGGGTGCCGTGGCTCAGAATATATGACTTCCCTCTGTAGACTTCGTAAGGTTGCAGGTACAGAGACATTGTATATTTAGCGTATGCATTACAGTGGACTTGAAGTGTTTCAACTCTTTTACACTTAGGCAGTGCAGCGCTGAAGGTCCTCGCCGGGATCGCGAGCTCCGCAGAAGGAACAGCGAGCAGGAAGAGAGCCTAGCTGTCGATGGTTCCCCCGGCGCGGCCGGCAAAGCGGGCTTAACTCCGCCATCTCTCGGGCGCGCTGTCCGAGGCAGAGTCAATACGACGTCGCGAGCGCGCATTATTTATTATCCGCCAAGCGGGAGGAGGAGGCGCGGCGGCGCACGGATTCTTATCAGGGCCGGTCGCTGCCAACGCCTGCCGACGCCCGCGCCCGCGCCCATCCCAGCGCTGCCTAGCGGTCGTTTCGCTAACTCGCCTCCGCAAGTGTTCGTCCATTCGATTCGGCTGTTTAACCCCCATGTGGTTCCTTCAATGCATTCTATTTGATCTCTAGCCTTCTTTAAACACATGCATACTTTGTTAAACTACCGCGAATCTAGATGTTAGTTAAGTTACCAATCTACCTTCACAAAAAAACGTCAATCGGATTCTTTTGTAACTCTTATGTATGTCATGCATGTCGACAAACATTTTTTTCTATTTTCTTTGTGAGAATTTGAAATCAGTTTTACTAGTAAAATGTCAATGATAACAAGAAAATCCTAATCAGAAAGAAATCTATTTGTAATTTTTTTAATTTTTATTTTTATTCTTACCACAAAGTTAATAGGCGTACTGCGTGTACCATTATTTCCTGACCTCACGATTTTAATTTTCGCGCCCGTTCCTCGAGTGCATGCCAGTGGATTCGCAGTTCCTATCAGCACTGCTGAACTCGTCTGTCAAACTTTGTGCCACTTCGCTACTACTCCCTCTACACTCCTACCGCTAACACCCCTAAGTATTTAGCCACACGATTTTAATTTTCTCCCGTCTAGGCACCCGGTAAGAAAAGGTTTATTCACTGGAGTTGAAAATATTTATAGACTTTGTGGAATGGCCTTGAGTCATTACGTGCTGGAATTGGTTATCTCTAACTCAACCTAATATATACGTTAGCTTGCTTGGCCCCGTGCCCCATTCGCTTAAATTCTGAGGTGTTCGAACAAGAAACTGTTGAAAGGTAATGCGCCACCATAGTTTTATTTTCTTCACGTATGAAAATGTTATTTTCTCGTAACTTTTTAAAGGTAAAGTACACGGCAACCACATCACAATATTAAAATCTGTAAATTTATTACGAGACATTACAAACCTTGGCATTACAGCTGTAATTTCTTTCACCATCAAGAATATTACGAAAACTTTAATATTTCGACTAATTGAACTAAGCTGCAAATTAAAAAGTATTAAAATTAGGAGAATTTTTAAATATTAATTTGAGATAATCTATTAGGATTTTTCACAGCAAAAACGCTAGTGTTCGTAACAAGAGTATGATATCCATTTTAGGATAAGTAATTAAAAATTGAGACCAAGCATATTAATTTTAGAAGACATTACAAAAACGCACATATTTCTGCGGAGGCATCTTGTATCCTCTGCCACGTATGTCTATACATCTTATCTTTCTCGCGCAAAAACAGACTTAGTAGAGATTGGAGCATTCTATGCACGAAAGACAAGAAAAGTTGAATTAGTACTCTATCCATAACTTGTGTTTACAGGGATAACACAGGGCACTTTCAATTAATACTGCCAATAAACTTTTCACACTCTTCACTCATGGTCCAATTTTGTTTTCCAAGAACCTTAAATTTTATAAATAAATTCTTCACTTACCGGCGTGTTACTCAAAAGGTTCTTTTGTTTTAATTCCTAATAGTAGTAATAAGTTCATCGGTTGTATAACAAAGATTGTTGGATTGGAGTTTGTGTTCACGCCACCAGAAAGCTGCGGGTTGGAATCTTGCGTATAGTTTGCATATTTTTAACATATTTTTTGTCGTTTGCATATTTTTGTGTCGTTTCATCCTCATTCCCCTCTCGTCCCACTATCATCACATCCATGTCACCCAATTCTCACATCCATAGTCATTATTCAATAAGTATCAACATTCACTCCTTATGATCACACTGCCATCCTTCACAAAGTTGTACGCAAAGGCAAACCGCTCGGCGACTATCCATGAAAGAGGAGGGCATACGACCATAACCTTCCTCCGACGTTTACACTCAGAAATGACGATGAGACTCACCGTGGTGATGGTGCCGACGTCTGTCGCCATACATTTCAGTGGTTAACCTCTAGGTAGAGCTTTCTGCGATGTGTACTTAAGATAGTACCTCTTACTGAACATTCGTTACATAAAATAAAATAAAATTTTATACATAGACGAGAATTTAAATTAAGCGAGACAGACCTAGGCAACGAACCAAAGTGCCAGATTATGATCCAAGATTAACCAGTTAAGTATCTCTCTAGTCAAAAAAAGTCTGTAGTCGTGTACCACAATAGAACTGCATCACCCCCTGTAAATAAATGTAATGAAAAAGCGGGAAATAAATGCAACAAATTATCTAGTCCTGCATAAACCAGGCACCACCTATGGACGAAACTTCCGTTCCGCCCATACCCAACAACCCAGACGCACACGTATGATCGCAAATGCAGCCCCGCTCCGCTCCTCCGCGCGTCCGCTACCAGCAGGGCCGGCGGCGAGGGCGCGTGCGCGGCGATGGGGTGGGGTGGCGCGGAGGGGGCGGGGCGGGGCTCACTGCGGTTGCGGTGATTGATCGCCGGGAGGTGAGAGGCGGCCGGTGCCGCGGTCTGACCCCACTCCGGGCAGGCGGCGGGCGCGCGGTGGCCCACATGGGTCTCGCAGGGCCTTCCCACAGCGACGCGAGCGTGGGCGGCGGGCGGCGACCGTCGCCCTCATCATCGAAGGCCGCCGCGGCGCTGGCGGCGGCGGCGGCGGTGGCGCGGCGGCATGCCACAGAACAAACACGCTAATGCCGATCAAGATCGGCTCCGCGCCCGGGACTTCTGCCCCGCCGCCGCTCGAGGAGCGAACCTCGCCCACGCGCGGCCGCCAGATGGAAATCAGCCGCCGCTGCGGCGGGGAGTGGGGCTGATGCAGGAGGAGCAGCCACATGTGCGGAAGTGTCGGCGACTGTGATTTGGGGGAATGAAGCAAGCAGATTAGAATGAGGTGTGCGGGAAGCTGGCGTTGGCATTATCTGCAGATCTCTGGAGGTGCTCCTGCAGCAATTTCAATGGCAGATCGATAGATTTAAGATTGCTGGAAAGATGTACTGAATTTGCTAACGGTTGTATTGGAGCTGAGAAGCAAAGTGGCAAAAGAAATGGTAAAACAAGGTCACTGCAAAGGCAGTGAGATTAGGAAACGTAGTAGGTAACAGAAATGATTGAGCCTGGTTTGTGGCGGCTGGTTATTGAAGATGTCCTATAAAGGCAGAAAATCTGTTGTGGGACAGATAAGAACGTGTGACTAACATGTGGTTGCGGAAAGGGTAATGAGTACTGGTAATGCAACGTGTTTGCATTAGCGTGGAAGCCCTAATCACATCTCATATTCGAAACCAGTGAAAGGCACAAAACTTGAGTCTTTCACTGGCTGCCAATTCATTTCGACTTATCACCCGTTACGTAGCACGCCTGTGAATCAGTTTTTGCATCGTAACCTGGCAGCAAACATGAAAGTCAGAAACAGTTGGCAGCGTTGGCTGGTCGTGCAGCGCCAAATTCCAAAATGTCGAACACTACAGACTACATCGGAGCGCGGGCAATGGACAAGTTTCCCCACTTCATTCATTAGACTACAACAACAACGTTGTCACCCACCGCTCGCAACGACGAGTCCGGTCCAGCCACCGGAGCGAGCGACCACGCCCCCACAGCGCCCGGGCCTTCAGCGGGCGCGAAGGGCAGGCCCGGAGCGATAAGGAGGCCTCCCGCACGCGCCGAGTGCGCGGTGATCGGTCTTCGGGCGCTCGCTGCCGCCGGCGGCCGATAAGGCAGGCGCGTTCGGCGCGGGCAGGCCTCTTGCATACGGAGAGCCGGGTGTCAAGGACCGCTCATGTTCATTTAGAAAGAACCGAGCAATCGCGATGATCTGGTTGCGGCAGCTACCATATATCATGCGAGGCGACGGGAATACTGGAAGGCGAAAATGCGGACAATATACGACGTACAGACGGCAAATAGACCAAATGGAGATGTGGCAGTAACAGTTCTCGAGTTTTAGCTCGAGCAGAAAAATATACACCCATGAAATATTACGTACACAACGCATCACTACTGTCGCAAGCAATTGTATGATACGCCATAACAGAAGGCAACTGAAAGCATTAAAACATTTCTCCACCCCAAAAAAATAATAGCAAATTAAACAATATACGCATGCAGTATTCATTTCTCCGGTGACGATTCCGTGGCGCACAATAGCAGAGTAATTCAGTCGTGCGTAAACATCAATTCCCAGAAGGCGCAGCCCTGATTTATTCGCCACGCGCTGTGGCATTCGAGTGCTCGAACGCCGATCGCCGGGGCCGCAACGCGACCCCGAAGGGTCACCCTGGGCCCCCGCGAACGCTCTTAACCAAACACGCGCACATCAAGCACCGCAGCTGGCCGGGCCCATTCCGGCACGTAGGTACCGCGACAGCGCACAATAACAGCGTCAATAACGAAGTTCAATGCCTAAGTATACGACCGGTACTTGGAGTGTAGCCCGTATGTCGAGTGTCACACGGAAGAAATATGAGACGCCCTAAACAGCACCAGGCGGCGCAAGTATGGGCGACGGCGACGGGCAACGCACGCGGTGGGCCCAATTGACAAATTACGGGGGCACAACCTCCAAAAGTTTGTGTTGGAGAATTTCGAGCGTCAGTGTTGCTCGAGGAGTGATTGGTGTAATTCGCTTGTGAAAGTACGAAACCTCATGCTTGCATTTGCTGTGCGCTGAAACAGCGGACTCTATGCACGAGATCAATGTACAGACAACTGCATTTCTTTTTTATTCTAAATCGTTCCCTTCAAAATGGTCAAGTGAATAAAGCTCCATTACAACCCTATAGACTCGTAAGATACACCGTGTTTTCCGTGACCTCAACGCCAACTCCATAAACAGCGCATTCACTAATTCTTACATGGAAACGGTTTCCGAATCCAAAGCCCTTGGAGGTTTTGTCCAGGCGTCCGTCATTCGGCCCCAATGTCCGGCGGGCGGCGCGCGCGGGCCTCCGATGGCTAACAAAGGGGTCAAAGTCACGGCCGAGAGGGCGGGCGCGCGGGCGATCCGTGTTTGGCAGGCGGTGAACGCGCCGCGCCGCGCCACACCCACGCCGCCATTAACTCGCGGCGCTGCCCGCCCAGGGGCCTGAGGCCTCGCCGCGCCTCGCCGCGCCGCTCCGTGGGCTCGCACCCGCACCCGCACGGCAATCGCTGCTTCGCTCGCTCGCTCGCTCGCACGCTGAGGTTCGTGAGGGTGCTTCGGAAGGAGGGGCTTCAACAGGCGGCGATGGGAACGCGCAGAGGAATGCCCAGTTGGAAGAAATATGTACTACGCTCCTTTTTTTTTGGCGCAACTTGGCTCTTATTATTTTCTCCTTATTTAGGTTTTACATTATTATCATAGGCATGCGCAGAGAGAGGCGTGTCCCCTGAAAGTTTTGAAAGGGATCCCGTAGCCTTACGTATTAAAATACTTTATTTCTGTAAATATGTTCAGTTCTTGATTAAAAATTACGTACTTAACGTAAAAATACATTTCAAACTTCTTGGTGGTGTTGATAAACGGATAATGGATTCGTATATTGTTACTCTAGTATTTGAGTAAGTATTGTCGACGTATTGTCTAGGGTTTTGAAAATTCAAAATTTGAGAAATTTCTGCATTTTATTTACTTTGAAAGCCAACAGTGATGTGCTGTAGTGCTTAACTCTTTGACACTTTGTTTTCCAACAATTTAAATTAATTTTGTATCTTTATTTATTATATATATTTTTGATTTTGTAAAAAATAGTTCTTATATGCCAAAAAATCGCAAAATAATTGCATATTTTGAATATATATATTATATTTTTGAGTATTTGAATGTTACTTTCGAACGGTATTGCCGTCCCCAAATACATTTTGAAACCATACAGAATATTGTAGTACAAGTAAAATGTCATATGTAAATATACATTTTAATTTAATGGATAAGGGGCCCAGAAACGTTTCCCCTGTTTTTTTAGACTGCGCACGCCAATGAGTGTTATATTTATTATTAGAAAAGTAAAATTTGTGTGTCAGGAGCGTTATTACTTTAGTAGCGAGCTTTACAGCGAAAAGCACCACATAATGCCATCATATCTCGTATTCTCTAGAATATTAATGTCTTGGTTGTCATAAATATTTACACTTCTTATTGTTTTTTTACCGGAAAAGAGGTTTTGTAATCACCAACCAAAAAATTTAATCTGAATAATATAAAATAGTTTGCAAATAGTATGAATTGAAATACCATGCATATTCAACCCCAATCTTCCGAGTCAACGATTACTTCTTCTCTATTTCTAGTCGCTGCAACATTTTTTAACAAAAAAAGAAATTCAAAGAATTATAATTTAGAATTATTTTAATAAAGCTTTGCCGAATAAAATTATCACAGTAAGCTATTAAATTAATAAAAGAACAGAGTTCTAAAAACCTCATTAACACCCTTGTACTTTGGATAAACGTTCACTTATTTCGCAAATAAAATTATATTCCGTAAAAGAAGAGAAACGATAAAAAATGTGTGTATGAAGTTGTTGTTTTTTAATTGAGAATGCTTGGAATTAGCCGTTTCCGAAATAGCGAAAACATATTTATTTCTATCTACAGAACGCAAGGACATTCGAAGCGGGCTGTCGTAATCAATTAATCCGGCCCTTAGCTCGGGAGGCAGCAGGCATTTGGCGCGGGCGGCCAGCTGACGCTCCGCCGGTGGTGCGTGGTGGTGGGGGGGGCGCATAAATCCATCAAGGCGCCCCCGCGGAATCCCGACGCCAGCGGAGCCCAAAGAAAACACGCGGGAGCATTAAACGTTCTATTGAGGAGAAATAAACACAACGACGGGGCAGCGAGGCGCGGCAGGCGGGGAGGCCACGGGGCGGGAGGAGACGAGCAGGACGTGGCGCGGGGGCGGGCTGAGACAGGTGCAGGCGGCGCGGGGGCGGCGCGGGCGGCGTGCGCGCGGTCGCGTGGGGTCAGCGCGCGCCACAAAGAGGCCGTCACTCCGGCGGCCGGTTTTTAGTACGCCCCGCGACCCGGCGCCCCTGAACCCCCCCCCCCCACCTGACCCGCCCACTTCAATCCCACAGCACCTCCTCCACCGGCAGTGTCCACACGCACACACGCGTCTCCGCTCCGCGGCCACCTCCGCCGCCCCCCACACCATTCGCCTCCCCCTGTCCATCCGCTGGCAAGGCCATGCTCTGTCATGCCACAACGACGCCGCCGGGACGTTGGATGATCGGTGACGATCGGATACTTGTTTCTGATTCAATTTATAGGATTACATTCGTTCAAACGATTTTAAATGTGACGGAATCTTATTGTGATCACCGTCACATATTCATAATGATGTTTATTAAAATCATTCATCAATCTACCTATTAAAAATTTACATTCCATCGTTCTATATGATTATAATATAATTTTAAGGGTTACTTTACATGAACCCATAACGCCATTTTCGACATTTTCACAAAAATTACTCTAAATATTTAATTTTTACCCGAATACTCAAAAGTACGCTTATAAAATGGTAAGGTCTGTTTCCATTAAATGTCTGTATTTTCGAACAGTAACAAATTCGCTTACGAGACAACTTCGACATGGAGTAACGTTAGGAAAATGCGAACAAAAATTAAAACAAATAACTCAGATTCAATAGTATTTCATTAATTCAAGATAGAGCAGAGAGCAACGACGAAATCGACATTCTGTCAAACATTTTAGGAAGTATTTTCCTCATCATAAAGAACGTCAACAGCAGTAATGACAGATGAAGTGAATATAACAAACCTAAGTGCTTATTTCGTAAGAATAGTAATTCCACATTGAGCTGGGTGGTTAAGAATTTCTCTAAGTATTTATCCAATTGTGATTTTTTTAAATGTTATTTCTTCGTAGTATCTCTTCACCCTTTGCAGATACGCCGCTCTCCGCTACCACAAGACTCTTCATTGAATCGTCCATTTTGATCTCGTTACCCAACAGGAATTTTATTGACTGTTGAATGCAGATTGTGTTGAAATGTGAGCTTAATGACTATTAAACATCCTTACTGAATGACTGCAGCAACCTCTATCAATATTTGGGTAAAATGAGTTGGAAATGCTTTCCAATAGTGCAACTAAACGACAGTTACTAAGAAAAACGGCACCATTACACTTACCCTTCCAATAAAATGAATTTCCTATCGCCCGGCCGCTCCGGGAGAGGAAACGCGACCCGTCCCGCCCCTCGCCCGGCGCGCGCCGCCGCGTCCGCCTCGCGCCCCACCCACCCGCCCGGGGGCGAAGCGCCCGCGCGGGCGTTCGGCGCCAATCAGGAAGGGTCAACGGCCCGGCGGAAGTGACGAACGGCGGGCAAGAGGCCGGCGGGCGGACGAACGGACGGAACGGAACGGAACGGAACGAACAATGGCTCGGCGGGCGTCCGCCAGCAACCGAGGAGGCGGCAGCGACGACGGCAGTGGCGGCTACAATGGTAGCGATGGCGCAGCAGGTGGGGATGAGGTGGCAATGCGGTGGAGATGGTGATGACGGGCGGGGGTCGAAGACGCTGGCGTCGGCGGAGGCGGTAACGGCGGCATTGACGATGATAGTGACGCTAGCGGCGGATGTGAAGCTGACGGAGGCGGTAAGCTATGGCTACGACGATAATGGCAATGGCGGTTGCGGTAAGGATGGTGAAGACGATGGCAATGGCGGAGACTGTGGCGTTGTAAATAGGGGTGACGGTGGCAGTGACGGCAGAGGAGACCGAAACGATATCAGTGGTGGTAACTGGAATGGCGAAAGTGGCGGAAACGGTGGCGATTGCAGTGACAATGTTAACGGTGTTGACGGCGAAGGCGGCGGGAGAAGGAGGCGGCAACGGTGCGGGTGGAGATAGCGATGACGGCGGCGGCGCCGGTTGGTAATTGAAATTAATTGGTGGCGCGAGCTACGTCGCGAGACGTCGCTGAGTCACTGCGGGCCACCGACGGGTCGGCCGCCCGTCCCTGCGCCTGCGCGTCCCTGCTGCGCGCTGCGCCTCCAGCACATACCGAACGCACCTGCGATTGGTTCCGGGGACGCGTCCTCTCTCCGGCGAACACATTTTTGACGTGAAGTATGCGTCAGGACGACACACGATTCCTGCGGTGACCGCGCTCGGAGGTATAGACCGTTTCTTGAGCAAGTTTCTTTTCTATGGATGCGGACGAAAGAGAGCGCTGATGAACACGAAATTTGCGTCTATATGAAGAATACTGCTCTCCGTGAGATGCACTCACGAAACAAATGATATTCTTGTGACATCTAACAAGCGACATTTTTCCTCGGCCTCAGCATCATCTTTATAATCTCCTTTTCTTACCCATTATTATAATAATTTTTCGATGATTACCTTGCCATGGATCATACTCATAGCTTTTCTGTTGAGCTATACACATACATAAAATGGCAAAGCTCATTGACCATTCCAACCGAATAATAAAGCTCAGGTCAGCGTAGTCAGAAAATATCAAGACATCACGAATTCTATGTTGATCTTCCTGGACGTATACAATAGTCTAAAAGGTCTGGACACTATGTCCCGGATCATTTTATACTATCCTTACGCCTCCACACTATCAGTAGTATCACTACACACTACTACTACTACCCTCAGCTTCATAACGCTTTTCACTGTTAACAAGCATCGTCTTGCGCTCTGGAACGCAAAGCTTAGCAAGTGTGAGAAGAACCTCTGCGTGCGAGTCCCACTGCCGCGAGCAGGCCACGAGGTGACCGAGGGACGCGGAAGGCTCGGCGGCTCGTGTGGCCGGTCGTCGAGACGAAGCAGCGCCTCGGAAAAAAGCCAGCCGGCCGCCGCGCCAGTCGGGGCTCGATCCGGGCGTCGTCTGTGTGCCCGGGCACGCGCTTTAATGGCGCCGTTACGCGGCCGGCGACGCACGCTCGGCAAGCACACGCACACACACACACACACACACACACACACACACACACACGCAATCACACGCTAAAATGTTTCACCGCGCCGTTCGTCACTACTCGAGAACAGCTCGCCACCGCTTCAGCATATTTGCCCGGATTGCCTGCACGCTGGTGACTTGAGAATAGATAAAATCACAACGCATTTTATTGCGATTGATTCAGATACACGTTTCTCTAGGTAGACCAAAAAGGCGATGTATGTGTGGCGGCCAGACAGTCGCCGCCTTACAGCGCAGGCACCGGGGATCAAAGCTAGCAGTCCATGACAAAGCGGATTGAGGGCAGGTTTATTTTTTTTTCGTGGTTTTTCCACTTCTCCTCGCCTCCCTCTCATTCACTTATCGCTCTGCATCAATTATATCATCTCTTCTCAATCAGTTATTCATCATTTGTAATCATTTATCAATTGCAAATAGGGTAGTGGTAAATTAGTTTGTCAATATTAGTTAATCAAGAGTGTGTAGAAAGAAAAATAATGCAGAGGCTCAATCTTGGTTCCAAAGTGCCAAGTGATCAAATTTCGACCTTACTTTCACATGAATGTTTATCTGTTGACTTTCGACAGAGTTTCTCGCACTGCATAGTTCCTATATTCAATATTAGCAAAAGTGTACATATCTCAAGAATAATCCAGAGGAAAATACTGTGTCATAAGTGTGCGGTTTACGCAAAGTTTCAAGCTACATTATTGCATTTATTCAACCTTTTCCATAATAACCTCCTGTTCCAAAACATACACTCCCATGCCAAGGCATTTGTCACGCCAAACACATCTCGAACGCGCGAGAAATGTTAGGGCAGCTGATGCAACCGATGCAACAGCAGGCGCATATTTTCAATCTTAAAACATCATTCCTAGTATCTGTTTTTTTATGTAGAAGTAAATAGACGAACTTATTGTGTCATCCATCCATTTACTATCCCAATGAAGAAAACAGAGAATCACAAACGTTTGCTTTGAACACGCAACAGAGCTATAAACTGAACAGAGTCCTACACGAAAAAAAACAACATAAATCTAAACAAATGTACGATACTCTTTAGTCTATCCCCACCACTTCGCACGATCCACTTCTTCGGATCGACGGCGAGTTCAACACTCGCGGGAGGAGGAAGGCACTTCTCACGAAGATAACGCAGCGTATTCATCAAACACGCGTGCTGTCAGAAGCAATGCCGGCCGGAGCCGCGGCGGGCGAGAGGCGCGCGGCGGCGCGCGGAGCGGGTTGGGGCAGGCCTGACCTCGGCCGGAGGCGCTGAACCGGCCAGGCCTACCACTCCAGGTGCCGACTGGCTGCAGCGGCCGCGCGGCCGGCCTGCACGCTGGACACTGGGCCGCAAGGCCCCAAACGGAGCTCTCAGACAAATAGAGACGATTGAATCGCAAATAGAGACGATAGAATCTGTATAAAGATCATTAAATGTAATATTCGGGGAACTTTGTTAAAACCGGAGTATCGTACGTCTTCCGCACAAGCATTTGTGTACGTACTCGTATAGAGTGACGTGTCTATGTGTACTCTAGGACTCGCGGTCTTAGTTACTTTGTCAGTTAATATTTCCATGCGATATCAAAATTAACTACTTTTTAACAACATATTTTTAGTCCAGTTTTCTGAACAATCCTGAAACACCGAGATGATTTCTTCATTGCTTCTATGCATTAACTTGAACATGATCCTCACAGTATATTTTTTTCACTAGCAGTAATACAATTTACTTAGTGATTAGTAATCATGTCCCCGCCTTCGCTGCCCATCCCGGGGTTTCGGCGGCGTCCGTTGGGCCCACAGTCGACCGCGGCGAGGCCGCGCGGCGCAACGCGACGGAGCGATCTGATAACCGCCGGCGGTATTGAAACGTGGTGCAGCCGACCACGAAGGCGAATTCAGCCGCGGCGCGGCGCGACGGCGTCGACCCATCACGCGGCCGCGGCGCCGCGCGACCGGACCAGACGAGACGAGACGGGACAATCCCCCGCTCCTCGCTCCTCGGCCTGATTGCCCAGACATAAACGTCGGTGCCGACGACATGACGCTCGCTGTCAGAGCGCCGTCGAACGGTGGTTAGAAGAAGGAGGAAAGCGGACAAAATTCAGTTTTCTCGGAATCGCACTGTTACACGCTCCAAACACAAACTGTGGAAAGAAGACAGCCCGATAATTCATACTTTTGTTCAAGATTTTTTGTCTGTTATTGAGTAGAAGGCCCGCGAAGAGGTGGAATATTCAAAAAGCACGAAGATGAACTATTCATAAAATTTCAAGATCTACGAGTACATTTGTCAAACATTGACCCTGAAGAAAAATTTCATTTTTATTTTATTACTGATTTCTTTCAAATAATATTTCTTAAAAATATATCTTTCTCTTAAATTTTGTTGGTTAATATTTTTTTACTAAAATCTGCAGGGACCATTATCATATCTATATCTCTCAATTTTGAAATAAAATATACATAGCACGTATATATTACTTTTCAACGAACATTACAAAACATACTAAGAATACTTTATGATGTAATTTTGCACCTCGTCTAAGAATACACATTTACTGATTTCATTTTGCTGAAGGAAGGTATTTTTGTCCGCCAAGGCCGCAAGCCAGACCACAGTGCAGCTTGAGCGCCAGTGACTAGAGCGCCGTGCTGCGAGGGTGACGGACAAGACCTCAGTCGAGGGCGACGCCGCGCTCGGGCTCCGAGGAGTCTTGGGAGCAAAGGGCGGCAGCGGAGACTTCAACGCCGAGCGGTGACGGACGGAATCGCCGTCAATGGTGACAACGCGTTCCGTTTCGGAAGACGATTGCAGAGCGGAGGCGTCAGGGGAGGCCCTTTGAGCATCAGACCTCACTTAATCTTCATTAAGGGCTGTCACTGATTTTCTTTGAAGTATAAGTTACCCCAGTGGACTGTTCGTGAACATGTCGACATCGCAACATGGTAGATACGATTCAGGTTACTGTTTTCGAGAGCTAATATTCCAAATCTAAAGACAGCAGGGAGTGAACGGCGAAATTACAGACTGAAAAGTACGAGGACTGATAAGATATTCCTGTCCTGCTTGAGAGGCGTAAGAGAAATTAAACAAAGAATTATTTAGATTAACGAATTATTTTTCAAAAAAGAGGAACCAAAAAGAGAAACCCGGTAGTAAAAAATACGTCCGATTAAAACAGGCTCAACAATAAACTACCGCTCGATAAAATACTAGTTTATTCCGAGAAGAAACTTCATTTTAAAGTTCTGCACATCTCACTCATGAAAACTTTGTGCTCAGATTCAGAGATTATTGCAAAAGCTGTCACTCCTAATATTATTACTGTTGTAGAAATATTTTTTCAAAGAAACAATATTACAATATACAAGACAAAGCGTGATACTTTGATAAATATTTCTAATTGCGCACAAAATTGCTCATTACTTAGAGTTCGAAAAACCAAACCAATACATCCTGTGCTTATTTCATAGATAATCTCTCCCCTACTAAAGGCACTCAGATACCAAGAAGACTGAACGGTTTAGAGCCCCCTGCACGATAGGTAATTGTATTTGTTTTTCGTTTCCTTTTGTTTTCGTTCTTTGCAGAAAAACGCACGGTATTATATCGACATATATAAGACATACACTAATAAAAAAGGGCGCGATAATGATATTGTAATTTACAGATAAAGTACATTGAAAACGGAGGGTTTTCGTAGATATTAAAGACTAGATTGCAGTAACGTTAATATGCAAACTGCATAAAAATGTAATGTGATAAATCCAAATGATAATTAATTAAAATTTAAGAGAATGGGGATGAACGTATTAAAATTACTCAGGCCACTCAGATCCCCTAAGAAGTACACTTGAGAATGGTAATTGCAATGGCTAATAGTGAATAATTGTTCTATAAACGATATAAAAGTGGGTTGAAAAGCAATGTGTGTCTCACAGGCTTGTGTGCAGGATAGCGTAAAACGTTACAGTATGTAGCAATTCCATTGCGAAACGTTCCATGTTACATGCAAGGCTTTTGCAGTACAGAATGTCTACGAGTCCCATGCGAACGTCAGCTTGTTGCTCGAGAGAAACTAATGCACCTACTCTGCTATCACCATTTCACATTCGAATTCTAAATTTTATTCAATAAACTGTTGAATATTAACATTCTAATTGTTATTATTGAAATGAAATTAAAACCGTACAAAGTCAATGTTGCATCCAAATCACTATCTGGCACTCCTTTCCCCTACTCTTTTACACTCTTATTCACTCCTCCTCGGGCCCCGGTTGCTTCGTCCCGAATCTTTTTTCCGTATTATTTGCACCGGCTACGCTCCCTTTGCGCCCCGGCTGCTCCTCCTCCGCCCCCGCCTCCTCCTCCTCCTCCTTCTCCTCCCGCGATCTCTTCGCCCTCCGTCTTTCCTCCTGCGCTGTGATGATCGGCGCCGAGTTTATTACGGCGCAACGCAAACAACCCACCTCGCCAAACAACAGGCCCCGAACAACCCGCCTCTCGCAGTCATTCGTCTAAGTTATATCTTACTACGTAATTACCGCGGGAGATGCGGTAGGTTTCAGCGGCGGGGCCGGCGGGGAGCCTCGGCTTCCCACGCAAGGGTAATTAATGGGCCGCTTGACAAGGCGGGGACTACTTCGCGAGACACCGGGCGCGCCGGTTCGTGCACGCCGGGGCCGGGGCCGGGCGGACGGGCGGGGAGTGGAACGGGAGGGGAGCAGGGACGGAGAGGGGGCAGTCTCGGGTTCAGATCCCGTCCCGGGAGGCTGCGTGGAGGCACAATGGCCGGCCGCGGGTGGGAAGGGAAGCGCGACCGCGGAGCGAAGATGGAAAAGAGTCTGGGAACGAAAAAGGCAGCAGAAATAAGACCCGGGAAGGAGGTGTAGTAGGTAAATGAAAAATTAATTTTTTTTTTTTGCACGTGGCATACGTTAAGCTCAGAACTGGTAGAACTAGATACACATATCACAAACGCTGAGGTTTTAATCCGCACGTGCATTACCACAGAGAGAAGCTGTTACAACAAGACCCACTTGTTGCTGTTTGTAATCAAGATCTTGTCTCGGAGGGATTCCAGTGCAAGTAATGGCACACGCTGCAAGTGAATTATTTCCGTGAAGTCCGTGACTAGCAATATTTAAAATATCATGTTTTTAACTCATTATAACCATTAAAAATTCCAGCTAGAGGGAAAATATTTGCCGGTTTAATATAATTTGATGCAACGTCTGCAGGCGGTACTGCCGTTCAAAACAGCCGTCTCCACCATTCCATAAGAGCTGAATGTCATTTACTGAAACACCTACTTAAAGTAAAATATACGCAGTCGTTGTGTAAATTGAACAAATAATTGCAATAATTTCCTCTAAGGCGACTTTTTAGTCGTAAAGTTAATTTTTTCTAACTGCCCGAGAAATGTGTATGCATACTTCTCCCAATCCCTTGGAGACCCAAACCCACGGCACTGCGCCGCTGAGAAGTGCAAATGAATTTTGAAAAGGTAATGCTTTGATATTCATAGGGGAAAACCTTCCATATAAACTCTCGTTTACTGCGCTAGAACGATAAAATTATTACCGTGTTATTTCTAATAAACTCAAGATAAAAATTACAAACAGAGTTTTGAGAATAAATACACGTTAAATTAATGAAAACACATTTATATAAATAAAAGTGTACCAACCAAAGTTCTGTAATGAATAGTAACCGTACCCGTGTTGGTGTGTGCGAGAAGAAATGTCAGAGAGATTGATTTCTCGCCATATACCATATGGCAAGAAATTCCTGACATTTTACAACCCGGCAGTTGTTTCCGTACTCAATATTAAAGGCGATAGTGTTGCAGCAAGGCTAGACCGAGATCGCAAGTCCTCAAAAATTTCTTAACATCATCTGCGTATCCTAATGAATGCCCTAGCGTCATTTTCCCGAGGTACCAGACAACAGCTTCAGGCCATTTCGTCTCAAGAAACGCCACGACAGTTAATGAAACTTCGTCAAAAAATAGAAATCTCGCCTAACAGCTCTATCTTCCAATTTGTCCACGTCGCAAATCGACATGCTGCGAACGTCCACAAAAAAACTTATACTCCAGGCCACAAGTAGCACAATTAAACCCAGTAATTTCTTTCTCATTTTCCTCCTCGCCGCCACGACTTCCCCGGCGCCGCTCTCCCGCCCCGCCCCGCCCGCGGCCCGCGGGCCCTCCCCCCGGGGCCCCAGGCCCCTCCACCGGGCCGCCAGGCCGCCGCTCGCCAAGTGCAAATGAATGTTGGCGACCCGGGCGCGGCAAGTCGTCGCGCCGCACCGCAAGGCCACCGTGCATAAATCACTAAACCGTGGGTGGATGCAGCGCCGGCAAACCCCCACCACACACACACACACACACAAAGAGCGCTGATACACTATACAACCGCGGGCGCGCGCCATTCCCGTAAATTTTCGCCCTTTCACCGACGTTTTTCAAACAAGATCTAATTATAAAGTGTTATACGGTGTCACATAACAGTAGGCTAGATTCGAGTGTTAACCCGGCATCGGGTAACTCAAACGTGTTTGCTGTGCCCCCTCCCACTCCGCGCGACACAAACGCCCGCGGCGGGCTCCATTCTGAATAGCAGACGCGCCAAAATAATGAGAAATAATTCGGCGTGTAAAAGATGAAAAGGGTTTCGGTCGCGGAGGCTGTTGGATGTTTCTGAAGGCGAAGGCGTGAGTGCCGGAGAGACGACACGTCGTAAAGAATTTATGCGCCCACGTGCTCTCTCGGCGGGAAAAAAAAGCCCCGCCTCGGAACAACATGAATTTCGTGTAAAAGCTCGCAAATGTGCGCACTACTCGTATCTCTTCCACGTTTCCTGAGTCTCTGTTAAGCAATTATCCATGTACTACATGTTCCACGGATCTCAGGTTGTCCTAGGGTGATAAGTGGTCTTCGTTCATTACTATATATTGTTTTGGTATATTTACTGATTTTTGCAGGCGTCTCGACGTGTGAAGGTAAGACCACACATCTTCCACCGCTGGAATTGTGGGTTCATTCCCGGGCGATGTAGAATTTGTTACGGACAGCGCGGGTTTTCATAACGTTTTCTTGGGTTCCTTCTGTTTCTCACATCTCTCTATTCCGTCCTAGCTCAATCATCATCCATTATTGTATCATC